>BOPP01000069.1:772286-870078 GCA_017312745.1 Gryllus bimaculatus | reverse complement strand
GAAAGGTGATAATGAGAGATGGAGGATGATGGATGATAGGGGGTGAAAGGACGAACACAATACAACCACGCCCAAGGCGGGACTCGAACCCGTGATCTTTCGGTACGAGATCGCTACGGCTCTACTGCCTTAGCGATCTCGGTCACCGGATCGGCCCTCATTAATATTATTAATATTATTATTATTAATGTTAATTTCTTCCTCAGGGCATTGCGCCCGGAGGAAGGTCGCAGAATGGCGACCGATACATCGGCACCTTCGCCATGGACGCGGCGTCACCCGGACAGCATAGTAAACACTTTGGCTCCCGCTCCTTCATCGGAATGTGGACGGACTCCCTATGCTGGCCCGGATGTGCAGACGTTTATCAAGTAGGGGGCTACCTTCTAGAACTCCCGTGCGCCGGGAGGTTTTGAAACGGGGGAGGAGGAATTAAGTCATGATGAATGTTTTATTTTTAAATTACATCGTTAATTATGTTTTTATGAAATTACACATTTTTAATTACGTATTTTTTGCAATATATTAATAAATTCTTTTTACGTAGCAATGATCCAAATATTTTATTCTGACAAGACGTGTATTTTTTTGTTTTTTATTAGTTTTTTAACAAATCAATTTGCGATGGCTAGGTAACAAATTTGAAAAATTCTTTAAATGATATACAATTTGTTGATTTCTCGTATAACCCTAAGATTTTCGACACTAACTACGAGCCCAGAGACTACTTTTGGAACCCGGTGATTCCGGACGAGACCCGAAGACTTGGCTACGTTGTTACAGAGACGGCGAAACCTTAACGCCTATCCTTGAGTTAAACGAATGAGCTGTGTACAGTGGGTCCTACCAACCATGGGCTATTCCCCTTGCATAAACGGTTCACGAAATCGAAATGCAGCTTTTACTCAACAATGCGAAATTATGGGACACGTAATAAACCATTGATAAATATTTGACATTTTGAAAATATTTTTGGTTTTTCGAGCAATTTAATAATCTTCGATTTTTTGAAATGGAACAATATTTTTCTCACCGGCAATAGATAGATAATAAAAGGAATTCAATGATGCATCATACGTTCTATTTTGATGGAATTTGACTTTCTGTCTTGTGATTTTGAATTAAACAGAGAATATTGCCTGTATCAACTGTCGCTGTTGGGGAAAGTGGCCTTCGCGGCCCCTGGGCTTTCATGGGCGTCGGCGTCGCCAACACTTCCATCCCCTAAGACGACAGTTGCAAAGGTTGCTAAAGGAAATTTTGTCGGTTTAATTCAAAAATCACACGTCAGAAGTATTATTTTACCGTCAAGCCTCTGTCAAAACGTTAACAAATGAAACAGCATTGTATTCCTCTTTTTATGATATATCCCTTGCTAGCGTCGAAAAAACCCGCTCGCCGACTGTAGGTCAGCTTCGGATCTCACCATGCAGTGGGGTGGGAAAACCGCCACCCTCACGATGAAAAAACATGCTCTACACTGACGAGACTAATTACCTTATAGGTTGATGCGCTCGGAATCACTTAGCCATTTACATCAAAAAGACAAAGTAAATAATTCATTTTCGTAACTCGTATTAAACACCTTACATAAGCATAATATATAATTGGCATTTTCTTAAATATCCAATAACTAAGTAAAAAATACATTGTTTTTGTAAAAAACAATAAAAAAGATTCCCCCATTAAGTCACCACCCATTTAATATACTACTTTCTTCCAGGAAGTAACAGTGAACTCATTATACAGATTTTCTTTAAAATTATTTAGCAATTTTATTTTGATGTTTGGCGTTGACCCTCTCCCCCACCTTATTGGCGTCTGTAGGTTTCCATGGCCGGAGTCATTGTATACTTGGCTGTTTGGGGTGAGCCGCGTCTCAGTCGATTGAGCTGAAGATTCGGCCATCGTGTTGTGGCCTTCTTCAGAGCTGTGCTGCTGGGCAGTATAGTTCTGAAGAAAGTCACAACACGATGGTCGAAACGTCAGCTCAATCGACTGATAAGCGGCTCAACCCGGACAGCCATGTACCCCCACTTTGGAGATCTCACGGTTCGGGTTTGACATTGGTTTGCGACAGTTAAGTTCAAGCTCATTTCCACGATAAGTGTAGTACGTTCATCGATTAGTTAGAATACCGAACTAATTTCAATTTGCTCTCACCCGGATACTCCTGCGAATTTCCATCATGACAATGGAGGTGCTCGTCACTTACAAGATCATTTGTTACTTCCTTCATGGCATTATTTGATGTTTCCCTTTTTTCAATTGGAGTATGTAGTCATCAACGAAATTTGTTGACTAGTACAACATGCAGATTGTAACCGGACTATCATGGGTCCATCACTTTTCATTTTCATTTAATGCTTCTCCAAACAAATATTGTAATTCCGCGGATATTTGTGCAATAAACGTTTGCTCTCACGTTTCCTTTGATGATTCGGGATTATCGTAAACAATAAACATTCACAAATACTCGTACAGAAATTGCGTAACTTTATAATTCGTATGTTCCTTGATGTCGGTAATAAAAAATGTATATGAAGCTATTAGTTGCGACTATGCGAGTATTTGTGTGAATCTAAAGCATCATTGAATATAATGCGCCCTCCCTATTTAAAACTCAAAATTATGAAAAAGGGTATTTAAAGACTGTAATGCGCCTAAATGGAAGAATAATAGATAGGGTTTTTAAAATTTTAATTTATGTAATACACAATATATATCAGACAATCGTCTCTGTTTTTCTTCCATATTGTAACTAAAAAACCCCAATCATATGCAAATGATAAATCAAACAAAGTTGAATATTTAAACTCCAGCAATCCATTGTGACGTAATAACTGAATGAAGTTACTGGTGCTCTGCGGAACAGATTTGCACTCGAAACTAATACGCACAACGATATTGATTTCTACATTTACCCAAAAAGGTGCGCATTGGATTCTAGTAAATACGGTAAATACACAGATATCATGTCAAAGAATGATCAACATCAGCAACCTTAGATAAAAACAGTTGCCATTAAAAATATATCGCGCGATCAAGCGGGACAGACACGTAGCCACCTTCCAAGATAAACGTTGTTCTGTACTTTTAGAACTAATGTCCATAGTAGTTGAGAACACGGAAACACAAAATACTCGCTCTAATTATATCATTTAGGAATTATTTTGATAAACATATTCTATTAATCAATATTACGATGATTACATTATTTTATGCAATATGTTTTCAACGTAGAATACTTATTTATTTGTTTGTTGGATGTGGCGTTGCCGACGCTGAAAACTTGTATTCAAATTATTTTAATGTGTTGAAAATTTCCTTCATGCCTTGCTTCGTTCAAATATGTTCTTACAGTGTCTGGCGTTGGACTTACCAATGAATGATTTGTAATGGCTATTAATGTTCCCATTCAAAACTTCACAACATACAATGGCCTTGTACAAACCACCATACGGGATATGAACTGGAAATATTGCAATTTCAATATTTTAACCGCCGTAAAAAATACTTGGTATGAATGATGCGAATAGTTAAAATTTAGTACAGCTATATTTTTATGTTTTCTAATATGGACATGAATGATCTCTTGTAAACTATTGTCTTGGGTTATACTCTAATGCTAATACGAAATCATAAGGATTAGTTCGGAAAATTCTGTCACAAAATCTTCTACAACTACATTTGCTTTTCCTGAGTTGCTTAACACTACAATGTTTTTGTCCCCTAGTTTTGTAATACTTTAAAACACCAAAATCTCAGTCTGATTTATGTTCTGAAGGCGAATACATATAAGTCTTAAAAGGTTACAATTTTGTATGTTTACGTGAATAAGGTGAATACGAAGTTGTCGTAAGTTGTACGTCAAATTAAATTGAAAATCGATCTTTGCACACTTAAAAAAGGTATTCTGCAGTCAAATGTACAATTGTAATATTCCAAAGTAATTTTTAACTTGTGTTATAAACAAATACGCATGAAATACGAATATTACGAATTCACAACAAATTCTGCCGCACGATTTTCATTTAAAATTGCTCTTTTGTCAATAGTTACTGTTGCCCTACTCATGTGAAAAAATAATGATGTCGTGGACTGAAAATAATCACAGAGTACTAGTATTTAAACAACGCCACCTACGTAGATCGATTTAGGAGGAGTTGGCATAATTCCTGGCATTATCACCAAGATCGCAGGTCCAAAACACGAAAACACACGTTTTGGATATTTCTTTGAATCTTCTGGTCAGATCCGAAAATAAATTATTAGTTCCCCATCAGGTGTCCGATCCGCGTTGAATGACACCTCATACGTCTCGATTGGCACACAGGAAGTGGCCTAGCCGCGAGTGACGTAACCGCACATCCGCACACTCACACATACGCCCATACGCACATTCGGAATTTACTCAAATACTGTTTAGGGATGATTAAAATGTATGATGTATTTATTTTGTGTGTACTATATCATGTGAATATTCTAACCTCTATTATCTTGTTATAAACTCGAGAGAAACATTCAAATAATTGATTATGTTTTAAATTCCTGTACGTGAAACATTTAATAAATATATTCAATATTCTATTGATCTATAGCCTCCATGTGTCTTTACTTCAATGCCTCTAACCGAGGTTCTGTGGTTCGAATCGCGAGGGTGTCGGAATTTGCGACACTAGCTAGAGAGGTAGATAATTCCGTTGTTTATTCGATCGACATCAGACGAATGCCAGAGTAGTTTCGTAAAAAAAACAGGCAACGTATCACCCACGATATTTTTTTCCTCTACCTTCTCCTGTCCTTACCCCTTTCTTACACACACTTACACTCACATGCACTACACTACCACACATGTCTAGTCGAAAGCTTAGAGCTTGCCGCGGCTGGGGCGGAACCTAGTTAGTGGGAGATATCTGGTTGGGGAAAACCCCGCTATCCAGCTGTAGGTCGGCGCCGGATCTCGCCATCCAGCGAAAAAATATCACTGTCACCCCCCGCGATAAAATACGCACTTTATACCAGTTGACGTGCCCGGAATCACTAAGTCAAAACAATCCGAGTCTCTTAGGGGTAAGTAATACGTAACTACTTACTAAGCAAGACGCCACAATGATGTGGCAAAATTCAATAGGAACCCCCAGGTTATTCTTAAACCATTGGCCGAAATTTATATTATTGTGCACAGATAAATGTTAATTAAAATTTGAAAGGAAAGGAGTACGAGTGTTTTATTGATGAAGTTTATATTTATAACCTAATAAGCTGTTGGTGAAATGAGTAACAATGATTCGATGATTTAATAAATGTTGTAAAAGGAGTATTGGTATTAATTAATATATAATATACATTAATTAATTTAAATCATCGCCTCTAGATTTTATGCTAATTATTTTAATCATATTTCAGGTACTTTTTGACAAGATGACCAGATGACCTTATCCTGTTAATTCACCAATGAAGATACGCGCAAGTAAGGTATGTGTGATATATTAACTTCAAGTATATTTGATGACGATTCGGTGAAATTCCTCTGAACGACGCCTGACTTTGCACAAACAATCAGCTTTTGGACATTTCATTTAATATTCCATGCAGTGTTCATTCTACTGAACTATAATAAGCCTTGTTGTGTTTACATTGTCGTTAGAAGACCGCATTTTGAGGTACAAATACTCTTTGTTACATGTAGCGTGTACTACCTTTGTACCGAATGAAAAATAATTATCATTGGGTTGTTTTCATTTTTGAAATCTCCATTTTCACCTTTCTCTTGATTTCAACGTATTTCGGGTCGCATCTTTATTATAAAAATATTATTAAGGTAGATAGTAAGTAACGGATACAGTAGATAATGGTCTCTTTAATCTGACGGGGTTGCAGGCAAGGTGAACTTCCATTGAGTTTTCTTTTGAAGCAACAAGATTTCTCGTGGCCGACTCAAGGAGAGGGATGGTAGATAGCGGGAGGAAGCTGTCAAAGGCAAGGTTAAGGGTACAATTTTCATTCACCTTATCGCTTTCGGGAAGTGTAGGTTCAAATATGTCGGGAGTAACATTAGAATTAACAATAATCTAATTAGTTGATTCTGTGAAATCTACTGTCGTAGGGAGAGGTAGGGTATTAGGTAATTGGGAATTACATGTATTTGGGCAGTTTTTACCTATGGCCCTGATTTTTACATAAAAACCAAATATGAACATCAGGGGTTACATATATCCAGTGAGGGACATAATCTATAAACACTTGAAATGATTCAGGTAAATTATGTTCATCATCCTGTGAAACAAATGTTTGACGGCGAAAACTGAGGTCGTGGCTCAAGTTCGGGTTATTAAATTCAGCACCCAGGAAAGTTAACGGTACTACAGTTCTAACACCGAAAGTTAATAATTTTTCTTCTATCACTTGATGAGGAAAATTTGGAGAAACATTTGAGAAAATAATTATTTTGTTCCTAGAAATTAATGGTCTTATTGGGAAAACTTGATTAGACACAACGATGCTTGTATGATTGAAGACTAGATCTGCTATTTCCTTACTGGATAGATACACACAGTCTGTTGTTCGATATTTCCGAAGCAAACTTGATATGAGAGGGATTACCTTTGGTAGATAACTTTTCAATAAATTCTACAAGCTTTCTATTTGCCGAATTGGCGTTCTATTTGCCGACTTTATGATGATAGCATTTCCTTTCTTGAGAAAGAGAGATTGCATCGTAACTTTAGCATAATGAATTGTAGTCTTACTGTTCTGGTTTCCTGAAGATTGATTGAGAGGGCTCCATGATGGCCACGACGAAAAAAGAAACTATTCACTTAGTTAAGCAATATCGCTTCACTTAAGAATAACCACTTCTACCACGTTTTACATGCTACTGACTGACAAGCACAGAGTCAGTGAACGCACGCACAACGTGATTTTGCCCGGAGCGGACAGAGACTCCGTTATGCAGAACCATAATTCTCTTTGACTACGGCTCATCGACCTCAGGGAAACTGTAAAAGTTCAATACAAACAGTAAAGGGTTTGAAGGATGACGCAGGCAATGCGCTGTTTGTTGCTAGTGCAGTTGCGCGTGGCGCTCGGTTGTCGGCAGATGAAACCCGTGACCTCTCCTTCCTGTCCGCGCTTCGCCTTCTCGATGAATCCACACGTTATGTTGTCCGACTGACGTGCCTCCAATGCTGTGGATATCTCTAATGAAGTACTTTAAGTAGAAATATAAAAGAAAGAAGAAAAGAGAAATAAAGATCATTAAAGGGTGGTGTGGATGGCCGACATCGTTAAGGCAGTAGTGCGGTAGCGATCTCGCACCGAAGGATCGTGGGTTCGAATCCCGCCTCGGGCATAGTTGCATTTGTGTTCGTCCTTTCACCCCTTATCATCACCACGTCATATCATCTTCACTGTTACCATACCATTGAGTGCAGTAGTGGTCGCTAATGACCTAGATGTTGATGCGACCTTAAATAACGAGCAGAACTGTAGCCCTATAGTATCAATTATTCATATTATTCAGTTGCCAGGCGTGCGTTGTGCATTTTAAATGTTTTTCAATATATGAAAGTTAGCGATTCACTTAGTAATATATTTTCATTCATTATTAAAGTAAAACTTGCTCAATGCGGAGCGTGTGTAATCTAATTCTAAAATGTTACTTTGCATAATGGGAAATCTTCTCTCATAGAGAAAAATACTGGTCCCTTGAGATTCCGCATTGGGCAAGTTTTACTCTAGTATAAAAGCTAAGTGAGAAGTTCATATCCTGATAGAGCTCTTGCGGTGCATACATCCACAGAGATGGCTGCTTTCCTTTCCGCTGAAGAATTTGCTTCGTAACGGTACGTTTTTCATATATACAGTAACATCTATCCAACTCGTTGCTGAACGGAAAAGAAGATTCTCCTTTCTCTGGTCAGGGCCTATGCCTTCCTCTTGTACCGACGTATTCCTCTTACGCTCATTGCTCGTTAATTCAAGTGTACCGTAAATTCCGCCGGGCGAGTTTTCAAACTTATCAGCTGCTGAGGTGTCCAAGGTCTCGGGGTATGATCGCTTTTTACATCGACGTAAGTAGAGGTGCCCGAATCAAATGGCATTCAATATCCATTCGGACCTGTGAACGATCACAACGTGAAACGGTTAACGTTTCCTACGCTTGATGAAGATAATCATGATTGAGCAGAATTAATAAAAAAGTATAATAAGTATAAATGTTAAAGTTCAAGAAATATAATTACTGTATTTACTGGAATCGAATGCGCACGTTTTTTGACCAAATATAGTATTTGAAATGGAGAAAATTTCTTCCGTAGAACGCGCCATTCAATTTTTTCGTATATAACATCATAATGGATTGCTGGAGTTGTAAAATTCAACTTCGTTTAATTATCATTGACCTGCTATTGAGGATATTTTGTTAAGATATTGAGAGCAAATTGAGAAGAATGTCTTATGATGCATATTAAAGCGTAAAACAGTTAAAAATAAAACAGTTGGTAGCAAAGCAGTTAATTGCTAAGTGTATGTGCGGTAAATCAATTGTTGTATTAGATAAATTGAAGTAAAATACAGTCTTATTCGCGCACGTTTTCTTGAGTCCCGAAATACCGATACCCACTCCTTTTCCAGCATTAGTTGAATATATAATAGCAACCAGCGTCGTACACAAAATCTGATAACAAGAAATATACACTGGCGTGTATTAGAAACTACTTTGAATCGAAAAAAACGAACTATAAATTTGATACAAAATTCCTTATGTTAAAATGGCCAAATTTCCCACTCGTCTCTCAAGTAGCGAAGCAAGGTCTCAAGAAAATGTGCGCGAATTATGTCTATTATTCTGTCATTGATACGCATTATATTCAATACAAAACCTTTTTTCATAATTTTAAGATTCAAATGTGCAATGCATCGGCCATGGCTTAATTTTCATTCTAGACGTACTTTATGTTAAAACACCAAATATAGCATATAAATTAATGGAATTACTCAATTAATTAATTAAAAATATTTTGTATTGATTACGAAATTGATATTAGATAATGTTTCAGTATTGTATTCTATTTGGTGAAGGGAAGTTTATAAAACGTTCGTGTTGTGCAAAATTCTTCATAGGGAATGCATTACCTGCGGATATGTAGTACTCAGTATACGGCTCATCCTTAGTTCAGAAAACAGAATGTAAAAATTTGATCTGGGAATTTCATATAAATAACAATTATTATTACTATTTTTGCTCCGTAAAGCAATATATAAAGGCAAATCGGTAAACGTTTGTTAGTTTTCTAGTATAATTAGGTGGAAACACTTTTTCCAAGTTCTTAGATTTTCTTCGAACAAAAACAGTGACTTTCACTGCATTTGTAGTGCAGGTCACGAAGTCGCACAGCGACCAGGCAGACGCTGTGGTTGCAACTTCTCCATTCACTTCATGGCTTTCCTCACCCTCCGACTCAACACCCCCTCCGCCCCTCCCAGGCCATTTATCTTCCCAGCCTCACCCTTCCGTCCACGCCCTAACTACCCCTTACCCCTACCACTTGCTGTCTACTCCGTGTGTTCTTCGGAGACTCCAGTGCTGCCTCTGATATTCCCGCTACCCAGTTTCCATCTCTCTTTCCAACCTCCTTCTGAATCCACGTTTACACTCAGTTTCCCGTCCGCCACCCAACACAGTCCTCGAAACACTGGAAATGCACTAGTCTATTTTCCCCAACTGTGCCTTCGTCCCCTCTCTCCTCCCTCTCTGTTTTACCCTGTCAGGCCCCGCCCGTGCCCCCGCCCCGCCACTGCCGCCGCCCCGCCCTGCCCCGCCCCGCCCCCGCCCTGCCCCGCCCCCGCCCCGCCCCGCCCCGCCCTGCCCCGCCCCGCCCTGCCCCGCCCCCGCCCCGCCCCGCCCTGCCCCGACCCGACCCGACCCGACCCGACCCTTTACCACGACCCGACCCGACCCGACCCGCCCTGCACCCGACCCGCCCCGACCCGCCTGACCCGCCCTGACCCGCCCCGACCCGACCCGACCGACCCGCTGACCCGACCCGCCCCGACCCGCCACGCCCGTCCCGCCCCGCCCCGCCCCGCCCCGCCCGCCCCGACCCGCCCCGACCCGCCCGCCCCCGCCCGCCCTGACCGCCCCGCCCCGACCCGCCCGACCCGCCCCGCCCCGACCCGCCCCTACCCGCCCCGCCCCGACCGACCCGGACCCGACCCGAGCCGACCCGACCCGACCCGACCCGACCCGACCCGACCCGCTCCACTCCGCCTCACCGCAGCCCGCTCAGCTCCGCAAGCACCTCCCCGCCCTGCTCCGCCCGCGCAACCTTGCCAGTTCCTCATTGCCTTGCTTCGTCCACTCACTACCGCTATTCCACTACCCCGCCAGATCCGCATATTCCGCCCAGCCAGCCCCCCATATCACCCTTCTCCGTCTGGTCCCGCATCACCCCCCTTCGAACCCTTCCTGGCCCCCTTATAGCCCAGCCCAATCCTGTCCATACTTTCCCATCTCGCCCCAGCCCTCACATCCTCTCCAGCCCCCACCACTCCCACCCAGCCGCACTCAGCCTCGTCCAGCCTGCCCAACCCCGCCTAGACTCACCCAGTCGCGCCCCACCCGCCTCTTCTCTCTCCCACACTTCGCCCGGTCGTCTCTCCGTCCTCTCCTCCCGTCTTCCCCTGCATTGCGCCGCCCGCGTTCCAGCTCAGTCGTCCGCGCGATGCTCCACTTTCAGAGTTGCGGACGAGTCGTCAGCGTTGCGCGATTCAGGGTTTCCTTTCAGGAGCCTTTCCATTCACACGTTTCAAGGCGCTGGCGCTTTTATTCGTCGCTGCCGCGTAATCGCCGCAGCCTCCTGCTTGCAGAGCGAATTAATTCAGATTACAAGGGCCGTTGCCGTTTTTCTCGGACGGGCGAAACTCTTGGACGTTCCTCGCCTTTTGGATTCGTGATAAATCGCGCAGGAGTTGTTTTGAATTGTGATTGTAAACGTTCGCAGATTATTAATTTGTTTTGAGGAAGAAAGCCGTGTGTGCGTGCATGCGTGGGTTTTCGTGTATTTTAAATGTCCTAAATGATTATTATTTAATGATGTTGCTGGGTCACATAGCGCAGTGATGTACGCGACAACTGCTAACTGTGGGGGTCTGCGGTTTCCAGTCTCGCCGCGAACGTGGATGTTTGGTCTAGTGTTTCGGTGAGACCTACCCCTATCATTCCAATAACACATTATTCCTTTCTAGTTCTCTGTCTTCTCAAAAACTACGATGTGTTGTGAAATGTTTTCTCGGGTCCTAGTGAGCGTAGGTTTCCTAACGGATCTACCGGCTGCCCCCCTGGCCCCCAATCAACCTCCGTACCAGGAAATAGGATTGAATGGCGCTGCCATGGGATTACATGTCACTAGTGGTGGAGACGGGTCTTGGCCATAATGGAGTTACTGCGTAGTTAAGGAGTGGAGGTCTGGGTCAAGGTACCCTTGGGGGTAGAAAGTCGGTGAAGGGCGGGGAATACCAGTTGTGATCAGACAAGATTAAGTGCCGTGAGATTGAGTGATGAATAATAATGACAATTTAAGAATGTTAATTAATCGTTTGAACGGAAAATAATTTCATAAAGTTGAATGAGTTCTGGCGTCGTCTCAACTTTAGTTGACGTCGACGATGCAGCCGTTTCTGTTAAAATTTTATTGACTTTTTCTATCTTAATGTAGCAAGTGAAGTTTTAAACAACAAAACATTTAGCAAGACTTCCTTTGCAAAAGTAGTATCTCCTGTTATTTTCTGAAGTGTGAAAGAGCATTAAATATTTTCTTCTTGATTTAATGCTCATTCCCCGTATCTTATATGACACGTATCTTATATGTATTCACTTTAATATCTAATATCAAAATTAAAAGAATGAACTTAATTGATGTACTGCTCTTTTCCAGCGTGACCCATTCAGAAAATTAATATTTAAATCTCCATATATAATGGTTTCAAAATAGAGATTACTATTTTTTCAGAATTCTGTAGGTTTTCTAAGAAACTCAAGAAATCCAAATCTTACCTTTTGGAGATCTGTATAAGTGTCTTTGTGAATGCTCATTCCCCGTATCTTATATGACACTGAAGAAACATACTAATAACAAAACCATATCACACAAGTCTCAGAAAATCGAAAAAGACAAATTCAACTTCTTTACTAGTTCACTCCTGTGTGTTTGTGGGCTTGAAACAAAACCCGTAACGGAATTGTTAATACCCTTGCGGACATTTCTGATCCTTTTGCGTTCGGCCCTTTTGAATACTTTATGGCCAGCTCTAATACCAACCCAAATACAACGTGTTTATGAACTCGATTATTAAAGTTAATAAACAAGCAAACTAAATATGTGATGTTCAAATGAGTTAAATAAATCGTTAGATGCCTTATTTTGCTTAATTGAAAGCTTTGTGGAATGTACCCATAAATTTATAATTACTCATATTTCACTGTTACGTATCATTTTTTTAGACCCAATTATGCTTCTTGAGTAGCAGTACTTCAATACTAATAAGATGTGTAAGGCACATAGACTAACATCTTCAAAATGTAATTTTTTGAGATTTTGAAATATTCTAAATAACTTTTGCCAATAGAGGCAAATAACCGAAAAGTGCCCTATTATAAGAGCAATGAAAACTGTTATATAAATCACAAATACACCGTAAACATTTTTATCTATTTCTCAAGATATTACTGAAAACCGCTGTCCGTAGCTCTGTTAGCTTTTGCGAGAATTTCCGCAGAAACTTCACAATATTCTTTCATTTTGTCCGAACAAGACAGTCCAATATCGAGTATGCAGTAGTAATTACATACACACGCTGTTTTGTTTGTCTGATGTCATATTAATAAATGGTTATTACAATGCGTCTTTTCTCTTTAGACGCAAGAAAAATTATAAAATTTGTTAATTTTCGTTTGATTCAGCAACGAACTAGTAAACCATACAATTTTGTGTGCACCCTTCGGGCCAGAGGCCTCGTGTTTGGATGTCGCCCTAGTGGCAAAAACACTACGTGCCATTGTCACAATGTGCCATTGTCAACGGTAGGGTCTGTACGGCTTGTGAATAGAATTTTTGTCGTCTGTGCGTCCTTCCTTCACTCAAAAGTAGTCCCGAATTTTATTGTTAGGTGCAGTCCGCATCGACAACTAATTTCGACTTCAATTATGAAATTAATACATTTTAGTGAGCCCTAATTTACTTTCACTTCTTGCATTTACAAGCCGGGGTTGCAAGCATTACGTAATTATTTAGGGGGTTCAATCGCGCGTTAGGGGTGCGTTACAGGGGGAGTGGGGGTATTCAAAATACTCCAAATTTGCGTTACGTAATTTATGGACGGCTCCTAACGAGTTATTGTGTAACGTAGACATTGCAACCTACATCGTTTCGCTTTATTTCATAGCTAGTCGAAATTTTTGTTAATTCGGATTTTATCTGTTGTTTTTATATGTGTTCCGTATATATATATATATATATATATATATATATATATATATATATATATATATATATATATATTCACTTTAATATCAAAATTAAAAGAATGAACTTAATTGATGTACTGCTCTTTTTCAGCGTGACCCATTCAGAAAATTAATATTTAAATCTCCATATATAATGGATCCAAAATAGAAATTACTATTTTTTCAGAGTTCTGTAGATTTTCTAAGAAACTCAAGAAAGCCACATCTTACTTTTTGGAGATCTGTATAAGTGTCCTTGTGAATAATTGATGACTTGTGAAAACTCATTTCAGGGGAGCAACATAGTGTGTTCTCGTGTGATTATTTGTATCAATCTTCTAGCTTGGATAAAAAGACAGCACATTTTATATTAACATAACTCAACTTGCGAGAACGACATTAGTTAATTTAAAATGTATCTAAACTAATACATATCTAATTCTAACTTTTTATGATACGACATGTAATTTATGTACAATCAAAACGTATCTAAGGTACATTTACTGCATGACATAACTATTTTATTGAAACTAAATCTTAACAGCCTTCTTTTGGACACGTAAAACTAAAATTCTGTACCGGATTTATGTTTTAATCGCATACTATCCTAACCAAGTCAATTGATAATCTATACATTTCGGCCTATCTAATTCTATCCCTCTTCACGCAAGACTACTAAACCGAAGCAAAGAGTTCCAAAGAAAGTAAAGGTTAGCCTATCTAACCAAAAAAAGGATTTGAAAATTATGTATACAAACAACAAAACTTGGGTTCAAACCATCCTTTAATTTCACAAGCAGTATCAACCATAAGTATAGCTTGGGGACAATAATATTTATGCAAGATCTGGGCTGTCCGGGTGACGCCGCGTCGATGGCTGATGTGCTGACGTTTCGACCGACATGTCGCGGTCCTCTTCAGGGGCTGTACTGCCCTGAAGAGGACCGCGACATGTCTGGTGCTGTCGGTGGGACATATCCCCACCACTTCCAATAATACATAATTCCTTTCTAGTTCTGTATTCTCAAAAACTATGATGTGTTGTGTTGTGATGTATTTTCCCCAGGGGCTGTACTGCCCTGAAGAGGACCGCGACATGTCGGTCGAAACGTCGGCACATCAGCCTTCGACGCGGCGTCACTCGGACAGCCCAGATCATGACTCTGGCCGCGGAAGCCTACGACATCAATATTTATGCAAACATAGTCTACAAGGGACCAACAATTTACATCACAAGTCAAAGAGTAAATTTTAAAGAGTAATTTTAATCATTTAAAAACTCATGTAGTATGCCCGTCTCAATTTCGGCAGAAAGTTGACTCATCAATTCAATCATCGGTGTTAAAAATCGTATAGCTGACTGCATGTATTTTCTATTCTGGCTGTTGTTTTTGAATTGGAAGTTTCTTTGAAGTGAGGTTCATATGGATCTCATAACCGGAAACGGAATGTAATATTGATGATTTGCTCGCGAGACCAGTTGTGTGGATATTGCCATAAGTTGCTTCTTTTCGCACTCGGCTGAACTAGAATTAGCACTAGCGACATGCGTGTTGAGTTTTGCTGCAAGTTACGAGAAGTACAGCATTGTTTTTGTCTTTGAAATTGTGCATTGATGTTTTGAAGTACATTTTCAATAATGTTCAAAAGTAAATGTATATTATTTGTGATTCTTTAACATTTTTGGCGGTTCATTGTTGAAATTTTGTGACAAAATAGTTTCTTTCCCTCTGATGAAACGTATTTTTACTCGTGTACTACCTTTCGTTCATAACAATTTTTAGATAAGTATGTAAAACTCAGGGTTCCCTAAGGCTATTTCCTGAACCCACCGACTTCCTTCGAACTCTTTACAACTGCACATTTCTATACCTAACGGATGTCGAACACTTTCAGATTACTTTTCATATTTTATTTCTATCTGCTAAGAGTCTTCATCTTCTACGTTTCGCATTGTGTCAGTCAGATGTTTACCCATTATTTTGAGTTGTCTTCTCTAAATACCCGCCCGATTTAACGCGCGCATTCGTAATATGTGCTTGTAATGTCTTTTGATCATTTCATTCTTGTTATTTCTCAAACTTCTTTCGACATTTTCATTTATCGATTCAAAACACCGCAAGTTATTCTTTCCGCACAACACTTTAAAGAGTACGGAAATATTACCAATTAGAAACTGAAGATCCGGACGCACCGCTTAGGGAGACGAAAACATTTTGGAGAAAATTTATTTTGCTTTATTTGTTTTGATGTAAATGCTTTTTTAGGAACATTTACCATCTGAATGCGATTTTTAAGTATTAATATCTCCTTTTTTATTGTTAAAACAAGCATTAAACCTATTTCCAGTTTTAGTATTCTCAAAAGGTCTCTAAACAATAATGAATCTCCATTTTCTTCTGCACATTACGTCATTTGGATATACATGAAACTTTCTATATCTTAGGAGTCCAAAAACCCGTAATTCTTCGCGCAATTTAAATAACATATCAGGTGGAGGATCTTCTGAGAACGCTTGGCACGAATTCCAAATGCAACGCACCCTCTCGCGTGTAAGTCAATAACCGTGACTTCCAACATTGATATTCTAGAATACCAGATGTTCTCCTAGATGCGATGATAATGACGGCTCATTTAAATAATGAAATGTGAGGTCTCTTTCATACTGACCGCCACATTAGAAGAAATGAACCTGAAATGTAGCGAACATCTATGGGACCAAATGAATGGGCACAGTATGTTGTTACATGATTTCCGGACACAGGAATCCGGATTTCCTCGAGGTTTGAAACACAGTCGTATGGTACGTTGTGCGCAGTTTCATTTTAACGAGAAGTTCAGTGAACTGCATTATTACAATTTTCCTGGAAGTGGTTTATTAAAAGGGATAAAGTAAGAAAATTGCTATTAAAAGGCTGGTCGGCGGTCGGGGGCGGGGCGGTCTGTTAACAGAGATACGATTTACGTACAACAGGTATGTTCCAGTGTCGGTTCCGAGAAAAATCAATCGTTGGGAGAAGTGGTCGTTTAATATAGTCCTTCATAGAGATCTCGCTGTTTTATGTAAAACATCATTTTATCTTGAATATTTTGTTTTCTTTATTTTGGATAGTATACTCCGCGAGTCGTGTTTTCTTTTCTCGAAAATCGCAAACAAGCTTCTTACCATATCTTTATTTCCTTGAAACAACACATCCCACATCGTATCCGAACTTAAAAGACCCATAGGTTTCAGAAAGACTATTCTCATGATACATATTTCGTTTTAATTTTTTATGTAACCGGAACCACTCTCAGGAAAATTGTATTTAGAGCATTGGTTTAATGGTCAGTGTGTCAGGATAAACTTGTTGCTGCGATCTGTTAAAAAAGGCAGATGTCGAGGACATTAAGGAGGAAACGTAGGGGGATTTGGGGGCGACTGCTGCAAATTGGTACCAGCTCGATCAGTTTAAATGTGTTTTGGGAAGCGGAGTTACGGTGTTGGAAGAAGGGAAGCAGTGATTAAACATAAGCTGAAATGGGTATTAAGTCTAGCCAATTGTACGCTAGTATAATTGGCGAGGAAAGCGATAGGCAAAAAATGGAGATGAGGCTGATGGAAGGTAAGGAAGCATTTATATGTGTAAAGAAAATATGGAGTGGTAGGGGAAATAGAAATGGAGATAGAAAATACATGTATTAAAGGGGAAGATTGGCAGACGTAGATATTAATTAATTAAAGAAAATAAGCAAGATTAGTAAAATACAATATATACGTTTTGTAATGATATAAAATATGTAAGTATATATATTTTTAAAAAGCACGAAGGGTGAACAATTTTTTGGACTTTTTGTACGACGTCATCAAATACGTAATGTTTCGCCGTCACTGATGTTTGCATTAACCTAGGAAGATCGACGTGGGTTCACTAGACTAGTTTCATTTGAATATTGCTGGCGACCTCTGGTGTGTTTCTGTGAAGGAATCCCGAAGAAAAGCCCACGGCAAGTTTTCGCCACGATGCGAGGGCCAACGCTCGCACGTGCTCCTTTCGACCTTCAGAGAACGCACAGGCCCGAGCCCTCGCCCTTTGACGCAGCTCCTTCTTAGGAAGCCCGTTGTCGACATCTCGCATTTTTCGAATACCTGTTCAATCCCAAAGACGAAGGAAGTGAACAGAGCAAAAAACGCCGGAAGAAAACGGAAGTGGCGAGCGCCTTTCAAGAATGTGGAAGTAATGAGTGCAATGGAGAAAAAATATTTCGTGTTTTCAATAAATTTCTTTTTTTTTCGTATTGTACCTCAATGTTCAAGATGATAGGCGCTATGATACAGTTGATAAAATACACGGCGGATGCTTTGTGTAGATAATTTTATATAGTATCACATAAGGTTTGGATTATACCGCTTTTAGGTCATTTTTCAACTACTTTGTCATGTACCGACCACTTCAATGTTTTCGGGATTCGAAACGCGACCCTTCAGCCTTAGCATCCTCGCGTATCCAGACCGGCGCAACATACCTTCATTTAAAAATGTATCCACATAAATAACGCTATTTTCTGTGACTGTCTTAAAGTTTTGACATATTTTGTGAAATATTGGAAGTAAAGGCCCTCGGCCTAACTACATAGGATCAAGTAAGATAATTTGTTTGTAATAATTACCTATTAAATAAAAAAAATATTGGAAGTTCATATATCTTAAATTCCTAGACACTTAAATATTTCAAAATAATACTTTAAATATTTGCAATTCCTCTCTTATTTTTAATGGGTACATTATTTTTCAATATATAGCTTCATTTTGCGGCCAAGAGACTTCAACCAAGTCATATCTCC
The DNA here is from genome assembly GCA_017312745.1 of Gryllus bimaculatus. Classification (NCBI taxonomy): domain Eukaryota; kingdom Metazoa; phylum Arthropoda; class Insecta; order Orthoptera; family Gryllidae; genus Gryllus; species Gryllus bimaculatus. Next base: position 851,747 of record BOPP01000069.1, on the reverse strand, counting down.
TAAACGAGAACCGCATTATTTTTATTTTTTCAGATTTTATTAAAAAGTAGTCGAAGTCTATACAAACTAAAATTTAAAGGGAAACCTTTCTCTGAAAACTTCCAGTCTTCTACTTGTATGTTCCCTCATGTACGGAGTTTATCAAAAGACCCTGAGGAAAACAAATTGGCCCAGCTTCCATATTCCATCTGATCCCAATGTGTTGGTTTCCGCATCCCTGTGCCCTTTCGAGTTCTGTGAAGTTGGCGTGTTCCTTTCACAGTATTTTCCTTTAAATCATACGCTCTCTATTTAAACTCTATCTCACTATCTTGTTTCTTCGTTTTCCCAGTTTTAAAAAAGTTAACTGTGAAAACAGAATTTTGTTGGCTTAAAAACAAGTTACACGGTGTTAAAGTAGAATTGTGGAAATACTACACTTTTAGTATTGAATATTATGAGGTGCAGTTGTGATAAGCATAATAATGATTAGTGCCATGTTAAATTTGTATTCAGTATTATTTTCATTGTCATGCCTAAGAACATTTTATGAGACAAGTTTCTATTGCTGCTAGAAAGCTCTAATGAACCTATTTTCCCTTCTTATTTGAAATGTTGCGAAGTAAAACCTTGCGCTTAGTTTTTTCTTAAATACTCCACTTAACAATCAATATCTTTTCTTTAAAACTCCACCCTAGATTACCCCATTTTCTTCACACTTATTATCTTTTGCTTCATAGATAACTCTTCTTTTAACCTCTTGCTCTATCCTTTTTTCATATATTAATTTATCTCGGCAACATTTGTAATATTAATTTCCTTATCTAAACATACCAAAATAATTTTGTAACTTATTCTGTACATTCATGACAACACTTCTGTCCTTTCCTCCTATCTCCTTGTATCATTCTAATATCTGATCCCACTCCTCTTCTTCTCAGCAAACTTTTCTGTATAATGTGTCCTGGCTTATCTTGTCAAGATCTGTTACCTTTCATCTCGTTTCCTAGCCAATAACTTGAAATAGTCCCTTTTATTCTATCATTGCATTTCCTTTTTAAATACTCGGGTACACTTCTCCCCTTAATAATTACATATACTTCATTATGTTTTGAATCCATTTTCTTAACGTAGGGACATGTCTTTTTCTGGGGTATCCTTTTTCTCGGTTTCTAATGATTCTATTAACATATCCTGCCTTCTTTTTATAAATATCTATATTTACATATTCTCTATCACAAAACTTCTTTCATTTTCCCCATCTTTCTTCTTTCCTTCCTTTACTGTCTTAATTTCTACGCTCGGCCACCGTATTAACTCTTTCTCACATCTTATGTCCACTACCTTTCTCTATTATATATCCGTATATAAACGCTCTCTTACATTCCATCAACCTCATCTCCATTTTTCCGGCCGTCGTCCTCACCAAGAACACTGGCGTAAAATTGGAGACGTAATACTCACTCCACTGTGAACGTAAACCTTGTTTCTGGCAATCGTAAATTCTACAGTATTACATTGCATTACTCGATATCAAGCGACCAATATTTTGCACCTCACTAGAAAGGATTCCGCATTGAGCTTCACTGAAAAAGACTTGTGCAAAAGCTTAATCAAAACGAAGTAAACTCTATTTTATTCCATGAAAGAACAAAGGCGTTTTTTACTCAGAACTGTACTGGGGTCAGATACAATTCGTAACTGTTGTTTTCGAAGCTAATCTGGCGGTTTTCAGGCTAATCTGCTGCAAACAACACCGCGCCAGTTCGCGACCCACCCATGTGTCACCAGGCAATCGCTGTCAAAAGCCTTGCCAGATCGTACCGCAAGTACCAAAAGAAACATATTTCTTTGCCGTGCATTTGGTCACAAACATTGATTCGAATATCCGAACTATTAACATTTTTGAAAAGCAATAAGCCGCTCCCAACACCCGAGAGCCGCACTACACTACCACACATGCCGAAAGTCCCGCTGGTGGGAGATACCTTGTTAGGGAAGTACCCTGTAGGAAGTACCCTGTGTACCGGCTAGGTCGGCGCCGGATCTAGCCATCCAACGGGAGACTACCGCCCATTCCCGCAATGAAGACGTGTACTACACTTACGGGACTTATGACCTTGACCGTTTACTAGCCCCGAACCATCATCCAATCAAGGCGTCTCCCGGATAGACAACTATCTACGAACTCCAGCCGTCAAAGCTTACGCTTTCATAAGAGCCTTTTTTTGTCTGGCTCTAATTAAGTGGTGAAAATCTGTGAGAAGAAACAATTCTCAATAAATCGAGGTCAGTCAGTCGTTTTGCCGGAGACGGCGATAGAGCGCGACGCATTGATAACTCTGAAGAGAGGAACGAGGGCTCTACGAGGGCGGCTTCGCGAGATAACGGCTGTTGAAATGAGGTCGGTTGCGCCTGCCAAGGCAATTGCCTTTGCGCGCGCGTATCGCAAATTGCCTGCCGCTCAGGCGCCGCGCGCTTTTATCGAGTTAATCCCTTTTGCGGGAGTCGTTTGGTAATGCTAACGGCGCGACACCCATTCGAACATTCGATAATGTACCTTTCCTGTTTCCTACTGATGTACACAGATATGCAATTTTGTCCAATCGCTGAGTTGTCGCTTCGCATGAAATGTATCTTTCCTTTATTAAACAAGAACGCTATCGCTTAATTCCATCTGCTTTCTGACCATGTCAATTTTATTTTTATTTTTCTAAAATTATCAATACAGTTAACATATATGTATATTACAAATACATTTTATTCCCTTCCGAAGCAATTTAAATATCCTGACAAATTAGTATGTGTTTTTCGGAATGTGATTTTTAAAGAAAATTATTTGATACATTGCGCCTTGTAGTATCGACTCTGAGCCTATAATTTATATTCAAGGAATTATTAGTCATTCAGAATTGCGTGGATCAAAAGAGACAAGAGAATGAAGAACGGGGTAACTTTTAAACTGGAGTTCTTGAAAATGAGTGGTGTATTGTCTAACCTGCGAACAAACTATGTGCTTCTAGCCCTGATCTTGAACTGAGTTTCCGAATCACAATTTTGCTACCACATTGATGAAAAAGAAACTACTTGCCTACAGTTGTGCTTTGAAAGTAGTTTTTATCCTTATATTACTAAAAAATATTGTTTGGATATGTTTGTATTTTTACAATATCAATGTCTGGTAAAGTATGCATCGACTAGCCAAAACATTATGACCACTCGCTGTCGCCTGTTCGTCCATCTGCTGAACGCAGTACTGCAGCTATTCGGCGCGGCATGGATTCGACAAGACCTTAGTAGGATTTCAGTGTCACCCGACACCATTCCACCCTTTCCCTTAAATTACGGTCTCTTAGATTACGGCCGGTAGCTTTCGGATGAAGAGTGGGCGGTCGATAGCGTCACAGACGTGTTCAATCGGTTTGAGATGAGGCAAATTTCGTGGCCAAGACACTTTGGCGAGTTCACCATCTTGCACCTGAAACCACTGAAGCACTTATTCTGGATTTCCGACACGGACCGTTACCCTGCTGGCAGATGCAATCGCCGACGAGGAAGAATTCAATTAAACAGCCACACCCAAAAAATTGTTTGTGTCTGGAGATAAGATCAGGTTTACTACACGTTTCTGGGGTCGCTAAATCCGAATCCGAATCCCTTTTATCTACATCACATTAAACGTTTCACATAACCTAAAAAAAATGTAAAAACGTGTCTGCTTGGAGAGAAGGCTTGTGATATGGCCCAACGGTTAACTGCACCAAGCAACACTGGCTTGCAATAGTACATATTGGGTCGCGATAGAACGATAAATGTTCGTCGTAATCATTTCGCAGGTTATGTTGCCGTATATATAAAAAATGGATCCAAAAGGTAAAGCTTAAAGTCGCCGTATATCTGATTGAGAAGTCCAAAACCTATGCCAGGTTGCCATAAATCAAGACGAGAGTCTAAAAATCAAGCAAACTCGGTAAGATAGGAATATAGTATAATAAACAAAACACGTAGAGAGTAAAAACAGAAGTGTCTCTCTCGCACTCGTTTAAATCGAACGCATGGGTCATGGACACAGTCAATCCTCACATCCAAACACTAGTAAGTTAGAATGTATAACAACCAATATAAACTCTTATTTTGCTTACGTTATGTTAGACAATGTAAATACATCAGGCTATCACTTATGTTAATGTTTACGTCTGTGCGTTATGCTTGTATTGTGATTGATTCGTGTTTGATTTGCATTGTATTATGATTGTATTGTGTTTGCATTGTGAATGGGCCTCATATCGGTCATCGAATGCACAGATACTTAGTGCGAATTCTACGCCACTGACAGGCGTACCACAGATTACTCACTATTATGCTTTAAGAGAGAGCATGCACGCCTACCACATTCTCTTTCTTTGATGAGGCACGAACGAACAACAAACTTTTCGTCTACACGCGGATTTTCTGTTTGATAACCTCCTTTCCGTAGGTGCTTATGTCGGTAGTTCACAAACAACCTAACAGTTTCGCCTTTTTCACGATGCTCGTTGCCAAGCGGCGTTCATCACAATCTGCCGAACCGGCGAAAGTGGCTCAGAAATTGATGGCTATCCGGGAGACACCAGACAGACCGCCAGCCAGTCAGGGAGACCTCTCCGCCAATCACGACGCACCTGCCCCTCTCGAGCACCCAGGCAGGATAGTATATAACACCGGGCGCGTAGCGCCGCAGAGTCATTGCCCTGAGAAAGGCTGCGACATGTCAGGCAAACGTCGGCCTCCCAGCCAACGACGTGGCTCCCGGATAGCCGAGAATTTATGTATTCGAGCCGCGGAAGTGTGCGAAGGTGGCTCAGGGCATCAACTGGTGTCACTGCAGTGCCTCTGACCGGGAATTCTTAGAGATCGAGTCCCGTCGGTGACAGAATTTTCGACTCTAGCTTGCCAACTGGTTCAAATTTAGCCACTCTCTGGACGATAATTCGGCGGCTCTGATCAGTAGTTTTCCGTGGATACTCCGATCAACTCCAGGCGAATGCCGGAGTAGTACCCAAACAAACGGGCCACGGACCGCGCTCGATTTTTCCTTCCTCTTTCTTGTTCTACCTCCACCTTTTACTTACACACATGTACTACACTATCACACGTGCCGGGAGACCAGTCGGAAGCTTAGATCTTGTGCCTCGCTCGTTAAAGATACCTGGTCGGGGAAAATCCCCGAAATGCCAACGTAGGTCGGTACCGGATCTCGCCAATTCCCGCGATGCACTACACTTACGGATCGAATGACATTAGCAGTAGGCGTGTTCGGCTATCACTAATCAAGCAGTCCTCAACAATTCGTCGTTTGTCAATGTCTCTTATGTCAGTAGATTTTCCTGTTTTTGGTAACTGTCGTCGCTAGAATGATTCATTTTTAGTATCTGCTCAACTTATACGCATTCTTTACCTTTTCATGTGGCCCGAACATAATCATGGCAATAATTTCTACAGTAAACAGTGGTTGTACAAGTTTTGGTAAATCAGTTTGTGACAAAATAAATCTTTATTTAAAAAAAATGATACTTGAAATTCATATTTTAAATAGTTTTAATGTACATTATAATTTTATAACCAATTGTTTATATGCTCTGCATCAACATGATTAATTAAAACAGTAACACTGGTTTCAGTCAATGTTATGTATGTTTTGTACAGTTTCATGTAATTTTTGTTACTAATATTTGATATCTTATTGATTATATCCTACACATTTTGATTCTTTATTGTTGTACCCATTTTTTGTTTTAATTCAGATATAATAGGTCGAATATAAGACAAAGAATTGTATTTCTGAAGAGAAAAATAGAAAGAAATTTTACATTATCTGAAAAAACTAACATTCATGAAAATTGGAAAAAATATTTTGTTTCCCTGAATGCCTACATGGGGAAAACTAGAGAATTATTAAGATAATTAGATTATAGTTGGACAATAAAATACAATGGATGCTTTTGGTGCTTGTGAAAGGATTTGGCGCATTTTGGAACTTGTGATTGTTTCAAACAGTAATGTAGTTTAAGTTTATACGTTTAAAAAGTTGTATGTTTCTAAAATAAGTTTCATAAAGTAACATTTCGTGACCCGCCCTTGTTATTATAGAAATTATTCTCAGAGAAAAGTATTTATTACAACTTAGGAGTTTTTACCTTTATACAATTTTATGAGAGAAAACTATGACAATGTACATAAGCGTGTGTTATACTTCTTTTATAATTAAATATGACAATTTTTCATATTTAAAAAAACTAATAGAACTAGATCATGTGATAATAATTGTTTTATCTTTATATCCTCTGGATATACGTATGGCTCATTTGTGAAGAACTACCCAAGAAATGGTTTATCGCAAAGGTATTCGAACTTCCAGCCGCACAGATTTCCCTGAAGAGAAACACCGACGTTTCCGACTCAACCTCTTTTTATTTCGTCCTCCTCGCTGATTTACTTTGAACAACTCTCTTCCTACACGAGTCATCATTCACACGAAACAGAACGCGTGAAGTCATGAAGTTCCTCTAGAGCTTTCGCACCTCCCTGCGCCTTAGAGCGCTAAGGAGGCCCGCGCGAGGCGGAGTGTGTCGTGCCGTGACGACTGTGTGCCTGGGCGAAGAGCGGGGGAGGGGAGGGGAGGGGTAATGGGGACGGTGTGGGGCGGAGGGAGGGTGTGGCGCAGCGGGCCCGGGCGCCGCCGCCGGGCCCAAGGGCGTCTCGCGTACCCATGTTTCGCTCCCGCCCCCGCCCCCCTCCCTGGCCCCCTGTCCCCAGCCCGCCCTCGCCCGCACAAAAGGGGCGCCCGCGGCAGGGGCGACGCGCGGGCGCAGGCCGCGCTAACGAGGAACAGTGCCTCGTCTCCTCGCTCCGCTCTACCCCGCCCCCCCCCCCTTGCTATGGCAGACGCTCCGCTTCCACCCGATCCCCCTGCCCCGCCCTCCCATCTTCAACCCCCCCCCCTTCCGCCCGTTATGTCATCTGCTTTCTTATTTCTCCTCCTCCTGCCCCTCCCCTCCTCTCTCTCCTCTGTTTACCACTACCCCCCCCTTACATCTTCACTGCATCATATCATGCACTACGTTACCCTTGCTCTTAAACCTCCTCATCCAATTCCCCTGGCTCAACTTGTACAACCCTATCCAACCCTGTCTCAACCCGTCCAACCTAGTCCTGCTTCGCCCTACTCCATCCCATCCTGCACCACCCTGTCCTACGCATTTCCCACTCCAAACCACCCTAAAACCCGACCGAGCCCGTTCCCCCCAACCTACCCCGCTTCAACTTACCCTGTGCAGCTCCTCCGCACCCTGGCGAAGCTATCTCAACTCTTCTTATTACGTCCCTTCCAACCATCCCCTCCACTGCACCCCACCCTGCGCTGTCGCGAACGGCTTCATTTTACTTTCTGCACTCCACATGCCACGTCGATCACAGTCAATGGCACAGTCATTGAATGCTCCGTCACGTGTCATTCCACTCTCTAGGTTTTCCGCCTCCGCTTCTGACCCTTTATCCCTCTAAGCGATTCCTCGTCTTATCCTTCCTGGTACGTTTCATCAGTACTCTCCAAGCACCTAACCGCACGCTCTTCCCACCGTCTGCCTGTTTTTTTTTCACACTCATCTATCAGCTTCTCTTCTTTTTCATTTTGCCTGGTCCATTTGGCCTTTGCTCTTCCTGGCTTCTGCTTGTTTTCTTCACACTTCTCTATCAGCTCCTCCTCCTTTATCATTTTGCCTTACTCCTCTACGTTCCACAGTGCTTTTTTTCGTAATGGAGAGGCTACCTCTGCAACGCTTTACCTCTCCATAGTATTCTCGTGGAGACGCTCTTCTCCCATTACGTGACAGAAACGTTTGACTTGCAACTTCTGCAACTTGTATCCTTTTAGCCAGAAAAAAAACGTAATAAATTATATCGTTTATATCGCCAGGTATACAAAAAGAATTCACTCTGCCCCTTTTATAAATTATTTGCATTGCAAAGTGACATTTTTTATATTTTTTATAGGTGACTGCTGGAGACCGTAGAGTTCAGGACGACTAAATACTCGATAATTTCATTTTTAATCTAAGTTAGAAACACTGAAACTTTCCAAGGAAATCAATCTTTAGACCGTACCCATTACATACGTTTGAGAGAGTAAAAGGAAACCGGTTTTATCAGAAAGTGGTCCATTATACAAATGCAACAGAATCAACTCCATGAATGTCAAAACATGCATATTCAACTTAGTGAGTTTCACCCAGGTGATGATATAACATAATCCTAAAATCGTAAACGATCCTAATTTGGAAAAGAACGGAAAAGACCAATCTTGATTTTCGTCTTTCTGCTGCATAGCTATCGTTAAGCACTGCAGTTGACGTTGAGGAAGATCCTTCCGGACTCTGTATATGCGCTCTTATGTGGAGCTCCTCGAAGCGCCGAAGTTGGGGGGCGGGGCGGAGCTGAAGGCGTCGCGAGGTGCGCTTATGACTAGGCGCCGCGCACGTGCGCCCTGACCGCATCCTTAATAAAGCCAGCCGGCGCGGCGCGGCGCGGCGCACTGGGGCGGATGTGAAGTGCGGAAGCAAGACGCTGCGGATGCATGGCGTGGTTGGGGAGGGGAGGGGAGGGGAGGGAGGTGACGGAAGGCGAGGAGGCGGCGGCGGCGGCGTGGGAACGGGCTGCGGGCGGCCGCGTATTCGTTCGTCGCGTATCTCCGCCATGTAATTAGCCCGCAAATTAATTAAACGCTGCGTTTGGCTGCGCCGCGCCGCCCCGCGCCTCTTGCGAGTATGGCATGGCTCACATCGGGGCCCACCCCATGTGTGCGCAGGTGGTTGGGATCGAATCCGACGCCCAAGCGCCCCGCCCACCACGCCCCTCCCCACGTCGAGCGCCAACCGGACTCTTCTCCGTTCGCAGCGAAGCTCGCTTATTTCTTCCTCTGGCTGTATTCCCACCTCTCCCCATCCTTCCCCGACCCACCTCTGTACCAGCTAGGCGGGTTACGTATATGGCTCAGTTCGTTATTTTAGCCCAATAAGTTAGACGTCTTCTTTCGGAGGAGGGTCATAAATTGATATATGAATCCACACTGCGCCTAGGGCAGAGTTTGCCGCTTGTTATGGCTGCCCTGCGAACTGATGTGATTGCTGGATGGAGTGGAGAGCGTGACACTCAGCTTCACTGTCGTTGTCTTCGTCTTGCTCAGAGGAGTCTTCGAATGAAATAACTATATCAACTATTTCCTTGTCTATACTTCGTTTTTTTAAAGTGACCTATCAGATGTTGCAGCCTTGACCACTATCAAGTGGCCTGTAGTGACGTTGCAGTTCCCTATTAGTGTCTGCCTTACTTCTCTCTTTTTCGTACTTGACCTTGTTAGGCCACTTTAAAAAAATCGAAGTGTATAATATCGGTTTTAGCATTGGTTTATTAGACGGTTTATTTCTTAGACAATTAATCTCTGGTGCAATTGCTCCATTAATGAAACATATCAACCACAATATTTTTCTTCTTTCTAATTTTTTTCTTGTTGGAGTAAAAAACATACGAAACTTTAGCGGAGGATTGTTTTCCTTCACAAATAATTGTGTTTACTTTCAAGTAAGATGAGCTAATAGCTCCCAGTAATTTCCAGCTATATCTTGTATGTAAGAACAACTTTATAATTTAGAATAACTTGCTCATTTTTCACAATATGGTTTAATATTCTCACAAAATGAGCACATAATTATATTTATCACAGTAGATAGTTTCCTTGTGGAAAGGTTAGAACGCGATGGTCCAGTTGCATCCAACGTGAGTTTCGCAATACAATGTTAATGCCCTAGTGTTGCGTTCTACCATGAGTTTATCATATCAGTTCAGTGGAATTAAAAAAAATATTGCGTATTTTTCTCAACACGTTTCTTGGTTAATTTTTAACAAATTGAGGATGCTCTGTTCCGATAGTAACCGGGGTTCCCAAACCGTCACCCGTCCAGGAACCCACAATGTTTGGAATTGCTTAACTTCCTCGACTTTATGGAGCGTAGTTAAGCAATTCGGCTTACGACACCGGCAATTGTTTCTTGGATTTCGTATGTTTGTGTCTTTCAAACCTGTCAAGACTTCGATGGAAGTTTAAGGATGTTGTTTTGACCCAAAACTCAAGGTTACTAGTAATCCAGGCGATGTAATTGCTTTCTTAGAAAAAGCTTTACTACACACGACTGCGTTATTTTTTTTAGACTCTGTCGGATTTACGCGAATTATTTATCAGAATATAAAAATATAACGACTCTATTTTGTGCGAACCCGAATGTTTTCAAAAACGCTTAAAACACAAGCCTGCGAGTAATTTTATCATCACAATAATTATATTAAATTATTACTTTTTTGCTATTTTATTATCCTAGACAACCTGTAAATTTTGATGTAATAATGAGTAGATTCTGTAAGATATCGACAAAACAATTATGGTTTTCTTGGATTTATAAAAGACTTGCCACACGTGCTATGGCAGGCAAAGTAAGAATTAAATTCACGAGAGGGAACATTTTCAGAATTTTCTTTATTTTATGAATTTAAAACGCGTATCGTAATATAACAAGCGTGAATGTTTATTTAACTTGGTGCGTTCTAACGCATAACACAGCGGCGCTCAGTACCTAGGAACAATAAAAACATGAAGGGCAAGATAATTAAATAGTATAAAGTGAAGTGGTTATTCTACTATTTTCTTCAGTAGGATCATATCATAACATGTATCACTCACAAAGCAGGAACAGCTGATAGCAAATACATTAGTCCTGATGCGGAAGTCTACGACATTACCAGTGATAATGACATTGCTAGAGTACAGGACTGAATAGCAGGTAATCAGTGAGAGAGTACCCCTGGAAGCTATCGATAATCCGTATTCTCAGCCACTAATTTGTATTATCCGTTGTATACGGAGCTGTGGATGTGCCAGCAGACTACTGTGTCTGCAACAATATTACGGAAGCTTATGACAAGCAGTTTCAGACGATTAGTTTTCCGGTTGAAACCTAAATTTAGCGCTCACACCATAGAAAAATTAAAAAGTATTTTAAGCCTTTAATAAATAAAACAAATTTGTTTTACTTTGTATTAAATTCAATACAATCATTTTATAATAGAACATTAATTATTAATAAAAATACAAAGTAATGACTAGCAAAATCGTTCAGTGTCAAATTAATTGCAAAATATATGCATTAATTGAATAATATATTTCGACTTACGAGTGCATGATTATTTTTTACGAATCTATTTGTACTAGCTTTTCGTGTGATACCTATTTTCGGACCGGCTTACTTTCAAGCTCCTGAGCAACCGCCCTGTGAGGCCAAGTCTAGTGGTAGCACTGATTCGGTGCGGCGGTCCTTTGTGCTCCGCTCCACCGGTTTCCTCCGTCCAAGACTTTCTGTGCTGGGTGCCTTTCGCTCGCCTCCGGACCACGGCCACCGCCCACGCCAAATTCCCTCGCTTCCCCCGCCTGCCATCTCCCACGCCCTGGCGCACACACTGGCCCAGGTCCTCGCCTCCTCTTCGCCTCGCCCCGCCCTTGCCACCGCTCTTGCATCTGCTCTTGCCACCGCCCTTGCCACCGCCCTTGCCACCGGCCTTGCCCCCGCCCTTGCCCCCGCCCTTGCCCCCCGCCTTGCCCCCGCCCTTTCCCCCCGCCCTTTCCCCCGCCCTTGCCCCCGCCCTTTCCCCGCCCTTTCCCCCGCCCTTGCCCCCGCCCTTGCCCCCGCCCTTGCCCCCGCCCTTTGCCCCCGCCCTTGCCCCCGCCCTTGCCCCCGCCCTTGCCCCCGCCCTTGCCCCCGCCCTTGCCCCCGCCCTGCCCCCGCCCTTGCCCCCGCCTTGCCCCGCCCTTGCCCCGCCCTTGCCTCGACCCTTTACACCGTCCTTGCCAGCGTACTTGCCACCGGCCTTCTCCTGTCCTCGCCCTGCCATCCCACAGCCACAACCACCGCCCTCGCCACCGCCTTCGCCACCGCCTTCGCCACTGCCCTCGCCCACACTTTCGCCCACGCCTTCGCCTTTGCCCCTCCCCGCCCTTGCCCGAATTTAAGGCTGGAGTAAGGTGAAGCAGGTTCCCAGCAGCGTGGGGAAGAATGGAGCTGATTGGAGCCGGGTGGAGAAGTGCGGAGCAAGCTACAGGCAGGGTTAGGGAAGAACAAACACAAGAAGAAGCGACGATTCCTGTAAGACAGTTTGAAGAGAAAATTGTAATTGACATTTATCGGACTCTTTTACTCCCACAAATGAACATAATCGAGACTGATGAAAATGTCAATGTTGTACGTGCATTATAATTATTCCAGCGGTTTTCGTGTATCCGTTGTACATATATAGAGGGTTCCCTAACAAATTAATAAATCATCCGTATAAATATTCGGTGGACTAGTAGAGCGTTCCACTTACGAGTAGTACTTCAATGGATTATGTTCATTAATGGACTATTATTCACTGCGACCGTTCCCAATCCCTTCTCGTTCCACATGTGCTGTGCGTCCATTTCCCCTTCTTCCCCTTCCCGCCGTATCCTCTTCCATAACCCGTTCTATTTTCTTTTGCTGCTTCGCGGGGCGCGCTGCAATATCCCGAGCCCCCCCCCCCCTCTCCCCCTTCCAGCGCCGCCGGTGCCCCGCCCAGTCACAGGCGACCGGGAATTCTCTCGTACGCGGAGCCGCCGAGCGGCGTACAGGGCGCTGAGCGCCACCGAGCGATCGGAATCGCTTTGCTAGTTCCTGTCTGAACCCCACGCGACACTTTCAAGGGATAGTACTACGGAAAGGGATAGCGCGTATATGGAAGTTAAATTCGATTGCGATATAGATGGTGAAATTGCGTCAAAGACGATAAGTGGAAATCTATTCGCAATTTTGTGAAGGAAAATATGTCACAGATCTAAAAGCGGCGGCGATCAAGAAAATTCGGTTTCATTCTCAATTTTAAAGTACAGTATGCGTTACTCGTTTTACTACGCAAGGTAATATATGTCAAGTCCATGCCTCCTCGATAAATAAAAAAAATGTGATTGATTCAATGAATGGGTAGGCCATTAACTTAGTCTTATAGATTACAAATTATTGCGACCAATGTTCCCAAGCCTCGTCGTGTAGTACATTTTCATTGAATTCTGTGACATCCCCCGTTGTTGCAATTTTTGAATAGATCACCTTTAATTCTTTCACGCTCTAAAGAACTTCGTAGAAATCAAACGAAATTCTTAGACCCGATCTCCTTCATGCCTGGTAACGTCGAAATCTATCTTCATTTTCACAACCTAATCTGCCCTCTTTCAATGCAAGCATTATCCTTTTTTCCTAGAGGTGTGAATTTTTCCTGTCAACCATGCGGAACTGGTAATTTCGTGTTTTCTTGACGAATTGTGTTGTCGGGAATCGGAAATAAGTCTCAGTTTTCTTGCATTATGCTTTTCAATCGAAACTGACGAATTTTTTCAATACGAAAATATTATGAAAGTCATTGAAATTAAAAAATATATCCGTGTTTTTATAAGTAGAAGAGAAGAAGAATCTATTGATTTTTATACATTTTTATTACATTCATGGAAAAGACAAATTAATTTTTGTTATGATTACTCAAAAAGAACTGACAAAGAAATGAAATCGAGTAGAAAGTTGATTCCTTATTGAATTCTTGCCGAAGTACAAGCGCTGAGTGCAGTTTGAGAATATTGTAGATGCTTCCTGCGAAGTATGAGGTTAACATGTGTTCCCAACTCATATGAAACCAGAGTAGCCTACATTCAATGAAACCTGTTAAAATGCCCGTCTTACAAAGCGGTCTCCTCCATTAAAGATTTTTTTACGTGGAATCGATTGATTTTTCAATAAGACACTTGTAACTATTCCCTCTTTTAAGCGGACATGTGGCCTCGCGACCAGTAGCCAGGCACATATCGTAGGTATCTGTATCTCACGACTAGATTAAGGAGCGATCCCTTCAAACGAATTTGAACTGTAATATAAGAAGATGCTGAGTGAAGTGAAATAGGTTATTGTTGATCCAAAATATCCCTGCGACGACCCATGTCAGATTACGTTGAACATTGACATTTAGAGTCGCATATCTTTCAGAGAGATTTAGTTATGTGTTAAGTATCAACAAATTATTTTAGATCTCTCTTTACAAAATAACAAATGCTTCGTTTGCCCCCATTCCGCTACGACATGTGACATCCGCTAACATCCATATTTCCTCTGGAGGAACTTTTGAAGTGTTCCAGGAAAACGCCCCGCACACGAAACCGATCTAAAAATAATTTGCTTCGCTTCACGGGGTCAGCTCTAAAGTTAAAACTGCTCCTGTAAAATTTCTTAAAGGTTGTCAATGGTTTAGTGTGCTAGTACGTTCGGTGAGGACAGAAAGTCATGGAATAAGATGTGTGTCTTCTCAAGGATGTGTTACACATTAGTCAAAAGGAGACGCATTATCCTCTATCCATTTATTGTCTAAATAGGTTTGTCATTAACAGCATTTTGAATGTTTGTGATTATCTGAACATTAAAATTTGAGTTGCCGACGTAAGTTTGTCAAATTATCTGGGGCAATATTTTTCTAATATGATTTCTTAACTTTTGATTGCATAATATCCATAGAGAGATGTTGGCTGCCAAAACTGCTTTACATAAGTCTTTGGATAAATCGTAAACTTTGTTGTTAGACGTTTTGAATCAAACATGAATGGAAGTGTGGACTGAGGATTGAAGTGTTCTGTTCTTTTTCATTCTTTCTACATTATTCTTATATTTTGCTGTCTCCAGATTTTTGTGAGCCCAAAAATCTTTTAGAACTTCATCTCTTTAATATTTATGATAAAACACACGGATCATCTCTTGAGAAAATGTCACTTTCAAACTCCATTACAAATCCTCTTAAATAGAATGCTTTACGTACTGTGGGTGGAAGAACGTTTTCATTTATTTCTTAAAACCACCGAGAAGGAAGAACTAATCTAATCTACCTTAGTTCTGACTGCCCTCGCGCAAGTATACAACGGAACCAAATAGAACAAGATATCAAACATTTTGTTGAAGCATTCTCCTTTCTTCTTAGGTTTGAGTACTTGAGTTCTCAGACTACGAATAACACGAGCAGCAGTTCGTGTTTCTTAGGCAGTCAAGATCATTCGCAGCCCTGACATTGGTAGTCAGATGTAGTAGGTATGGCCAGAGCGTCATAAGAATAGCGATTGAATATGCAACATGGCGTCTGGACTGATTTCCGGTTCAGAAAAAGGAATCGGAACACCCTTATCTTGATTCAGTTGTTTTCCTCGCCGCCCCGGCTTTCTCCACTATGTAAGACTAACTTAAATAGCTTAGTAGAATAACTTAGTAGACGAAGTGAAATAACTAAAATAAAACAAACATAAAATTGTGGAGAAATTAGAGAAACTCACTGGAAGACAAACGATCACAACCCACAGCCACAGCTTAATGTTGATGTAATCACCACAAGTCTTCATATTTTTATGTAAACGTAAATCAACATCATGATACTTATTGCATAATTATTGTACACACTAAGAAATGCTGTTAAAGTAGGTAAAATCAATTGCAAACGCAAAACGATATGAAAATTCCCTATAAAAGTTAAGGAGGTAACCTTATGCGTCATCGACAGTTTTCACAAGTTGCATTTTAGTCTCCATTTTAAGGTGGCCAGAACATGAGACTCAGGTGAATAGCAATCATTTATGTTTCTATAATGAGTTATATTGTGTATCAGGTCCTACGGTATTCGCTGTTTTGTATTCGCGAGTTCCAAGTATGCATATGAAATATTGGTCGGAAAACACACGGAAATCTACCGATCAGAACAGCCGGTTGCTAGAATTCTCCTTCAGATGGTGGTTGAGTTCGACCGAACTAACTAGCTGATGTTGAAAATCGGCCACTGTTAGATCTCGAACATAATCAACAGTGATTCCGGTGAACAATTCTACAGGGGCAACAAAGTTGCCGCTGACTTATTGCAGCAAGTCAGAGGATTATACTAGTATGCGAGTTGAATTTCCTTTCAGTACGAAAAAAATTGAAAATTGTTCCCTATTACAGGCCGATTTCGGTAGGAGAATGAGGTCTTAGCATGAAAACATACAAGTTGGGAAGGAGACGCTTCCGAAGAACAGAAAATCGATACAATTTTTTTAACACGCCGTGCGCGAAACGCGGTTTCTCATGCTTATTTTCCGTGTGCGAAACAGCTAATTTTTTCAGCGTGCGAAACATCGCGTAGCGTGTACAAAACATCGCGAAGCGTGTACAAAACATCGCGAAGCGTGTACAAAACATCGCGAAGCGTGCACAAAACATCGCGAAGCGTGTACAAAACATCGCGAAGCGTGTACAAAACGTCGCGAAGCGTCTACAAAACTTCTGCAACGATTCTCACTTGTCTTTTGTCTTGACGACGTCTTTGTATATTATTTAAAAACAATTACTGGAATTCATTTACATTTGTACTCTCGCTACACTCGACTCGGGCGTGAACCACGTGTTCGCGCCCTTCTTGCGTAAACTACTATTATAACACTCCGTGTTCTTAATGCAAAATGAACTTCGCAGAATATAAAATCTGTTTTAAATTTCTCAGGGACTCTTTCCCTACCTGGCAAAAATATGCAAATTGTTTTGCAAAATACATGTTTTTGTAATAAAAATCTGTATATTTTAAACATTTCTATGATTATTTCGACATTCTTCTGCCTGATATGCGTACTTATTTTCGGTAAACTCTTGCATAATTGTGCCAGCTCTATTTGTAAATAATTCAATTAAAAATTTTAGAATGCTATCGAGAACAAAAATAAAATATTATAACTTCACTACGGTTTGGCCATGTCGAGATATGCTTTTAAGCATTGCTGGCGGTTCGTCGGACAGGAAAGTTTGATAGGTTTCCTCACGGGCATTGTGCGAGAGATTCGATATCGGTCTTCTCGGAGTCTGAGTCTTCTGAAAAGAAGAGCGTACTATTTGCCACGAAACTTCGCTCAGAGCAAGCGCGAGACTCTTCTCGTTTCTACCTTTTTATATTTTTTCCGCTACGATCCACTATATCGCCTTGGCGTAGGGGTGGGAAACTCAAGTTATTTCTGTGTCTTCTCTGGAGCTTATCTGAGCTAATTAATCAAAATATCAAGAAATTACAGTTTTGGTTTATCATTATTTCGTTTGTAGTAAATTGGGAAGGAGAGCGACTTTCACCAAATTCGCTTTCACACGAATTGAAACTTCCGTTTACTATTTGTCTCATTGCCGGTTTTAATTGCCGGTTTTCGTAGCGGCAGCGGAGTATATAGTTGGGAGTCAGGGAAGTTTTAGGTTCGAAACTCTACCCAGCACCTAAGTAAATACGTAGAAGACGACTTTGAATGAGGGTTCTAGAGTTGATCTTTTATCAAAGGCCGTATTCGTGGTTTCCTCCGATCTATTCATACTGGTGTCGGAGCAGTATCTCAAGGCTTGTGTCACACGAGCGTTGCGTAGACACGCGTCACCAAACGATGACGTCAGTTGCGTCGACGCGCGTCGATTCCTGCTCATACGAATCAGTTAAAACGCGTCATCATATACGCGCTATCATATACTAAATGCCTCATGGGCACTCTTAGCGACGTTCAATGCCCCCAAAGCCCCAGCAAGACGCCCGTACGTCAAAGCAACGCCCGATTTCTAGTTTTCAACGCACGTCACCAAGAGCGCTCGTATGCCGTTTCGCCTTAGGTACAGTGGTAACTTATAACGTGCGATAAGTGACTCGTATGCGCGGACATCGAGAAACATCGACGCAGTTGACGTCATCAACGTTACGCACGTCAACACAACGACGCACGTCAACGCAACGTTCGTGTGATGCGGGCCTAAAAACGGACCGCGAATCGCGGGTAATATCTCCTCCATCCTGCCTACTCCTATCCAAGGCCAAGGAATGGATTCTCACATCCTCTCATTCTATTCCCCATTTGAAAATACTTGAAAGGCGTCGACGATTATATTATTGACGCGGATGACAATTACATATTATTACATTTACATCCTTTTCCTATCGCATTTCACACTTTCTTCTGTAGGAAATTTATTCTTGAATCTATTTCAATAACTTTCCGTAAACGGTGCTTTCTGAAACAGAACATTTTTGTCCAACTATCCAATGAGAACCATACATTACCTGCTAATGCGCATGCTGGCTTCACGGTCATTTGCTATTCATATAGTACATCTTTCTAACATAATATTAACAAACAAACGTCCAAGTCTTGTATGTATTTGAAAATGTGCACCTTCGCCAAGAAGTGTCGAATTAGTGCCTGCACCTGACGCTTGACTAGGTCGACGAAGTCAAGTAGTAGAAAAACGGCACTTATGACGTCATGTCGTGAATGCCGCGAAAAGTCAACTGGTTTTTTATAAATAGTAAACATTAGGGATGCGATATCGACGTCAATGGGTTTTTTATAGGAACATCGATGTTTTTCTTGTAAATAAAAAATACAACTTTAATCACTATTATATCAAAGTTGAAGTATGAAATTATGACTTGTGATAATTCAGTTCATGTGTTTCTCATTTCAGTTCATCCTAAAATTTTTCAGTAATTGTTAATTTTAACTTGGCGCGAAACTTTCAAGAAAATATATTTTCGAATAATCATCAAAACGAATTAAATCGTATCACAGCACGAGATGAGTGTAGCCTGCCACATTTTACAAAATCTATGATGACACATTTGTATTTTCACGTCCCAAAAAAGGGATTCTGGATCCGCTCCTGGTTCATGTGTACGAAGGACTAGAGCGCTGTTTATACTACCTTCATCGAGCCCTCTCTTCCCCGAGAGATGACGCCTTAGCAACGTGTTTTCTCGTATTTCGCAGGCGGAGAGGCGGTCACTGACTGTGCCATAGGCATAGAGCCTCCCACATTGTTAATTGCTCTTACTATGTTCTTACTTCATTTTCTCACAAAAATATTTAATTTATTTTAATAAACACGTACTCTGTCAAATTTAATACATTATGCGCTAACGTTAATATTAGAGGTTAAACACTTTTCTTTAAAATATGGTTGATTTTCTATATTTTGCATTCTCTGTAAATATGTATAGAAATAGAAATAATCCCCTCTGTACTTGAGTACTACAACCATCCCTTTTTGGGGCGTCCACTCTATCACCTCGCTTCTCGTGGCCTAATTCAGTTACGTAATTGCACAAATGGTGCGAGTTCCGACTTGTCAATAGTGTTGAACACAACTTCAGTACACAACGTGCTGTTGCGAACTCCAGGACAAACTCTGCGAACTCGGAATTTCACCACTGAGAGGAAAATTTAGGCAAGTGGCAACTGAAACAAAGTTTACTGAAAACCAAATTGTTACGTTACATATAAAATTATTCTATACTAGACCTTCTGATATTATAATGTTCGCGTGTTAAAATTTCACGAATCTTACCTCATTTCTTGAATTTTTCGTTGGACTGAATAATGAAAGGTCTACCCTTGTGTCAATGTTTCTTCGTGTTATTAAAACTGCGAATAGTGACACAAGATGAAAGAATAAGTATCATTTAAGTAGTTTGTATTTTACTTTTCGAGTATTTTAGGCAACATTCATTTTTATTCACAATCATTTCTGAAATAAAGTGTCAAATTATCACTTCAAGGTCGCCGTCCCATTTGTAGCGACAACCCTTCTGATATTAATAAAACGAGTATACTATATATTTCAACCCATTGACAGCAAGCATAACGCTAATTTACGTATCACGAATATTAATTAATGTCTCCTCCACATTGGATATGTCCATTTGCAGTTTCTTTCCTTATTACTCTCATTTTCTTTCCATTCAATATTTCGGAGGCGCTCTCTCACTGCTCTGATGATTACTTGAAGTTCTGTCGCTGAAATACATTTATAGAGCGTTGGGATGCTTGTACAACATAAAACATGCGGCATATGAAATCGAGAGTAAATAAAACATAGATTAATTTGGAATCAGATTAATACCATGTATTCAATGATGTAATGAAAATCCCTACGTGATGTATGAGTTTTTTTTTTTTTTTTTTTTTTTTTTTTTTTTTTTTTGTTATATTAAACGCAGAATCCTACATCTGCAAATACTTTTAGAGCTCACCTTATTTTATAATAACACGTATCATAATCTATAAAAACACTAAAATTACAACAACAAATACGTTGAAAATTATTTTCATAAATATTACAATAAATTTCTATTTCTTGCTTGCGAATGTTCTCAATTTATGGGTTTGTTGATAGACGTAATACGTAACGGTCTATAACTTAATTTGCTTCCGTGACAATCTTTCAAACGCTTGAAATGAAGCAAATTCCATATTCGATGTTTTTCCACACGTCTGTAGTTCGAAAATTAATTAATTATATTTACTCTCTTTACCAGCATTTCCGCTTCGAATATATTCTTTTACAATTGTAAAATAAATAAATTTTAATTTTAATTTAAAATACGCCAACTTTCTAACTTGCAAAAGAGACCACTGCATGTTTGTCCTGCCAGTGCCATCGTTTACTAATGTCCTTACTAACATTGGGTCTTTCGTAATATTACAGATTTCTACAAAACTCTCATGTTCTATTTCGTCCCTGTTTGGTTCTCATTAGAATTCTCGTGTTTCCTAATCAGCACTTTCTAGTTTACGATTACTCGTACATTGGGTTATTCACGGCTTTGTTTCAGAATTTTACTTTCTTTCATGCTATTAAAGTGTGTAATCCTGCGTCGAAAAACGGCACTTTTTTGCACAAAACGTGGTATTATAGATCCCTGATATCCCAAACGTGGATCATTTTTGTTCCTATATTAAGTAAATTACATCCATTAACACGCTTTGTAGTCATAATCCACGTTTTGTGGGTCGTTGATTCCTAAACGTTGGGTATCGGCTGATCGTTTGTCCGACTGCTCGTCTATTTCCCTGGCCGACCACAATTACTTGCATCTAAACCCTAGGCACAATTTTCACTAACTTTGGTATTCCACAGATCGATCTGGCTGATGTCGCGGTCCCTACAATTTGAAAGGGAAATTTTGGTGTTAGGCGGTAATGTACATGAATCTTCAACATTTTCAAAATGTTTCCAAAATTGACTTTAGTTTTTTTCTTTACACTCGCAGATGTTATTCCATTGAATTCTCCAAATTCTTCAATATCACAAAATACAAATTGTGCATTTCCAAATTAATTCATTACAATGTTTTAAGAAGGCTGAGATGTAATTTAATTAATTTCAAAAAATCCTATTTTTTAATAATGTTTTTAAGTATTTATTGAAAAGCACATTATTAATCGAAAAAGCTATTACCACTATTTTAATTCTCTACATTTACAATTATATTGGATAACATCAAACCAATTTATCTAACAGAATCTATTTTTCGAGAAAATATTTTTAACATTTTGTAATCGTTCATTCTTCACATAAATATAGTTTACTTGAATAATAGAATTTTCGCTTGTATCATTAGGTTTCACGGCATGACGCTTTTAATTGTCATATTGAGCTGGTTGTGGTGGATTCAGAGTTCACTAGTTGATGTTGCTCCACATGTTTAATTGGCCACAATGAGATTCCCTAACCGAAATGCATAGGTTGAGGCGTATTTCACCCGTATATGATATTAAAGGGAGAATGATGCAGGCGCGTTGCAATATCGCGATTGCTCCGTGCTCATTTTAGACTCTCCAGCTCAATACCACTACTCCACGTCTCTCTCGGTCCCTTTGTCCCTTCATCTCTTCGTTCCTTTTTGGCCGTCGCTTCCTCGGCTCGACTCCCACCCTGGTCCCTCCCTCCCTCTCTCTCTATCTCTATCTCTATCTATCTCTCTATCTCTCTCTATCTCTCTATCTCTATCTCTCTATGTCTCTCTATGTCTATCTATCTCTATCTATCTCTATATCTCTCTATCTCTTTCTCTATCTATCTCTATCTATCTCGCTCTATCTCTCTATCTATCTCGCTCTATCTCTCTATCTCTCTATCTATCTCTATATCTATCTCTCTCTATCTCTATCTCTCTATCTCTCCGTCGCGCTTCTACCCCCCGACATTCCCTTAACTTGTTTCTCTCTCGTGATTACAGCACGAGAAATGTCCCGTGCGGAGAGGAATAAAGGTATTTGCTGTTGTGTTTCAGAGGTCTCAACGGCTGTGACGCTTTTCAAGAGGTAATTTAATTACGAAGCGAAATGAAATAAAACTTAACTTTCACTTTATTTTCAAAAAACGAAAATGAGTGAATCACAACGTGCTCTATCCTCGAGTATCCATTACTTTCAAAACATTCCCCTCGACGTTTTATTGGGTTATCGAATAAAACAATTTGTACCATGTCCAATCAGGCGTCAGATCTAAATTGATAGTAACAAAGTGCTTTCGTACATACGACTGTGATATCTCGATGTGCAGTTCAACGAATGTGGAAATCTATGCACTTAAATAGATATTTGTGAATTTGCAACTATTTTGTGAAGCTTATTTGGAATAAAAATGGTCGGCGCTGAAAACATTATATTTGTATGATAGCTAAAGTGCTATGATTAATTGCTTAGTTGTAATAATCTTTTATAATAGCCATTATAGTATTGTTTTGAATATTTTGATTCAATATGTTAGTTACTATTCTAATGTATTTATGATAATTGCGTTTCGCGTGTGCACATTACTTTAAGCTCGTGAATTAAAACAATTGTGGTTGTGAATTGATATATTGGCAATTGTAAAAATGTAATTATTCTATTTTCGAAACGTTACTTTACACATATTTCATCTACAGCATGTTGTGTTCAGAGGCGTTTATCTTGTATAGAATTTCATATCTTTTTTTAACGTGATAACCATTTCCAATTTACTATTAGCACCTAATGCATCAGTTACAAAAAAATGTCTGATGCCATGTAACATCGAATATTCGTGCAAACACGTATAAATTACGCATCTGCACGGATTGTGCGAACAAACTAAAGACAACGCGTGGCCGGCCTGAATAGCCGAGGGCGCTAAGGTTGAAGAGCCGTAGCTGCCTCGTCACTGAAGGGTCGCAGGCTCAAATCCCAGCCGAGGAATGGATGTTTATGTGTCCGTATTCCGTTATCCCCGATGTTATTTACAATGGTTGCTATATGACCTTAGAAGTCAAAAAGCGACCTAAAATAAGTAAAAAAGGCCGAATACATTACGAATGCTTCATCAACATCCATTGCTTTGCTTTAGCATTTCTGAATTACTGTCATTTCACGCTAACATGCGAAGGTTTTCCAATGTGAATGCGCGTAGCGTTGTCCTATACAATTCCTGTGTGCACAGGAAATATGTGTGCACGTGATATGTTAGTCATCTTATAATCCTTTGTGCTCATGTTTGCCTGTAAACACGAATTTAGAATTCAGCTCTGCAGGCAGGATATTAAATCCGGGAAATCTCTTAAAAGCGGGGCATTCTATCGAACTAGAAAAGAGCTTTAAGAGAAGGTCGAGGGAAGAGAAATAACACGGTGAATTGAAAACTGGGATTTCTCAGAATTACTTAAATTGAAATGGAATGTGCAATAATTGGAAATATATCGTAATACAAACACAAGAACAACAATTGACAACTGAGAGATATTTCTTTTCTATTAATTAATTTGAACAATGCAGTGAAGTGTTATAGGTCGTTCCTTGTCACAACATTGGCTGAATCTTCCAAGTCAATTTTGGAAATCCTGCTAAAGGGCGTGGTTTAATAACAACATTCAGAGAGCAGTAGCTGAAGGAACCAATATTGTTATTAACGTATACTTCTTTTTCTTTTCTTATTAATGTACGTTTGTATCTTAATCATGTTCATTCATATTGATCATCTTAAGTTAAACCTTAGTAAACTGTAATCAAATGGATCAAATAGGGCCACCTGCGTGTCTAAAGTTTTCTGATCTAGTTGACATTTGAACTTTCTCGCACTTCACAAGAAAAGAAAGTATTGTAATCGTGCGCCGGAAAAAGGAGAGTTTTTAAGAGAAAAAATATCTTACGAAAAAGTGGATAAATGTTGTTTATTAATAGCAAATTACTTCCTCTAACACGTTTTGTTGTCAGAATCCTTATTTTGTGTGTCCTTGATACCGAAAAATCAATTTACGGCAAAACGTCCGTCGGTCCGTCTGTCTGTCCGTCTGTCTGTCTGTCTGTCTGTCTGTCTGACAATCTGTAGGTCTGTCTACGTCTGTCTGTCTGTCTGTCTGTCTGTCAGTGTCTGTCTAACAGTCTTCTTCTGTCTGTGTCTGTCTGGGTGTGTCTCCCTATCTGTCTGCCTGTCTGTCTGGCCGCCAGGCCGTCTGACCGTCTGCCTGTCTGCCCGTCTGACCGTCTGGCCGCCAGGCCGTCTGACCGTCTGACCGTCTGACCGTCTGACCGTCTGTCTGGCTAGCTGTGGTTAACCCTGGCGTTTAAACCACTCAGCGGATTTTCTCCCAAGCTGATATTTCCCAATAGATTTAAATGAACTCAAAGTTCGAAAACGATATTTTGAATTTTTGGGGTATATTACATTGAGTCTCGTCGATCCGGATAGCCTTGGTCGCTAAGACAGTGTCGTGGCGATCTCTTATCGAAGGATTGCGGATTCGAATCCATCCTCGGACATGGTTGTATTTGTGATCTCCCTTCACCCTTCATCATCATCGTATCACTTCATTAAAGAAGGATTAATAATTCCCTGCGCGAGCAGGAGGCCCTTGCCCTTAATGGGATTGCAGTTGGCTAATTAAACAACAAAACAAAACATCCATTAAGTCTCAACGACATTTTCAAAATTTTCTTAAAAATGGATTAAATTTTTTTTAATAAAACTTTGTCTTCGAGTAACGTATAGAACGCTAAGAAAATGGAGCAGATCTCATTCCGTTTTTTTTTAAAAAATTGAAATAATACACATATTTTTCGGCGTCTTTCTACAACTGTAATATTAAACATTGAGATTTTTTCCTGAATGAAATTTGTTGTTGAAAGTCAGTTTTCGAATTAAGGCCAAATTACGCAAAATTAACCTAAAAATAAAGAAGCACCCGATTTACACAACTCGACTCCTTTTTTATTTCTCACTTATTTTGTCTTTCTGAACAAATACAATATATTAATTTCTTTTGTAAATAATAAATAATTTACATGTTTCTTGAGTGTTTCTAGGATTTTATAATGCAAAATTTTTGCCTAGAAATATTTTTTCAAACCAGCTTTTGAGTGTTTATTGCAACTCAGCCATTCGGAATATCCACGTAGGTTATTAGTCAAAATATGCTTAAAATTGTCTTAAGATTTCACGAAGTTTCGACGTTTCCTCCCTGGACACTCTCTATATGCAAAAACGATAATTTTGAGCGTAGTAAGGTGTGCGACTGTCATTTAAAAACATTTTCAATTGCATGTAAATTGAAGTAGTTTGAATCCGCGACCAGACTTTCATATAAATTGAATTTTGACAAGTTAGAATAAGCATAGTTCTGTATACGAATCCACGAACCTTAGTTTGCAAGGCCTTCACTTGATTCCGTTGCTCTACAGTAGTAGCTTGCAAGATAAGTTAGGAATTAGGAATTAGGAGTGTTTAATTCTTTATGAGTTAAGTAATGTTCAGTAAAGCAAAAACGTCCAGTCATTTGGTGTTCAAAAAGGGACAAACAGCGGAAGGTTTTTGGGTTGTTTTGATATATGGCTTCTAGGTGTTTTGGGGACGCTGAACCCCAATATTAGGTTTGCCAAAAATAATTTTGCCTTTTTCAAGAAGGGGATCAAGCACGTTTTGAAGAAGTAAAGTTTTAAAAATTTTGACTGCAAAAATTGTTCAAATCACGATTTCCTTTTGAAAATTATTTATTATCTAATTTTCTTTTTCGAATTAAAAAGTAAATGTAACTTGGACTCTGAACCTACACCCAATACATGCCATATCTAAGATGGTTTGTGTGTTTTAATAGAGAATCGGAAATTTCTGGCAAATTCGGAAATGCCATGGAATTTTATTGATCTGTAAAAGTCACGGAACAATCAAAAATATTTTAAAAGAATCTTTGTAAGTTAGATTAGTTTATTATTTATTAGTAAGTTTATTATTTATTATCTAATTTTATTTTTCTAATTAAAAGTAAATTTAATTTTGACTCTGAATCTACACCCAATACATGCCATATCTAAGTTTAGTTTGTGTGTTTTAATAGAGAATCGGAAATTTCTGGCAAATTCGGAAATGACTTGGAATTTTATTGATCTGAAAAGTCACGTAACAATAAAAAATATTTTAGAAGAATCTTTGTAAGTTAGAGAAATGTTTTAGACATTAAAGCAAAAAAAAAAATATTTCTTGATACGTCATTATTGGTCTAGTTTAATTTTATTATGGAAATGGTGTTAATTTTGTCTTTTCTCGCCGTCATAATGGATATACAAATATACTAACAGTTTCTTTAGAAATAAGTTAAATTGTACCAATATTTTTTCTCGTTTAATTAATAAAAGAATGAAATATTAAATTTTATTTGGGATACATTAAAAAATAATACTAATACTTCGGAAATTTTGTACATAAAATCTAAATTATCTGTCTGAATTACCACATCCGAAAATGATAAATTCTAAGACATAACTGCTTTATATTAATAGGTTTAACTCCATTGTTTTATTAGGTTTTTCCTCATTTATATTTAGGTGTGGCTAATCAAGTGACGCGCTCGTGTAGACATGCAAGCAATACGCTGGTGAATACATATATAAATACATATCCGTACATACATACATACATACGTACGTACACACACACACACACACACACACACACACACACACACACACCTCGGTCTGCCACTGATGGAGAATTGATGAACGATTAGCTAATGCATCTGGGTAATCCAGGGCGGAACAATTTCTGGATTCGCAGAAAAGAGCATCTCGCTGTGTTGGTCTTACTATTCCACTTAAAAAAACTCCCATGTTGTTGAGGACAATTTCTTCTATTTTTTGCCGGGACTGAAAATCGTTGTGCTCGTGCATCTCAGAGTACGAGAACGCGAAATCTAATGCGGACGGCTGGGAATAAATGTGGCATTTCGTGTCGTTCGCTTAGGAGTGAACGTAGGGGTGAGGCCGGAGAGAGGCGGGGGGGGGGAGGACATGGGAAACGCCATGTTTGCCGCTAATGAGATGCGCCGCGGCCCGCCCCCGCCCATTCGCCCTTTGCGACTGAGGCAGCAGCATCGCGGTCGCTTTTTCCCCACGCCGCCTCCGGGTTCGTTTTTGGTTCGTTCGGCTTCGCTTCTCGCCCTGCCCACGCGCACGCTGCTGATACGATACGTTTGCATTCGGTATTCCTCTCTTTCTTCTTCTCCTTCTTTTTCTTCTTCTTCTTTTTCTTTTTTCTTCTTCTTCTTCTTCTTTTTATTCTTCTCCTTTCTTCTCCTTTCTTCTTCTTTCTTCTTCTTCTTTCTTCTTCTTCTTTTTTCTTCTTCTTCTTCTTCTTCTTCTTTTTTCTTCTTTTTCTTCTTCTTCTTTTTCTTCTTTTTCTTCTTCTTTCTTCTCCTTTCTTCTTCTTCTTCTTTTTCTTCTTTTTCTTCTTTTTCTTCTTCTTTTTCTTCTTCTTTTTCTTCTTCTTTTTCTTCTTCTTCTTCTTCTTTCTTCTTCTTCTTCTTCTTTCTTCTTCTTCCTTCTTCTTTTTCTTTCTTATTTTTCTTTCTTCTTCTTCTTCTTTCTTCTTCTTCTTCTTCTTTCTTCTTCTTCTTCTTCTTTCTTCTTTTTCTTTCTTCTTCTTTTTCTTCTTTTTCTTCTTTTTCTTTCTTCTTCTTTCTTCTTCTTCTTTTTCTTTCTTCTTCTTCTTTTTCTTTCTTCTTCTTCTTTTTCTTTCTTCTTCTTTCTTCTTCTTCTTTTTCTTTCTTCTTCTTTCTTCTTCTTTCTTCTTCTTCTTTTTTCTTCTTCTTTTTTCTTCTTCTTTTTTCTTCTTCTTTTTTCTTCTTCTTCTTCTTCTTTCTTCTTCTTCGTTTTTCTTCTTCTTCTCCTTTTTC
The DNA here is from genome assembly GCA_017312745.1 of Gryllus bimaculatus. Classification (NCBI taxonomy): domain Eukaryota; kingdom Metazoa; phylum Arthropoda; class Insecta; order Orthoptera; family Gryllidae; genus Gryllus; species Gryllus bimaculatus. The sequence goes on along the minus strand of BOPP01000069.1, from coordinate 823,643 downwards.
CTCTTCTTCCTTTCATGAGCATGGTTCAGGCTTGCGCCCGTTCAGTCCCCTCGGAGTCAGTCCACCGGCTTTACTCTATCCTGCGCTACTACGTAGTATTGAGAAAGTAATTCAATGCTGCACACAGACGTGCAGGGCGGTCGGCGCCTCACCATTCAAAGCGAGAGAAACTCCATCATATACTGGCATTAACTCATTCACTACACTCTCGGGACTATTGTACATAGCACTTGATGTTCCCGGATACGTCAATAAATCCATTGTAATGCTTGAGCTAAATACAGCGATTTTTCGTTAGGAAAATAATTTTTGTGGGTCACTGACTCGTAAAATTGGAATTTTCTTGGTCCTGTATGTAGTAAATTAGTTTTTAGAAAGTTGTGTTGTTAGAACCCATATTTGGGGATCCTTAATTTCGAAAAATTGTATTTCGGCAACAAGTGCATTTGTTATTTTAAGTATACGACAGTCATTTATTTGTTATTACGACTCACATTTTTTGATTTCATATTATTGGACAGTTATATTTCACTATGCATTTTTGAATATTCTTGTATATTTTAATATGAATGAAATAGGTAAACTCATTACTTGTTACTTATTAATTCAATAAACAATTGTAAATAACGGGACGTGGAATAGTGGTTCCCATTTTTGAGTCGTCTAAAAATAATTTAAAACTTGGGAAAATAAGGGTATTACATTAATTTATTCGTTTCAGATGACTTGAAGATGAGCACCACTATTCCCTGAAACTTATTTATTATTTTATTCTCATTTTTTAATATAAAGGAATCATTTGTACCAGAACTTTGCTCTTGCTTCAAATATGTTAGTTGATTAGTTTCGTCGCGCCACCTGCAACCCCAAGTTCCTAGGTTCGTGACTCAATCTGACATTATTAATCAGATAATATTAATTAACAATTACTGATAACTGTAGAAGGTACGTGTTGTCGGAATACTAGTTAGAAATTTCTGTTGGCTCTTTCCGAGGTTATATGTGCAGTTGTAGGCAGCTTGACATTCTTCTCTATTTACGTGTTGTATACACTTGTTTCTGTATGCATCTTTATCTTTTTAAAATTAAATATCTGTGACAATTATATTTTTAGATAAATAATAAGATCTTTTCTTATGTTGATATTTCATATCCAATCTTTTGATATGCAGCGTTTGGTATTACGCAAGACTTTCATTTTGTAATTAGAAGAAAGAAGAATCTTTTCTATCTAGCCCCATAGGCATGATGTAGTAAGAACAATGGTTGCGAAATGATTGAAAAATATTTAATGATCCTATTAATCCTTCTTATAATGCATATCCATATGTCAATAACTTCAACTAAGGAAAGCATTGAAATGACAAAGACAGATTTATAAGGATATGTGGAATTACTAGTGGAACATTACTGGTGATAGAATGAAAAGAAGGTAGAGGCATGTAATGTAAGTGTTCCAAACTTGAATTGGTCATCAAATGTTTCGTTGTTATGTCTGAAAGTCTAAAATGAATTACATTGCATTAAAAACGAAACTACACACCAGTATCTTTATTGGTCTGTAACTGTTCAGTAAGTGTTCTATTGCATAATGAATTGTTCGAATCCAAATACTTGTTAGCTTTTTCTCCTTATCTTCTACATTCCAGGGACTACAGAAGCAGAAAAAAACACTCTATACGTTGGTTCAATGGCGTTAGTAAATTAAATATATTGAGTAATGTGTGACCTAAAGAAATTAAGTAAAACTTCAGCAAGAGGAGCACAATGTAACTTGTTCAGAACGAGAGCGATACATGGAAATAGTACAGGAGTCACACAAAATGTGTATTGTAAAAGTATTTGTATAGATTCACGACAGCCTCAGTGATTGAGGAAATTGATGTAATTTTCCGAGTTTTCCTTGCAATATGTTGCAATTCGTTGCATCTGTTCGTGGCAGTAAATAAATAATTGTTTATAACATTGAATATTTTCTAATTGTATTGAATAGTTGAAACTTCCGTAGCACTGAATGATTTACCCTGTCATATTAATTTGATTGTATGCAATAAGAGGAGATTTAGTAAAAGTATGTTCTTCGAGTACATAATGATGGCTATTATTCCCTTGTTTACGACACTCGCTCCTACGTGGCTCGTATTGTAAAGATCAACTCGTGAATAATGGCTGTTTTGCACGAATAGAAGACTGTACTTTCACTACGACCTTGAATTACTTAGAATCTATTTTGAGCAGATTTTGTTTTATTTGAAACTCAAGGATAAATATTACCTACATCAAACAGTGTTGTAATATAAAATGGGTCGAGAGTTGGTTCAGGGTCGTGGGGTGGATGCAACGTAGATTAAACGACGCGATCCATATCGTTTTAAATTGCTGTGCGACCGAAACATGGAGACGAAAATGGATGGGAATGGGAAAGTAGTACTTCCAACATAGAAACGTAACGGTCGCCCAGAACATAGTAGATGATAGAGGGTCTCACTTCACGAAAGAATTAGGAACATTTCTAAGAAAGGTTCGGACTATTAGGGAAACGGAAATTTGGGAGAGGGAAAACAGCGGGGGTAGTACGAGAGGAGCGTAGACTGGAAGGAAATAAATAAGTGAAGAAAACAATTAATAATATAATCAATAATTTAAGTTAGTAAACAGTTATTAAGTAAGCCATTAGTCATGGTCAACTGTTAAGTAATAGGTAAATCAATAAAGAAAATGAATAAATAAATTAACAAAATGAAACTGTCAATAACTAAATAAAAACATTAGGGGGCAAAGAGGAGAGGTAGGCTAAAATGTGTAAACATAAGATTGGAAAAGAAGAAAGAGAAAATAAAATTACGTAGAATGAAATTTATTTTTAGTAAATATGGAATTAATTCTACGAAGCAAGAAATAAGTTTTACCAAGTTTAAAAAATTGTGCATGATGTAATGAAATATTAAAAAATTGAGACTATAATTTTTAATTAAATAATGTATTGCAGGTAGATTTAGTTCATTATGAATTAGTGTATTGGAAATAAACCAAGGGGCATGTAGAATTTTTCTAAAGAATTTGTTTTGAATTTTTCTAAAGAATTTGATGTTTTTGCGTATTTGATTTAGCTGCGTTTGACTAAATTGGACAAGTATATGTTAAAGAAGGCCTAATAACGAAATATATATTAATTTAGTAGTTTTAACAGGAAGAGCTGAGTTATTATTTATAAGTGAATTAAGTTTATGTATTTTAATAGTGGTTTTTTGTATAACATTTTAATATGAATTTTCCCGTTGAGTTCGAAATCACTGTCGCCGGCTTCAAGATTCATTTTGTGTTGAATGATCAATGCAAAATGTAACGAGAAATACGAGTACAACAGTGTTTAGCTTACTTTCATGAAACTACGTAATCATTCACTGTCTGCCACGGTTTATAAGAAGCGCGAATTGTAAAGAGAAAGCTAATCTGCCTGAGGATTCCGAACTGTAATCCAAGGGGTGTGTAATCCATATCATTCGCCTATTAAATATACAGCAGGAATACGTATATTATTAAATGGTCGTAGATAAATATATTTACGATTCAGGCAGAGTTAGCTTAGCTTGGATAAGATAAAGCGTTTGCCAAGGTTTTTCTGGAATCCTTTTTTCTTCCTCCATCGCAAGAAGTGAGCAGACGCTGGTAATGGTTTTTAAAAACAAAGCTGAGCAAGCTGGAATTCGAATTGCAAACTTCGCGATCATGATTTGCATTTCCTGATACGTTGAGAATTCATCGAATTTGCATTATTTCTCCCTGGGGGAAAGAATCGTCTCAGTCAGAAAGAAATATACTACGTGAATGAGCATTCCTTCTGGTACTTCGAAGATTCGCATTCGAAGCGAAGAATAGAATGAATAATGAATGGCACACCTTGAGATTTACATTATTTCTCCGAAGGGATATTATCTTGCAGGAAATAAACAAACAGATACAATTTGGGTCGTACATAATGAGTCAATAAATAAGTAGAGGGATTACTTTTTAATGTGTGAAGTTCGAAAATAATTATTTTCTCGATGAAGAAGAAAGTTCTCAATTTCACACAAGTCACCCCTGATGCAGTGTGTTTGTTTCACTCTTCTGCAGAAAGTGTCAGAAAATCCAGAGATTGAGCAAGGAAAGATGGTTACATTCCCATTCACTTTACACGTGACTCACGTTAAAAGTAAAGTGTGTCTATTTCAGCAAAATTTTACTTTCCCTCACTATTATTTGAGTAGTGTTGAGGAAGTTATGCACTTGTGTAACAAAAAAGGGTTATATTTTGGAAAAAAAGTATAGTATGATCCAAACTCCGAAAAAATGGATAAATCTTATGTGTACACAACTATCTGTTGTTGTACCACTAGTTTACATCAGTAGCCTGGAGTAATTCAATTTTTTACTCGTATGTGTGTACTTAGCTGTGGGTGTTTTGGGCTGTGAAAACCGCTAAATTCACGATAAAAATGTCAAATATGATTCAACATTCGAAATAAACACTTCCACAGATAATGGACAAGGAAGACCATCCGGAAAATCTATCCCTGTTCAGCTAACTATCATCTTTTAAATATGCCAAATATGTACAGATGTTTTTGCCGACCTATTGAAGGGTTATGTATTCCAATCAATACCTTAATTGTTACTTTTCAACAAATTAATCGAAATGGCTTATTTTTCTATTATAATTAATCAATTACAATTAACTGTGTTTGTTATCACTATTTGAGTGAACTTTCAATAACAGGCTAGAGAAAAAGAGCGTCCCTTGCGGAAATCTGTTACGAATTATATTTAACAAACTGCGCAATGAAATATTTGAATTTGAAGCTTGAAAACAAAGCTGAGGACAGGAGAAAAATTTAGAGCGAGCATATAGTGGTTTGAAGAGGAAAAGAAATTTCCTAAGGAATACGAATTAGATGAGGACATTTGGGATCATGTACTTGAGAATTGTGCAAGCGAGGAGGAAGTCGGAGTAATAAGAGACGGAGAATTCAAAGATAAAGCGATTATGGTTTTAGAGAGGTGAGCAGAGCTTATTTATTGATTTATGGAATACAAGAGAGAATGAAATAGGGGATTGTCAAATGGGACGGAGGAAACATTCCAGAGGCACAAGAAGGTATATGAACGCTATGAGATAGGAAAATGGAAGGAATTTTATAACTCAATCATTGTAACATCTGTCAGTGCAGTTTATAAAATGGCTACTGATACAGTTCACCTTTGTGCCTTAAGGATACAACCGTAGAGAATAAACCTCTACACCAGCTGAGTTTAGTTCAGAGCCAGCATTGCTGCTGTCTCTGTAGCGTCTCAGACCGGAAAGTATCGAGAAATCGAGACACAACGTCGGCGGTTTTTCGACAGTAGTACGTCGCCAATACATATTCGGCCGATTTCTGGAGGGAATTGCTAGCAGTCGGCTGCTCTGATCGGTAGTTTTCTGAGGTTTCTGGGGACAATACAAGCGAATGCCGGAGACATACTCCAACAAACGTTTTCCTTCCTCTTCATTGTATTCCTATGACTATTGTCAAAAGATAATTTGGAAGCTTCGAGCATGTCCCGGTTGGGGCGAGATACGGGGGAGGCGGCTCCGCTGGGGGAGATACGTGGAGGCGGGATTCTCCCACAAGCTGACGTGTAGGTCAGCGCCTGATTTCACTGTCCGGTGGCGAGGAACACCATCTCTCGCGATAAACCATTTTCTATCCTAATTAACGCAGCAGTTGATGTGTCCGGAAACACCAATAATTATAAACTAAACATGACGCGATGAGAGGCAGTTCGAAAAGCGGTGAGAGAATATTCGTTAATTTTCTCTGTTCAATATGAAATTACTTATTTATTTACCTGACACATTAGCTTATGGAGTAATTCCTTAAAATAGGATGAGACATTTGGGATGTTAAAACACACAACAGTGTGTTCATAAGAACGAGGTGAACAAAGTGTTAATATCATTACTAAATCCCTGAATTTTAAGTACGAAAATATAATGATTTAAAATAAGTTACAAAATGATTAAAACAAACATTTAAAAATATTACACGTGGAAAATTACGTTTTCGGCATCTAAAACGGATCTCAAAAGTATTAAATTAGGCACTTTTAATTTTTCAGGAAAGTCAAGTATTTTTTCATTAACGAGAGTGACTACAGGCAAATTAGTTTCTTCACTTTCGTTTCTTTTTACTTCATTCATTCTTTCCCACCTTTCATTCTCAACAGCGCATCTGCACCGGGAATGGGTGCAATTGCCTAAGAAGTGTGTGCTGGCCCGAGACGAGAATGAATCATCTTTATATTTTCTTGCGGATCTCCTTATGTTATTGTGTTGGTCGATTGCCTATTCGTTCAGGGAATATTCAAGTTTCAGGAAATTCAGGAAAGTATTTGCGTTTGGGTGAAACAATTATAAGTAATGAGTAATGCAAATATAATTCATCGAAATTACTTGTTTTGGCTAGATTTAGGCAAAAAATGTATTAAAAAGGCATCAATCGCCAGTTTAGGACTCAGTAGTCACTATTAGATGCTTTCAGTAGATCTATTTTTTATTATTCATAAACATCTGCAATTACTCATATTTTCCACAATCTCCTAAAGGATCTATATTGGAATTTGTCCCAAAATATAAGGTGTAATAATTACCCGAGAAACGCTTCATTGCCGCCCAGCACTTTGGGGAACAACGGAAATCGACGACAAAGTCCAGACGCTTGTCCTTATAGTGAGTAAAATAATTAAACGAATAGCAAAGGTCACCGGAGAGAAAATCCACGTTATTCGAATTCAAACGGGTTAAAAACGTAAATTTGTGAGTTGATGGAATTGAAGGAGCGAATAACGTCAGGTCTGTGCGGAATTGGAGCGCGAAGAAATTCTGTCATTGTGCGCGGGGGTGGCAAATCTCGGCTCTATTCTATCAGCTCCACTTCGTGTCGCGAAACAATTTAATTGATTTTGTTTGCAAGTGATGTTCTGATGTGATACAGGCGGCGACGGAAATGGCTTATCCATTGAACTGTCGCAACGAAATGGTGTGACCTGAAACTGTTACGTTTGAATGAAGCCGTCATTTTTAGTCATGTCTCCGAGACATATCTGGGCGTATGCGTGATACAAGTGAAAATTCGTTCACAGGATGGCAAACCCTCCAGAGTAAGGCCCACCATATCGTTGCATCGGGAGCAAAGAGCTCCTTTTCGCAGACGGAGCAACCGACAAAAGTGAAGGCAACTGTGAAGACGTTCAAGACAGGGAGGACTGGGAGTTTAAAAGAGTTGCATTGAAGGTACTCATCAGTAAACACTTTTTTTTAATTAAGGAAAGAATTGGGAATACCTGACATATGGCTGAACTCGGCGTAAAACTAATGAATTTAGCCTCAGTACAAATACAGTAGTACATTCTTAGTACGAAATTGCAATTTTATATTAGAGTACCAAACGTAACTTAACAGATCCATGTGTCTGGGATGCCGCGGACCGGTTGGTATTGCTCCGAGCAGGTGCTGTTGCAGCGTTTCCGACTTGAGACATCCCAAGGTCGCCGACGGTGGCACATTTTCGACACTAGCGACACTGGTGGGTCGAACTCAGACGCGCTCTAGAGGAGAATTCCAGCGACCGGATGCTTTTTATCGGAAGTTTCCTGTGGTCTCTCCGATCAATACCAGGCGAATGACCGAGCAGGGCCTTAATAAACAGATGACGGACCGCGCGCAATCTGTCCTCTTTCGGAAGGAACACCGCCACATCCCGAACCATAACACTTACTACGAAAAGGAATGGATATTAGTCAAGGGGCTAATCCAACCGGAAGTGGACGGGCTGAGAAATACGAAATACTCGAAAGGCGTTCGAAAAGGAGCGGAAATATTAAAACTGAGAGGCAAGGGCGAATAAGGATAAAAAGGCTCCGATTTTGTGGCACGTTGCGGATTCATCAACGATGTCTTTGACTTCTGCATTCCTCTAAGCCTCGTAGCAGTTGGCATCGAATTTTACTCAGAGCTCTCACAACGTTAATGTTGATATTTTCGGCGATCTTTATACATTATTGCATTTGTGAGTGAAAGTTTTGTCTTTAAATTAAGTTTGTCCAAATCACAAAACATTCTTGTGAGAAAAGACTTCAAATTTCGCATTTACAGAACAACTTTAACGATTTTTTTAATGGCTCCAATTTTTTCAACGAAGATATCCATATAAGAACAAATTTCACTCTTCTTTGCTATTTTAAAAGTAATATTTCGAATATACCATTTAGAAACCAAAAAATTGACAAAAATTTCAAAAAATGTATTTTGGGCGGCGGCTTGGCGAAGCCGCCAAGAGGATGGGTGAAGACCGTGAAGCTATTCCACACCAATGAAATTAGAAAACATTACTACAAGAAAGTATGTGATATTCTGTATCAACACCAATGTGTGTAAGGAAGGGTTGAGGAGAAAGAGCAAGGAAATATCGTAAGCTCTCCGTGGCCCGTTCGTTACGATATCATCCATCATTCCCTCGATGTTGATCGGAACTAAACGGAAACTACTGAACTGAAAACACGAAATCAGAGCAGCCAGCCCCCTAGACTTTTCTCCACGACAGCGGCTGAATTGGACCTAGCTATCCAGCTATCCAGTCTAAAATCGTGACACTGTAGAGACTCGAAGTTTACAAACTCTCGGTCCGAGGCATTGCGGTGACATCTGTCGATGCCCTCAGCCACCTCACCTGGTGCCGCTGTAGTTTCTGTTACAACGCACACATCACAAAAGAGGACAAATTGACATGTTGGAATGCCGAACTCTCAACTTATTGAGTTCACCGTGACACGTTTTAACTTTAGCGATTTGATTTTCGTTTTTTCGGTTTTTGAGAGCGAAGCAATATGGCATCGCCCGAACATTGGTATTTCACGCCTACACCTTTTTGTTAATCACGGAACTTTGTAAACCTGGAGTCTAGAGCTCTTCATTTGTCGTTTTGATTTGAAAATTTACGATTCTATTTCATTGTCCTGCTTGCGGACAGTGTACTAAAAGAGAGATGCAAAACACATTTTATCCCAATTTAAAGGTCGCGCCCATATGTATGCTAGCTCATGTTTGAACACGAACATAATACACGCATGATGCGTTAGAACAACATGCTGTTGTTTTCCTGAAGATTCTATACGGATCCCGGATCCTCGTATTTGCTCTCATTGTTGTGTTGTCAGAGTAATGATATTCCTGTTTTTCACATCGATTTTAAATATCAAATCCACTGGAAATCTTTCGCCTGGCATTCTCAAAGCTTTATGTGTTCATTTTGGGTCTGGTTACATGACTGCTTTTCTGAAGGAAGATGTACGTTAATTCGTTTGCTTATGAATTATTTTTAGTGTGGTAGGGGTGGTAACTGTGGTCGTTTGTTTTATAGTATTTAGTAGTATTTAAGTAGTATTTAGGACTGTGATAAAAGTACTTACCGAAACATTAACAATTGTAACAATATTGAATCTTGAAACTATCAAAAGTCTATTTCCACATTACAGTACCATAAACCCAAGAGTTTTCAAACAGAAATAAAGAAACCTTACAAGTAACCCAAAGGTAACGAAAAACTTCAACAGAGTGTGAGTAAATGTCATTTTAAGTTAAAATTCTAATACCTCCGTAGCACCAGAAAATTTCCCATTGTTATCATATTTAGCCATTATATGTCCCGTAAAGGGCAATTGGCCGCCGTTAGATCCCGGGCTTCCTAGTCGGTCACCCAACCAGGAAACTGCAATAATTCGAATTCGCTTAACCTTCGTGACTTCACGTAGTTAACGAATTCGGCTAGCGACGCCGGTTTCGCAGTCGTGGCCCTTGAGTAGAACCATCCCAGCGTTCACCTAGACGACCGAGGGAAATCACGAAAACCCCTGTCAAGATGACCGGCAGGGGAATTGAACCCGGCCCTCCTAAATGCGAAGTTAGTGCGCTATTCAGTGAGTAGCTTCGCTCGTTGTTGTCAAATGAGCCTGCTTTAAATTTTTTTATTTGCATTTTGATTTCATCTTTTTGTTGGCGGATAATAATGTGTATAACGTTATAATAAAGTAAAATTCATTACCGATCTTCCGAAAGACATATCTTGGCGAAGTACTGCCTTTAGAGTTGTCGGATAAAATTGCTTATTTTGATGAATGAAAGGCTCAGTCATGTCAGACTCCTATGATAACAGGTAAAAGCAACGATAAATTATAATTTCTATTTTCTGCTTTCCTTTTATCCGTGTATTAGCGATTTAGCTTTTATTGCTATCTGAATGGAAATATTTTTATTACAATATTTAAAAATAATTGACGTGAACATGACTCTCCACGGTCTCCAGTTACTTAATTTGTCGTTTTCTTTCACTCACAAATTGTATGTATTTGGAGTTTACTTGATTTCCTAACATTGATTTCGACTAATCAGTTCCATCGCATTTTACCAGATTGAAATAAAACATAAATTCCAGAAATGTCTGTGGTCATATTTCTCTGCAGTATTTAAAAAACAGGGCTCACAAAGCGTTATTCGGATGAAACGGTTATTGTTCTACATAATTTTGCAGAAAGATCGAAGGTTATGTGTGGGCGTGTGGGAGAGAGTGAAAAGTGAGAAGACAGAGTGAAAAGTAAGAAAATAGAAAAGAGAGTGAAAGTAGAAAAGAGAGAGTGAAAAGAGAGTAAAAAGAGAGAAAAGAGAGAGTAAAAAGAGAGAAAAGAGAGAGTGAAAAGAGATGAGAGATCGAGTGAAAAGTCTGTCTTTATTCATCGCAAAATCGGTGGAATTGACAATGTTGCCAATAAGTGTCACAGGAATGTTATATTTCATAGTACTCACAACAGTTGTCATTACAATATATCAGCGAATAGGCTACTCAGAAATTATGTGGTGAATATTTGTTGCACCTCGTAAATAAGTTTGAAGCCAGAACCAGTTAAATTTTATTAAAAATCGATGAAATCAACGAAACATGCAGTAAAAAGGTAAAAAATGACTTCTACAAATATGTCATTTCTTTTGTCATAACATAAAATGAATTTCTATACTAAACAGCATTGTCCAAAAGTGAACAGGAAAAAAAGTATTTCATTAAAATCCGCCTCCTGTTTATCACTTTTATGATTTTTTCAAATTTGTGTTATCTCACATGATTTTAATAGTACATTGCAGCGAGTTGGTAAGGCTAGTAAGTTGGTTAGTAATAAAAAATCGTTGGTAGTTTTCCTTGTGTTAGATATTAGTCCTAGAAATGTTTAATTTTTTACTGATACTGTTATTCCTTGTGATTACCTTTAATTTGGAGCTCGATGTCATAACACGCCTGGTTTTAGTGGAAAGTGGTTACGAGGGAAATATGACAACAGTTGAATTATGCTACTTGCTCTCTTATGGAGGGAATTATGAGATGGTGTTATGAAAAGACAAACCCGGTCAAGTTAACACCAATTAAGTAAAAAATAAAATGTACGTCCCACGGGCGGCAACTCGTTCTAACGACCTTGAACAACAGCCGTCGGGCCAAAGGCCGTTAGGATTTTTGTCGCCGATCAATCATTAAAACCCTTATAACGCCCTTGGTGCATAAATAACTTGGCCATCTCATATTTGCCACTTTGGTTTATAACCCTTAGTGCATAAATAACTATGTCGCATCATATTTGCCATTTTGTTTTATTGTGAAACGTGTGATGAAAACTACCTCATCCACTTTTCGCAAGAGGTCATTGATTTTGTAAATTAATAGAGCTTTCTAGTTAGTTTAGCATCTTTAACGCTTAAAACTTTTTTCACATTATTTTCAAATGAATTAATTTGAGATTTTGAAAGGAATGTTATAATAATATGGGCAGGTACACCATTCGCCAACTCACTTTTCGAGTAGAAACATTGATATTATAACATTGATGTTTTCTTTAGATCAGAATATTTGTGCAGAAACATCGATGTTTAAAAAAATTCGATGATATAAATAAAATTTCCAGTATCTATTTTATTTGTGGTTTGCTCGCAATCAGCAGCCATTACCAACCGTCACTTTTGTCGATCCACAGGCGGCACAAAACTGTTTGCTATTCGCAACCTTTCTCCGTTATTTTAAATAAATAAATAGCTTTTTACCTTTCTTGATTACTTTCAATGTGGTAATATCGTTAAACTGAAATTTGATCCTTGACTAGATTTATCATTGATTAGATCATTGATTGAATGAGCGCATTGTGATGATCTTGAAACGTCACCAAAAATGACCAATAACATGCTCTTAAACTGTTTTTGAAATGCTCTCAAAGCAAAGAAAATAGCGCAACATATCGATCCAAACTACTTTAGATGAACAAATCAAGCTGATGTAATCAATGCTCCTTATTTTCATTCAAGTGAACTCATCTCGTAAGCTTTTGATTTGGACTGCCCTTCACCAGGAAATGTTTGTCTTTAGTTTTCGTGAAATCGGCCGAACCGCCGAATTCTGCACTAATAGGTGTGAAAGGCACTAATAGGTGTCACAAGAAACTGATAGATACAACAATTACGTAATTACAATGACGTAACAATTTCTGAGCGAAGAAATCGAATACGCTACTCAAGATTTCTGTGGAGAACATTTGTTTCATCTTGAAAATATTAATGGAAGCAACAATCATTAAAATAAGATTAAAATCGATTAAACAGCGAAAATGCTTTAAAAAGGACGAAAAAAGTAAAAAAGGTATTTATTATTCAAAATCAACTAAATATGTAAAAAAAGTCATAAAACGCGTCATTTCTTTTTGTCATAACATAAAAGTAATATCTACACAAAAAAATGCATATCTCTAAAGCGAAAAGAACATTACATTACATTACGTTACAAACATTACATTACATTACATTACAAACATTACATTACATTACATTAAAATTCGCCCCTTAATAAACGACGTTACAAAATTCTATTCAGAGTACGGGCCTCGAAGGTCACTCTTCGACAGCTTGTATGTGACTATGGTGACGTCTCTGTAAAACACTTCTCTCTTCTTTAAAATATATTTATACAAACGGCGGATCTCTGCCGGGATTTGTCGATTTCTTTAATTCCCTTGAAAGGCATGGCTGTCAGGCGCAGTCAACCGTGCCTTGGAAGTCCAAGAATATACCAAGGAGCGTATTTCGTTTGGCTGCCTTTTTTAAGGTGAACTAATTGGTTTTCTGTGTCATTCGTGGACTTGTGAGATCTAAAAGCGTTTTGCAACGGAGAAGGTTGGCTTCGATTCTGAAGTTGTCTTGCGCCGTTGTAAGAGATACCGTTTATAATATCTTCCCCGTAACAGGAAGTAAACAGATGATTCTGTAAACCGGATGAGGTGGCTCAGGGCATAATGCCTGTGATGGAGAGGTACTAGGGTTCGAGTCCCGACGCCGACAGGATATTTCGACATTAGCTAGATCGGTCTAATTCGACCGCTATTTGGGGAATTATCACGGCCGGCGGGTCTGATCGATAGTTTTCCATGGTTTCTCCGATCAACATCCGGCGAATGCTGGAGTAATTACCTAACAAATGCGCGACCTTTCCTTCTCCTATACTTACTCTCTTACATACACATAGGAACACTTACATGCACTACACTGCCACCCATCTCGGGAGACCAGTCGGGAGATTTGAGCTTGTCCTGGCTGGGGTGGTGTCCCACTAGTGGGGAGATACCTTTTCGGCGAAAATCCCGCAAACCGATGTATTGGTCGGCGCCGAATCTTGCCATCCGGTGAGGGGACGGTCACCGCCACTTTGAGCAATAAAACATACACTACACTTACAGGACCAATGACCTTTGTAGCTGAGACACCCAGAAACAATAATCGATTATTGTATGAACGTATAATATTTGGGATCAGCGGGGACTTCTCTCCGTGCTCTTCCTCAATAATTCAACCTTCGCCGCGTTCCACGTGTATATTGGCGACGGATCTCGCCATCCATTGGGGGATCCCAGCGGATCCTGAAGGTTCACCACCACCATCTGCGATAAAGCAGTTAACGTTAAGGTTGAAAAATATATTTTTACGGCATTGGTTAAAGATTTCAAGCAGGAGGGCTCTGATTTATGGGAGCGCGTCTCGTACCATCTCTTTGTAGATATGGTCGGGATCTAGGGTATTTTTCCTTCTTCATGATGGCTATCGTACTCTCCACTTCTTCCAAGTAAATCTGTCGATGCTCTTCCTCTTCTCTAGTGTGTAGTACGGCACCAAGAGGCTTTCAGCATGTTTTCGGGCGTGATAGCTGGTACACCACGGTCAACTTGCCTTCCTGGAGACTTCAGCATTGTTTCTACTATTTGTGAAGACCGTATCGTATAGAAATGTTCTGCTCCAGAGGGTCCAACGTATCTTTTATCATGTCAGGGACGTTTTTCCATACTTGTTGAATTTCACTGCTTATAGCTGTTTTTATGACTTCGTGTCATGTGTTGTGCCCAGCTCCGCAGTGTTATATTTTGCAATTAGCTCTTTCACTGTTCCTTCCTTTATCATCTCTTTTTGTAATTGCGCCTTCTTTTGCCCCAGCTAGACATCAGCTACCTTCCATAGTTTTTAATATATTTCAGAGAGCTCAAAATTCATTGTTGTCGGTCGCTGTAATTTGCTGTTTATTCTTGACAAGTGCAAACGACTGGCCACCCAACTGACTCCTTCAATAAAGGACTCTTCTACTGCCTGTTTCCATCATGTTCCTTTGACCCTCTCTACCTAGTCCATTTCAGTCTCCGTATTCACCCTCGTCTCAGTCTCCGAATTCATCTCCGGGCTGCCCGTGTTTCGACGAGGTGTTGCCAAGCACCAGACTACGCAGAGCTAGGGGTGGTCCTTCATCAACACGTTTTCTGTTTCATTGTCTTTATTTGCGCAAGGACTTGCTTCTCCTCGTCAGGAGAGGTTTCTGCTGAAGATTTCCTCGCGAATCGCTCTTGAGTGTCTATCGGATGGACATACACACTCGACCGCGCTTCAAGCCATGCATAGCTCGCACAGGAAAACAAAAGAAGAACACCGCGTAGTTTCCCTTAAGCAGACAGAGACGCGTCGATTTGCAACTCACTTGCTCTCGAAGAATGCACCGAAAGGAATCTAACAGTGACACACATGCAGGTTACCCGATTACTATAAATGTTATTACCCTATAAATGTTATTACCCTATAAATGTTATTACCCTATAAATGTTATTACCCTATAAATGTTATATGCAGGTATCCAGGTAGGAATCATCCGAGCTCGAAGCTTCGAAAATAAACTCTTAAAACAATTTTTGCATATTTTGTCTAATAAACTACGTGGATATTTCGAATAGGTCCGCAATAAGCACTCAAAAAATGTTTTGAAAACTTACTTTCTAGACAAAAATTTGTATTGCACAAGGATATAAACGCTCCAGAAATATGTAAATTGTTTATTATTTACAAAAGAAATTAATATCTTTGTTCAGAAAGACAAAATAAGTGTGAAGTAAAAAAGCAGTCGAATTGTGTAAATTGGGTGCTTTTTTCTTTCTGTGTTAATGTTTTTTCTAAATAAAATACATTTACTTACTTATTTATTTATTGAGAGAAAAAGACAGACAGACAGACAGACAAAGAAAAATACCACAATAAAGGCTCTCTTAGAATTTTTAACCATTTTCCTTCACAACGGTATTTGTTTGCCAAATTATTTCTAAAGAATGTGGAGTAGATGTAAGACAGTCTACATTTCTAAGCTGCCAGTTCTGGATTTAATTTTTTTGCGAATTTTAGTAATTCAACCCCGAAATGAACTCCACTCCCTCTTAAATTGTGTGAGGATAAAAAATCTGTTTCCATGAATACAATCGGAGTTTCTCGTTTCTGCCCATTTGAGTTTCATCATTTCACTTTCACAAATACCAGAGAACTTTCTTGTAAACGGTGCCACCGATGTGTGGGGTAGTGTCATCCCTGAATATTAAGCGAACTCGGACACTGTCAATAACGTTGTTTGTAGACCAGCATATCGAAAACAATGAACGTAAATTCTGAGAGCAAAAATGTTCGGCTGTTCACGAAGAAAACATATCAAATCTTCACAGTCTGTATGCATATCTGATGATCTAGTAATTTTAATTAGCCTCTCAGACTCCCAGAGAATCCTCAGAAAAAATACTGTTGGCATAAAAAATATAAGAGAAAACATACCGACGGGGTAATATACATTTAATGTAACACGTACATGTAATGTAATGTAACACTCCGATGGTATGATATGTATAAGAAGTGTCGACAGCTATTCGGACACACGAGAGAGCTGGCTTTTGAGGCCGGAGTCTGTAGCTTCCTGACTATCCGACTGACGTTGCATCCTAGGCTCAGGTGCCATCGTTTCGGCTGCATTTCGCCCTGAGGAAGGTAGGTCGCGGAATGGCTGCCGAAACATTGGCACCTGTACCTCGGACGCGGCGTCTCCGAACAGTCAAGAAGCTAATCGGACACACCTTCAGCGACATCACGCGGTTATAGGGGATTTTCGGCCATTCACCACCAAACTGTGTCAAGTCAACGCCATCTACATATACACACACTAAAATGGTGGCGTTATGTGCGTAGCTGCTGACTTTTTCGTACATGCCATGCTTACAACATCGGAGTTGCCTTGTTCCTACAGACATCATGGAATAAACATAAGGCTCAGAGCAATTGGAATGCGGAACCTTTAAAAGAGTCTTTCGAAAAGAGTTTCGCGGTCGATTGTTTAGGGCTGATTTCCATTACATGTCAATCATAAAAATCATAATTTTACTATTCGAGAATGGCATTCAGACTATTACACACTCTGGCACATTTATTCGCAAGTCATCTTTATAGAGATCATTATTTGCATGACAGGATTTCCTATAGGTTTTGCAGGTTATTGACAGAAAATAACTTCACTTTGATTCAATCATGCTGTGAACATCGTAAAACTAAAATCGTGGTTTACTCATGAATTAATTGAGTAGTATTGAAATTATTGACATTATTTAAAGTATTGGATATTTGATGACGATTCATCTACACAGAGAATATTTATATTTTTTAGCAGGTTACAGTTTTTTATAATTGTACAGTAATCCAAGAAAACTAAAAACTTATCAAATTAACCTGAAATTAACTTGAACTGACGTACATTTTGTTTATCTATTACTATAGAAATGAATTTGTATTGAACTCATTTCAACTACTGATGTTTCCCCAAAATGTACGTAATATTCTATTATAATTCCATTTCTTTTCGTATGTTAAATAATATGATCAACTGAAATATGTGTTGTTACTAAATATTTTTCTTGCGCACATGAGTAACTATTAATCATACAGTTCATTAAAATTCATTTAATTACAGTCTATCTATGTATTGGTTCGTACAATTCATTATCTCATTTGGGGTAATGAACTTGTGCTGTGAAGTGCTTAAAAGCACATAAGAGTTCATTCCAGGAAATATCATTTTATTCTCATTGTCAAATGCCACTAGTATTCGACTTTGCTTCAAATCAAATCGTGCGATTTAATTCGTGCATAAATGAAAATAAGTTTACACAAAAAGAGAAAAGAGAAAAATGAAATTAACAAAAAACGAACAGAAGTAATTTTATTTTCATCAGTTCATGTACCTAAGAAGTATGTTTGTATATTCTAGACTCTTTCTAGGTACGAGTATTCTGGTTTTCTTTTCTTTGGAATTCATTTTGTATGCTTTGAAATATCATTGTCGATACTGCGGGTACAGTTTTAGCGCAGCAATTTCACAATGCGACTTAGAGGGTTTGGGATTCCAACACAGAATGGATCAAAATACTTCTTGCAACTCTCGAACCGACATCCGAGATCCGAGACCTGTGGGAATTCCACGAGGCCACGACACAAGCCAACACCAATGTTGGAGGTGGATCTCGCACCCACGGCCCTTCCAGCCGACTGCGATGGTGGATCCCGCCGTAACGATTCGGATCGGCGCAGTATACTGCAATATATTAATGCAAACTTGATAATTTTATTTTTAGAATACATTTTTCGATTACAAACAAAACTTACATTTTTTTCGTGATTGATTTGATACGAAATGTTACCATGAAATATTTCAATAAAGTATTAATATTCATTTATTTTAAGAATGTTAATTTTATAATTACTTTTAACAATAATATAAAGAAAATGTAAACAGGAAAACAATTTGGAAATAATTGAAGTAACACTATGCATATTTCATGAACGTCGAGTTAAATTTCAATGTCTCATTTATGTGTTCTAAAATAAATATGATCAGCAGTGATTATCAATTCATATACAATTGGTGTTTACCACAAACAAGTAATCTGCGCTATCCCTACAGAACGTTCAAATCCCTCTGTAATTTGTAACTGTAATAAACGAAATGTCATTTCCGGAGTTCGTGTGAGGAAGGAGATCGTATAACATTTTATTTGTGAAACGAAATATATACTTTATTCCTATTTTTATTGCATTCATGGCGCCATATTGATTTCTGAATAATTAATCACTTCGCTTTTATGCGTATAAATCACTACACTGTGTAGAAACCCTCCCGTAGGCCTACGCGAGACCTATAGATGTTTAACAATGGACATATCGCGCAAATGACAAGTCCCATCGCATACATGAGTTGATGTGAAGAGTACAAGCCTGTCATGGAATTAGTGGGAGAGAGACAATAAAAGACCGACCAGTTGTATAGGACGAAATGCCTCTCCAGAAAATGGTACAATGTGCATTGGATGCAAATAATTTGGAGCCTCATTACATGCAAATGAAACACATGGACAATCTGTGATGATTTGGGTTCTCTGAACGGTCACGCACTCTGAAGGAATGTTTGTTCTCGGTAAAGGAAATATTTGGTATTAAGTACACAAGATTATCAATTTGAAATGAATATGAAACTGATTTTCGAAAAACTGTTTCTGATAGTGTCGTCTGCTACAATAGCCACTGCACTCCGAAAAAATAGTTTAGAGATATTTACTTTTATGTTATGTACAATTTCCAATTCTTAATATCGATTAGAATATTTTCTTGCTTACTTTGTTCGTCTTTTCCCCTTCTCATTAACAAACAGACAGGTTAAATTTATGAACCAACGCGTTTAGATTTTATTAGCCAGGTTATTTTTACACAATTCTTCAAATCATCTTTGACGTTTTGCAAATGACTAATGTCAATAGATGCACACGTAAATTTCGAATATGTATTTTTAAAGACTAATAAAATTTAGAATTTTATTTTAAATAGGAATAAATGTGATAAACTATTGGTGCTGCAAAATGTCATAAACTTCCCCGTGGCACTTGTTTTCCTATTGTCTTGAGTCCCAAGCTAATTCCCTACTCTCTTCGCTGCATCTAAATTATTTACGAGAGCCTCTCGCGCAATCTAGCTCCTGAGGGGACATTGCCAGTGGAAAGCACCTTCGCACTCCCCCGAACATCCCATCCATGTATCTATACCGGTCATGAATCTACTCATACACTGAGATGACAAAAATCATGGGATAGCAATTTGCATACATACAACAGAATATACAATTTACATGTGGTATATAAATATACAGATGGCAATACTATCGCGAACAAAACGTATAAAGCGCAGTGCAAAGGTAGAGCTTTCATTTGTACTCACGTGATTTACATGAAAATGTTATGGCCGCACGACATGCACGGGACATTCCATGTCGGAAATCCTCAGGGAATTCAGTATTCCGAGATCCACAATGTCAAGAATTCCGAGCTAACCTCTTACCACGCGCAAAGCAGGGGCCGACGGTTCTCACTTGATGACCGAAAGCAGCGGCGTTTGCGTAGTGTTGGCAGTGCTAACAGGCAACAACACAATGTAAAATAAAAGCAGAAATCAACGCGGGACGTATAACGAAAGAATCTGTTTGGACAGTGCAGGGAAATTCGGCTTTAATGGGGACAGCAGCAGAAGACCGACTCGAGTGACTTTGCTAACGGCACGGCATCGTCTGCAACGCCGCTTCTGGGCTCGCGACCTTGTGGATTGGGACCCTAGAGGACTGGAAAACCGCGTGGTCAGAGGGTCCCGATTTCAGTCGGTAAGGGCTGATGATAGAGTTCGAGTGCGGAGCAACACCCACGAAGCGAAGCACGAAAGTTGTCAATAAGGCACAGTGCTAGAAGGTCGTATCTCCATAATGAAGTGGTCTCTTCTTATATGGAATTAACTAGGTACTGAGATCAAAGTGAACCCATAACTAACTGGAAATGGATATCTTCGTCTACTTGCAAACCATTTGCATTCATTCTTGCACTTCATGTCCCAAAACAACTGTATTTTTATAGATTCGCCATGACTCCGTGTCACAATTGTTCGCGATTGGTTTGAAGAACATTCTGAACAATTCGAGCGAATGATTTGGTTACCCACATCGCCCGACATGACTCTAATGGAATATTTATTGGACATAATCGACACGTCCGTTCGTGCACAAAATCCCGCACCGGCAACGTTTTCGCAATTATTGACTGCAAGAGAGGCAGAATAGCTCAATATTTCCGCGGGGGACATCCAACGACTTGTTAGGTCCATGCCACGTCGAGTTGCTGCACTTCTTCGGGCTAAAGACGGTCCAACAGGATCTTAGAAGGTATCCCTTGACTCTTGTCACCCCAGTGTCCCCCAGTGCCCATGGAACGTGCCTCTTGGCTCTATCTCCGTGCTTGTAGCGTTATTCTGGATGTAGGAATCAATTTCCTTAATTGCATGCACAGAGTGAACACAGGGGCCTGACAGGCCAAGGGATTATGGAATGATTAAGGGTATAGGTTAATAGAGGACGCACTCGCAATGCCCCTATCCCCCGCCACGAACACAAATTAAACCATGATTAATGCGCGCTTTGATCACGTGCCTTAAGAGTTTGCTTAATTGTACTCACCTTCCCCAAGTCTACCACACAAGGCCAAGTCACTTGACCTTTCTATTTGTACACGTGTTAAGTAATGCAACAAGAATAATCTGATAAAAGTAATATAAATAAACATAATTTTCTTTATGCATACGCGTGATTATGTGCACATTGCAGCATTGCATCGAGTGTTCTACTTAATTTATCATTATTCATTTCCATAGCCACAATGCAAATTAATTTACTTGTCTCTATTCATAGTTATTTATGAACCTCGTCCTCTACGTGGTGTCTTTAAACGAAAAGGCGTAAGGTGAAGTATGAGGCGTAGTGATAGCAAAGCCAAATACCAAAATACAAACTGGAAATACAATAGGTAATGTTTTCGTAACTGTGTTAGCTTGTTCAAGAATTTCTGCTGTAACTGTAGCGAAACTTCTATTTTGTACGAACAAACCTCATCGACAATGGGTTTGCAATTGTAATTAGTAGGCGTAGGATTTAATGAAATGGCATTTTTTCACTTTAGAACAATGACGTTTAGTATTGAAATTCATTTTATGTTATGACGAAACGAAATTTTATTTGAACCCATTTTTAATATCATTTTTTTGCATTTTTCGTTTATATAGACTGAAGTCATTTTTTTACTGTTTAACTAATTTTTACTGCATTTTTGCTGATTTATTCGATTTTAATATCACTATAATGGTACTTGCTTTAAGCTATATTTACCAGGTGCAAAAAATGTTCACAGAATTCTTGAGTAGCCTATTCGTTTTCTGCGCTCCTATATCGTAATGGCAGCCGTTATGAGCACTGTGTAATCTGGGGTTCCTAAGGCGCCATTGTCAGTTCCGCCGATTTAACGATAAATAAAGGCAGAATTTTTTTTTCAAATCAAAAGACGAAGTCCAACGTTTTCAAGCTGAGTTCAGTTTAAGAAAAGAAAGAAGCCTCCATTGCATCAGTAACATATCCATCAGCTGGAATTGTTCATCTGGTTCACATGGTTTAAATCAATTTTTTATATACTTTTTCTGCGTTTTAGGGCATTTTAAAGCAATCCAAAAACATTTTATTGATTATTTTTGTTGTGAATGTCATCCAAATCCGCCTCCTAGTAATTACGATTATGGTTTTGTTTATATAATGCCATCTTGCCAACAACTCGTCTTTTCACTTTTGATGCGAGACAAATTTAAAGATGTTTATAATTCTACTTCGTTTCAGCAGCAAACCAGTAACCCATAAATTGAAAGCTTAAAAAAGGATATAAGTGCCAATTTCAATTTTTCGAGAAAAATGAGTTTATATATACTTCATTTGAAAATTTGAAACAAATTTGCTTTATTTTTCTGTTACTCATGAAGCTCTTTTACATTAGTAACATTAATAAAACAATAATACTTCATAAAACAATAAACATTAATGTTTCAATAGTTTAATAATGAAAATTTTCAGTGTGTTAGAATTTTGTCCGTTTAAAGTGCCAGGCATATTAACTTAAAAAGTAATAAAATTGTCAATATATATAACACTCTATCACCTCTTGTTTACAAACTTATTGAGACCACATACACATATAAACATTTTAATTCTGAAGAACATTACTGTCAATTGAATGAATGTCGCCATTATTACTTCTTTCGGCAGTGAGGTCTTCATAAAACATTCTATGCTGTTTGTCTCGAAGGAACGGATTCTCTTTAGATCTTTCTTCTTTTCTTCTGACAGTTTAGTGTTGTAGGTTAAATATGGAAGTTGACGATTTGTTATGTCCTTAGCTACACCTCAACGGAAATTATTGCAGACCGTCTAGCATATTAACTCTTCATGCCATTCTCTGATTTGAACGTCAGGCATGGCAGCAGAAACTTTCAACCATTGTGCTTTAGATGTCTCTAGTTTATTGGTACACATCAATTTCTCAGCAGTTTGCTTAAAATCAAAGATGTTGTTTTCCTCCATGATATTCCCAGGAAAAGAGTTCATCGGTTTTAAATCTTCAATCATAGATTTTAAATCTGCCGGCACAATGTTTTGTGAAACAAGTTTTCTTTGACATATAAGGACAAAATCACGATCGCAATATTGAAAGGAAAGCCAAGAAATGTGTGATTAATTTCGTCATATAAACCTATTGTAACAAAGGTACATCCTCAAAAACAGTAAAATTTGTTCTTGTTATGTCCGCAGCAAACACTTTCTATCAGAGTAAACATCTTTAATAACTTGGAAAACAAACGCAGGATGCTACTCCTGCCCCCCTCCTGCCAGATTTGGTTGGGTTTCATGCCAAAGATTAATTACACTTCTGCCATCATGAAAATGTACAAAGATTATAAATGGACATCTAGCGCGAGTAAAACATCCAAGACTGTCAATGTGGGCAACAAAAGAACTTGCTGAAGGTTCATAGATTTATTTTCAATTTTGCTAATTTACAATCTGTTCACTTGGAACAATTAGTAAATGGTATACAAGATAGAAGTTACTATGAAGAGAATCAAAAGGGTAAGTCTAGAATATGTTCACGCTTTAGCCTATACACATGTTCACTGTTGTCCAACATGTTCACTGATTTTTGATTCCGGTGGCAGCCCAGTCTCTTCTGATGCCTCTTGCTTCTCTCCGAGATAGTCTCTGCCATTGTTAAGATGTTCAAATCTTTGTACAAATTATTGTTGGTGACGAATCACGGAGCGTTGCATATGTATCTCAGTGTTTTTGTTTCGAATCTTCTCAGGATCTCCAGGTTTGACTTGCTGGCAGTTCCCCAGAGTTCGTTGCCAAGGTTCATTGTGAAGGCACACTTTTGAATTGGAGCTCTGATCATTTGTAAAGTCTATCTTCAGCTCTGATGTGGTTTTATCTGCTTTTAAATGATGGAGTTTTAATTTTTCTTGCAAAGATGTTTTTTGTTTACCCTCAGATATTGCAATCTCAGCTGAATAATGATTACAATTAGGACTTGTATTAGGTTGGAACATCTCCTTCTAACAATATTGTAATAAAAACGATATGAGATTCTGTTTACGACAGAACTTAAAAATATTTATATAACTTACTGACATTTAAATCAAGGCCAATGTATTCCCTGTCAGATTTCTTTCGACCATAGTGTCTCACCTCCCGTGGTGTGGAACTGATGTGACCAGAAACAAGTTTTTTCTGCTCGAGGAGTGTACTTCTTTAATTTATTTTTGTTTCCTCTTTTTTCTATGTACCTGGGATTATCTCTATTTTTCAATTCCGCCAAGCCATGCAGTCTTTTAGATAACAGAGACAAAAATTTCACGAAATTGCCTGCATTCTTGGAGGAGTTCGCCTACGACATTAGGCACTGTGTAAATGGCAGTTGTTTGCGCCTACTTTGAGATAATTGTAAGTACAATGCCTTCACCTACCTACACAATGCCTAACCTCACAATAGGTTATTCTGATATGAGTCCTACTAAATAATTATGTTGCTTACTATGATCTTTATATAGATGTTGGAACAGCTGATTCCTTTGCAAAGAAGATTAGGATTGACACAAATATTTACGTTCACAACTCGAAAGTTCCTTCGGTGTTTCTTTAGCTGAAACAAAGGCCCAGATTTTACTCACGTACTCCTTTTCTGCATTTCTCAACTTCTTATTTTCATCAAATGCCCTTCCTTCACTTTTCCTACATCGTTTGTGTATGGTATTATCACTATGTTCAGACATTGTATAAAAAATACACCAACAAGAACACCAGTAAATATGATACAAGCAGCCAGTTCACTTAATGCACGTTACACCCTACATACAAAACTAGTACATTAAAATGACACGTCGGGGCGCTCACAGTTTAATAGCTTTTTACGTCAAACCTATTGGCACGTACAACTACTGCCGTTTATAATCACCCCGTAACACTATCAAGAAATGCAACTGGTCTTTGCTTCTTATTTTTGTAATAGGGATTGATTCGTTCGTCATTATTCTGGTAAGAACATTAATTTTACAGAAATGTCATATCCTATTTTATTTCAAGTCTTCAATTTTTGTGTGATCACTAGCGTTGCTTGATATTTCTGATTAGTTTTCCACGATTACTACGGGAAATATTTCCTCGGGTAGAGGACATTACTCTTGTAGATATAATACAAGTCCCATTTTAATTAAAACCCGTGAACTTTCTAAAATACGTTAACTATGAAAATTACACATTCGAATCTCCTGTGCTTCTTTTTCCGAAGTGAGATTCACGAGATTGTCAACGAATGAGTAATATATGTACCCGCCGCACAGAATGAAAACTAGCGTGAAAGTCTGAAACTATGTGAAAAATGAAAGATCATAATCTCGTGAGATTTGCACTTGCAGTGTCAAACAAAAATGTGGAATTCACAAAAATCTTCTTTATTTCTCCCAAAAGCTACTTAAAATTTAGTGTAGGTTGTGATAGTATGTTTTCACTACTAGTCGTCTTTGATGCTGCTGAGAAAGAGAGATTCTCAGTGGTGGGTAAGTAAACATGTGTGGGTAATAAACACTTCCAAATACCATATTTTACATCTGTAATTATCACCTGACAGTTTGGGTTTTAGAGCCTGTGCATCTCTGGAAACAGAATTACAATTTACCTTAGAGCTGCACAAAGAAGCAAATACTGCTGGAATAGAGATCTGAGAGATTGTGATTTTAACTTTCATTAGGACACTGGAAGCAGACTCTCAACGTTCGTGGTTCACTGAGCTTTGACAACACAGCTGAATTAATTAGATGATAGTTATTTGGAATTGCAGATTTCCTTCTGTTCTTAAATCAAATATCTTTAAACACGCTTAAAGAAAAAATATTTCTTTAAGTATTGTGAATTTTTTCTTTATCATACTTAGTGAGAAGAGAAAGTATTGTAAACACTTATTGTTCGTTGAAATATTGAAGGCAGAAATTTTTCCGTATTAAATCTGTTCTTTAAAGATAGACCTTGAAATAATGTCATTTACAATTTAGTATATAAGTAGTTTTCGCGTAATATTCCGTGGTATTGACGCAATTTGTAAACAATTATTTTCTAAAAACGGCTCCAAGTCTTTTCTTTAAGTTTTCTCTTCATATTAACGAAGGTAATAAAATGTGGGATCACCCCCATTTCTGACGTACTTTCTGTATTTTTGAAAATTGCAAAACTTAACATTTCAAAACTACACATTTGAAGATAGAAATTTGTGCAGCTAAGAGAGACAATGTAACTATTTAAATACCGAAATAAAACTATTAACGCATTAAAAAGATAAAAAAGGTAGTTTTGGGTTTCATGATCCCACTGTGAGCGTGGGTCCATGTAGCCCGATTTTTGAGATTATTTGCTCACAATTAGGCAATCTGAGATAATGTTTCCATTAAACGAATGAATTTATGAACCCAAAATGCAAGGAACAGACATTTCAAACCATATATTGAAAAAATATTACTAGCGGGGTTATTTTTTATGAAGAGTCGGCATATTGCCAATTATTTTGAAAGGGATTTTGAAGTGAATTGCGTGGACTCTTTATTATCGGCAACAGTGGGCTGGAAACCGTTGTTGTGCGTGGCCTCAAGTTGAATGTCTCTTTCAAAGAATTCATTTTAATATTATCACATGTTTGTCGACAAGATTTGTATCAATATTTACACTATTATATTAGTAATGGTAACGGAAAAATTAAATCCTGCCTCAAAATTTTTTCTAGCCTCCAGTATTCCCCCTCCGTTGATAATGCATCCTGGTATCATTTGGAGGAAATTCGGTTAGGATTTTTTTTCGGTATTTTCGTATACCTACAATTATTGAAAGCTTATTACATAGTCGTAGCCTTTCGCTTCTTGATTTCAGAGTATTAGGCTTTATAGCGTAATTATGCATGAAAATAAACATACATATTTTAATTCGTCATCTCCCAGAGACCTTTTTGTGAGTGGCAGGTCAGGTGACTAGGGTACCATCTGACCCAATTGCCGCGAGCACTGTGTGGGATTCGCTTCACAACTGAACAATCAGAGAGAGGCAAGTGACGGGTGACTGATGTCAGTATTAAAAAAAGGGTTTCCAGGAAATTTCTGTACAGGTTTATTGATAACATGTGTACAGGATTCACCTATTATAAATTACTGCAGGAAACACGTAGTTCAATATCAATCACGTTAAGATAGAATAGACTTCTGGAAATATTGGTAATTGAATTGTAGAAACAATAGGTTTAATTCCGTAATACTAATTAATAGTACAAAGGTTTCCTAAACATTTATTGTCTGGCTTGATAAAAATAGTGTGATACTGGCACTGAATTATTAACTGTAACTGAAACATTAGAAACAAAATATATACATAGTCTCTTCGCCTAGTAAAGAGCGTAACAAAACCAAAACAATAGCATAATGTACTATATATTCGTAGAATTTAGATAACAAATTTTCTAAATTCTACGAATTCTATTATTTATTATTAAAGCCAGGAGTTTCATGATTGATAGAATAATATTACACAATTTCTTACAGCTTTTTTTCAAATTTAGTTTAACCAGGCAACTAGGCAAAGGTAATACAGTTTGCTGTAGGGTTTCCTGAGGACATGGACAGTCTCATAAAATGTTTAAAATTTTCATCCGTGTGACCATTATATAAGGAGCACAATGAATTTGTGTGTATTTCGACTCACATTTTCCATATTCTTGTTCATTTCTACGTAATTAGACAATGATTTGAACAACTACTCTAATAACGTAAGTGGGGAGAGCCAGAGATATCCATTTCTGTAGATTGCAATTTCTTCGTTTCTCAATACTTTTGTGCAGTATTAGAGCAGGTCGTAGTGGAGCACGAGTATGCAAAACGGATGTGAACTGTCAAAATCAGTTTCTCTTTTGATTCCTGGACTTCTTTCTATATGTAAACGTTCAGTGTGCCACCGAATGCTGAAATCAATCTTATCTTGAGGCAACATTAAAGATGACAGATGATAACGCAATGTATGCATCATTATCTTTGTAATATCAGATTCAAACCGTTTGCTTTTAATTTTAAATGGAAGATCACAGTATTCTTCAAGAAATATCCCTGCACTTTCTGACATCTCCAACAGTTTTTGTCAATGTGGATTATTTTAACTTGTGAAGTAAAATGTTCTGGAGATTCAAAAGTATCATTTCAAGACAATTTCGGAAAAAATGCCCCCACGACAATCTTGGGTTTCGATGAAATTTTGAATGCGAAGTCCCACATGTCTCAAGGGAACTGTTGTGAAAGTGCACTTTATAAATGAAATAGTTTTCAGATGTAGTCGTTTCTTTGACGCCTTGAGGTGTTGTTACACGGTAAGCGTATAACATTTTCGGAACTTTAGAAAGCGATACGAATCGATCGTATTTCCTTCTCCGATAGAGCTAAACAATTAAACTAAGCTAACTTGTACATTTTCGCTCTATTTAACGAAACTAAAACCAATTTTTCATTCATTCATCATTATTAATACATAGAGAGTAAATTACAGAAAATCTGCAGCAAACATTTTTCAAAATCACCTTTAAACATAATTTGTGCAGGAAATGTAAGAGGTAGGTAAAATAAGCCGTTCAGAAACAATGTGATACTATCAGAAAAGTTTCTTTATTCTTACATGGAAGCTATTCAACGTTAAACTCTAGAATTTTTATAATTTATTATTAATTTATTAATTTAATTTATTATTAATTTTTTGACGACTATGCAATTCCAGAAGAGTATTAATTCCAGATGTTAAAGTTACGTACATTAACTTAAAACCGGCACGACATTGCAGAAAGGGTTGAAGAACATTTACTAAAGAATAATTTATTCAACTACGGTCTCGTCTAATTTTAAGTTCATGTTTCTACGTGTGTCGTCCGTAGGTGTATCACTTTTAATGGTTGCAACGATCCAGGGAATATCAATTATTATTATTCATTCGAACCTTGCTGCATAATTAAATTATCGAAGTGCTAACCACTCACCACACTGTCCAGAGAGAACATGCAGTTGTTTTTACAAGACATTGGATATAAATTTTTCGATTCTAATGGTTTATTGAAAATATGCCCTTCACCGTAGATAAGCATGGTTTTCAGCACCCTTGATGAATAAATAGAGGTTGAAGTCAGGCTATCCGGGGTGAGCCCCGTCACTGACAAGGTGGCTAACGTTTCGGCCAGCGTATTGTGGCCTTCTTCAGAGCTTACTGCAGCAGTACCAAACAAGTTACCAAAAGCATGATAAAATAAAATTATTTTGAAACCTGAGTCTTTTAATTGTTTTATAAGGTCTTACCTATTCAATACAGAACTTAATTATCATTGGATGAATCAGTAAAAACAGTAATGCTATGTAATTGAATAGATATTCCTCTCCAACATACAATCTTGTGAAAATGAACTATGCATATGAAAACTGAACATTGAGTAGTAATTGATCTTACTAGAATTTTTACAAGAATATTTTAACATTCAAGAAAATCATAAACGAAGTTGAAAACTGTGAAATCAATAAAATACGCATGAGCATGTTTTAATTTTAAAATGATTGATTAACATATTTGATTTGATTGATTAAAAAAAGGCTCTCAGTATCCTTCTGAAGATTATATTTAAATGCCGTGATTGTATTGATATATCAATTGCATTAGGAATATTATCTTTTTATTGTTTGTATTTTTTGTTGTGTTCTTTTAAAAATTTCCTTGTGTTATTTCAGGAATATTAATGAATTGTATCCCATATTCAAAACATACTTACAAATCACAGTCCCTATGCTTATGCTAATGAGGATTACCCGAATTCTCGATTGAATTTCACTATTAAAGTCCCTTATAGACCAATATTCCAGTGCACAGTCCATTTCATTGAAATATTTATTTGCATTCACAACTTCTCAAAGACGTCACATCTTTTATTGCTCAAAGAAGTTTATTGATATTTTACAACCAGAGGGCAATTCGTAAACGTTTAGTAAGACAAAATATATTTTTCATGAAACAATTGTTTCATGCATACTTAGGGTTTGCAATATTCATATTGGAAATGGGGCTCAAAATGGCGTGTTGATTACCAGTTTTCAACTCTTGCTGTACGGGAACAACGAACTGCTACCTCAAAACCTGTCTCGAACTTGGGAAGTTTCTTCAGCACCAAACTCTAGAGGCGTCGATATTGCCTACAAAAAACTTCGGAATCGTTCGCCCTGAAGTGAAGATACTCCCTCGAGAATTCAGGAGAGGAACTAGATCTCAGGAGAAAAAGTATTCAGGTTTCGCTGAACAAAATGTTGTAGCGCTATATTCAGAATTCATTTTCGAAAGAACATAATATTCTCGGAGGAAATATCTTGATAATTTGTTGTCCTTAGAAGATTTTCTAGCATTATGTGAAGGACTTCCAAGTAAAATGTTTTGTTTCTGTATGTCATTTAATTATGAAACATGGGAATATTAAATTTTCTATAATTTGTTCGTTTTTAATTCGTTTTCATGAAAGAACATTTTATTAAAACATAAATAGATACTTTAATTTTTTTAATTAATGTCGGTAAGTGAAAGATTCTGCTGAAATGAGGCTGACAGTACAATTATAATAATGTTAGAATGTACGTTTCGTGTTGATAAGTGGTCTTGACGATTACTGTCAAAATGTTTCAGCTTGCAGACTAATATATTAATAAAACTAAATTTTTAAGCAATTTCCCTGCTTTATTGGAGGGGTTATGATAGGGGCCATGTGAACGTTTTATGTCATTAGTTGTGTCGTCAATGCAGTACCCTTTAATGTTGCTTTCTGGAAAACCTGAAAACGATCATTGAACACACAAATAAATAAAATAATGTTGAAACGCCAGTAAGAATAGTAAATTAACATAACACTGCTGTTCATGAAGCTTTCCAAACCACTATAGTATTTTCTAGCTAACATGTACCAAATAGAAAATATGTATATACCTTTGAAATTTTGTTTTCTAAAACTTAATGGCTTTCTTATAAGTGCACGTCTCATATATTATTAGAAATTTAAATTGTTAATGATGTTAAATTGTTTTGGATTGGAACTGTGACTTGTACTATTTACCTAAAATGATTTACGGAAAGTCTCAAAAACTTTAATTGAGGTTGCTGTTTTTACGCGATTTCAGTAAACATCCAAGTAATCATGTTATGTAATACGTGAAGGAATAAAGGATTTTTTTACAATTTCTGAATGCTACTTGTATTGTAATAGTATTACCAGTCGCGCCGAATTGTGTTTAATTATTCACATTAGCACAAAGTTAAGCAGGATCTTAGATGCATGTAGACGCGCAACTGAGTTCCGATGAATCCCCGATGTTGAGCTTAAACGTGCGTGGGAAAAATGATTCGTTTGCAATCGTTTACGATTTGTTTAAGCCAGCGACATACTGCGAGGTTTTTTAGTTCGTAGAACAAAAGAACGAATAAGAATTCCCCGGAATTTGAAAAAAAAACAAACATGGAAAATCTGAGATCAAAACGTTTATATCACGATTGAATCTTTTCACTCTAGTGTCCCAGATCATACATGAAGCTAAGAATTGAAATGATAATATATTTCTTCTGCTTCTTTCTTTCAAAGGATAAGCCAAAGGCCTGTTTCGAGAGTCGAAACTGTTCCGACCAGGTGGTTTTAGGCCTACATATATCTCTGGCCTTCCAAGATCTATATTAGGGAGCTTGCTGGAGCATATTTGACTTCATTCTCGATGCATTAGAAATTAATTTGATTAAGATTTTTCTTGAGTTAGTTCATTGTATAATTCTTAAATTGCAATTATTCTGCTGTTATTAAGCCTTTAATAGAACTATGAGAAAATTTACATTTTATGAAGCGATCAAACTACTACGCCAACAATACTCGTATATACGTGATGATCCTGTGTGCAGTACCCACTATTGTCACATTTATAATATTTAATCTAGAATTTATCATCGAATGTGAAATTCGGTTGATTTCTGTAGAAAGATGACATTGCTGACAGCGTAGTTATCTCAGCTTCATAAAATGTAAATTTGTTTTAGCCCTGATGAAGGTCTAATAAAAGCGGAAAGGGTTGCAATTTAACAATTGTTTGAATTCTGACTTAAACCCAAGAAAATGTTAATTTGAAAGAAAAAAGAGATTAAGAAGGAATTATAAATTAAATTTTGGCTTCACATTTTAGGTAATTTTACTCTCGTCATAAATCAAACTATCCTAAAACTAAAGATTATTGCACTTAGAGAAAACGCTTGTAAAAAATCTGGTAATGATTAATTGTAATGGATAACTGTCAAATCTCTGATAACCCGGAATAGTGTCCAGAACTTAAAACCCAAATTCTGAAACGCGTCTATGCAATCACAGTTGAGAAAAAATCATCTTGAAAATAGCACTTTTTGTTTTGTTTTTTGTTTGAACAAGCCACTCTTAAATGTTTGGATACTAAATTCTGAAAAGTATTGTTCATACTGGCATCGAAGATGGTCTTCTTTGTATTATAAAATACGGAAGTCGTTCTCATTTGAAGATATTACCAATAATTAAAATGTATGTTTGTTAATTTATCAATTCACAGCTAATGAAAAAATATTTATAAGACAACATAAATTCAAACATCTACGGTTGGCTCCACAAATGTATGAAGTTTGTCCGTAATGTAATCCAGGTCGATTACTTATCAACTGAATTTTATTGAGTCGATACTGCACTTATAGCCCTCCCCCTTAATAATAACTCGTGATTGCGCAAATAGTTGTGAAGCATAAGGCATCTTTACAACACCAGATTGGTCAATGGTGAAACGAAGTAGGTAGATTGAGTTTGACAACAAAGTTTGAATTGTAATAAAATGTTTTATATTATATAGTACAATGCTTTTTCCATTTCAATAAAAAAAAGCATTTAATCTGCAATTTTGGATTTTGCGTTGCATTACTTTTCCTCGATATTTCTTCTGCGAGTAATCGACAAGATCAGATAGCATACATTCTTTTCTCTGCATGAATGACAGTAACTCTGATTTCGATATTGGAATAGCAGCAAACGCTTTTAAAGAAACAATAACAACAGCAGAATCACGAGTAAAAAAATGTGAGCATAAAAAACTGTTCATTTCATTTCAAAATTAAATTGTGAAGTTTTTGTTCTTGGGTAAATTGAATATATAGTGGAACCACAACTAGATGTACAATAATTAATTAATATAATATTTGAAACCCGGAAAAAGGAATGTATGTGGTAATTTATAAATTTGATTTTTGTCATATAATTCTTTGCAAAAATTTTGGCGTAGGTCATTAGTGTAATTTAACGTTAGTTTCATATAGCACTAGTGCGGTAATTAACCTCATTATTTTACTGAACATAATGTCATAATGTTTAACTTCATATAATCGAAGTATACAAATATGAAGAAAATTTTAACGATGATAATAACTTCATACAAGATTTATAATAATGAAACCAATTATTAATCTGGTACCATATTAATTTATACCTCTTTTGGGTTTGGTGTAAAGGCTTTGCCGCCACAACGAAGAATCGGGCTGCGAAAGCAGCTCACTCATTCCAAGCTAAGAAAAATTTGAAGAACTTGTTTCCCAAGTGACCATTTCCATTTTTCTAATTTAACGTGTCAATATACTCTTCTGTATGACACTACTGAAATATTGTGTTCAAAAATATTGTTTCTCCTGTGTTAAACCGTATCCGAAAGTCAGTGAATCCTATATTTTTTTTATCAGGCTGAATATGACTACTTTTCCTTGCTGAAACAGTGGGTTTCATGTAGATACGGCCCTTTGGAAATAAAATCTTCAAATTAAGAGATTATTTTCAACTCTTGTGCTTCTTTTACATACCAGTATTTTCTTAAGGCACTTCTCAATAGTGCTGCCAAATATTGTGTTAATAAAGTTGTTTCTTAGATATTGAAAAAAATAATAAACGATAAATAAAAATTGATAATTGAATTTAGACAATTGATTATGAAAAAAAAACGTATATGAAAACTGTATTCGAAAACAGTTTAACCCTCTCACGAAGGAGAAAGCAGAGATTTAATACTTTTCCTTCCTGAAAAAATTATCTTGATAAGTCACTACGGACATGAATGGAGATTGTGTGGTTAAGTTGTTTTAAGGTAAAATATGTTTTTTGGCGAATTAAAGATATTGAAACAGACAACCTCTTTCAGAAATTCACTGTTAAAATGTAGTGCATGTAACGGTTTTGAATATATTCTCTTATTTGCAATGAGCACACGAAATTGCTTTTCAACTTTTCTTCAAACTCACTTTTCGAACTGAACTCCCTTCGCCGAATCGTCAAAGAAACAAGCAGACGCTACTCACCGCGCTCGGCGACCGCGTCACACACGGAGGACACGCTGCCGCTGCCGCTGGGTGACTGGCTGTCGGCCGGGAGCAGGGCGCAGGGCGCAGAGCGCGCGCTCGTCGTGTCGTGTGTCGGGCGCAGCGGACGCGCAGAAGCCGCCGTCTGTGCGTGTGCCTGCTGGCGGCCGGCGCTGCGCTGCGCGGAGGACTGCGATCGCCCGCTCCCCGCCCCTCGCCCCCGCGCATGCGCCCCATTGTTGCGACTGCGCGCCAACTCGCGCCCCCCCCACCCCCACCCTCTCCCCCAAAACGCCGCGCTCCGCCCCACCCGCGCGTACAGTGGTCGCCGAGGGATGATTTAATCCGTGTGTTTTGAATTGGCTGTCATCGCCCTCGCTGTAACGGGGCGTCAGAAGCGAGGAATAAGATGTGTTTGCAATTCATGGTTCTTTAAGAGAAGACGGTTTCACTTTGTTTTGGACTAAATCAAAAGTTATTTGTACTTATTATT
This sequence comes from Gryllus bimaculatus, assembly GCA_017312745.1. Taxonomy (NCBI): domain Eukaryota; kingdom Metazoa; phylum Arthropoda; class Insecta; order Orthoptera; family Gryllidae; genus Gryllus; species Gryllus bimaculatus. Next base: position 788,828 of record BOPP01000069.1, on the reverse strand, counting down.
TTAATTCATCACTCCTCTGACTTAAGGTGAATCCTTTCTTCTTCTTCTTCTTCTTCTTCTTCTTCTTCTTCTTCTTCTTCTTCTTCTTCTTCTTCTTCTTTACATTATCCTTTCTTCTCTTTCTTATTTAATTTTTCTTCTTTTCCTCCTCTTTTTTTCTTCTTTCTCTTCTCTTTCCTCCAATTCATCTCGTTTCTTGTTTTGTTCCTTTTCTTTTTTATGTTCCTTCTCTATTTCTCAGCTAATATGATGTATCTTGCACATCGCAAAACAAAAGAGCCGTCAAGGCGGATTGCCGAATAAAGCAATAGATATAAGACAGTGATTCCCGATTCCATAATGCCATTAACGTTTTTTCAAGACGTTCGTCCTGAAGCTTCTACAGAGTAGTTTGCGATGATTCTTTTTGACAATATAACGAACCGTATGTATCCGAGTGAAGGAAATTCCCTTCTACCACGCCCGAGATTCAAGCGTTTTTTTTAATGTCTCCTGGTTTAGTACAGAAAGAAAATCTTATTTTCACATTTAAATAACAGGAACTCGTCTAGTTTATTGAGTTTCTCGCACATGATAAACAATCGTATAGAGCACATCGTAATTCTCATTTCATTGGTAAGAGACCCAACTGAAATATTTTGTTGGTTGTTCTGCGTTCGTTTTAGCCTCTCCCTCGACCTCCTATAAATGGACTCGTGAATTGGACATACGTTCTGGACTAACAATAACTGCTTAACAAAAAGTTTTAAGTTGCATATTCTTTCAAATTTTGGCTAACGTCTGCTTCCGTGTTGGAGAAGCAAACACGTAAGTATACTATGGAGATGAGTCTTATCTCATCTGAATCTGAGGAAATATCTGTGAATATTTAAAGTACAGAACAAAGGAATCGTAGAGTGACACGAAAATGAACACGAGAAAAGTAGAGAACTAGATTAAGGAAGATATAAAAAATCAATAATGAAAGAAATAAGGGTTTAAGTATATTCTGAGATATGTGTGGTGTTCATTAAGATTAAAACGTTACTTAAATGTAAATGATGGAAAATGTGAACAACGGAAGAAAATAATGGTGACTCGACTCGACCCGACTCGACCCGACCCTACCCGACCCGACCCGACCCGACCCGACCCGACCCTTTCTACCCCACTCCATTATACCCTACCCCGTCCTTTCACACCTTATGCCAATCCATACTTCCCGTCCCACGTTAGAGTGCAGTGCCTGACGATTAATAATTTAATACAGTTAATTTCCTTTCCAATAATCCCTCTCGGATTTCCAATGCTACAATAATAAACTCCGTATGGATGATAAAATAATACATGAATTAAATATCTGTTTTTTACAAGTGTGTAAGGTCGCTTTTATCTTATTGAAAGTGTTCTTTAAAAAAAATAATAAATTGAGATTTCTCAAATAAGATAATTAGATGTGGCGTTTGCTCTTTGCAATTCACATTCGGTATCAGCAAATGAAAGGTATTACCGAATGGGAGTGCAGGGAGAGAGTGACAAATAAAAAATATTCGATCAAAAAAAAAAAAAAAACGTTAGCTCTCCGCATCGCTCCATACAGCAGGGCAGCCATAGCCGATTGCAGCCATTGCGATGACAACCTCCCTTGATATCGATTTTGTCTTTCCTTTTCCGCCTGATTCGAGTTGATTTTGCTCTATTCACGACTACAGAAGTTTCACTTTGAATGTGCGATTTTCTCAACTTTGATTAATTGTGTGTTACGAATTATCCACTGATCTCAACGGCAACGAGTGAACGAGCGCAGATTCAAAGTGAATTACTGTAAATAAGAGTGTTTAGCTTTTACTTCGTTTTTTCTTCAGGTGTGTGTGTGTGTGAGCGTGGGTTCAATTGAGTTAAATTTCTTGTTTTGCGGTATTACAACATCCATGATCAAATGGTATGAAAATATTGAGTTAAGTTTGCGAAATGGGCTAGATTTTTTAAGTCCTATTTGTAAGTGTATTTAGACAAAATTCTTTTGATATCCAGTCCATATATCTCGTAAGTTGTGTAAGCGCCATGTACTGGATTTTTTTAAAATTTGCATCACTGATCTATTCGCTTGTGTCTATACAACTGTCAGGTTGTGAAAGCTTGATCTGTTCCGACCCGACCTGACCCGGCCCGACTCGACTCGACTCGACTCGACTCGACTCGACTCGACTCGACTCGACTCGACTCGACTCGACCCGACTGGACCGACCCGACTCGACCCGACGTCGACCACACCCGACTCGTGACCCAGACTACGACCCGACTCGACCCGACTACCGACCCCGACCGACTTACCCGACCTCGACTCAACCCGACGACACACGACCAGCACGACCCGACCACCGACCCGACCCGACCCGACCCATTTCTACCCACTCCATTATACCCTACCCCGTCCTTCACACTTATGCCAATCCATACTTCGCCCGTCCACGTTAGAGTGCAGTGCCTGACGATTAATAATTTAATACAGTTAATTTCCTTTCCAATAATCCCTCTCGGATTTCCAATGCTACAATAATAAACTCCGTGTGGATGGTAAAATAATACATGAATTAAATATCAGTTTTTTACAATTGTGTAAGGTTGCTTTTATCTTATTGAAAGTGTTCTTTAAAAAAAATGAGATTTCTCAAATAAGATAATTAGATGTGGCGTCTGCTCTTTGCAATTCACATTCGGTATCAGCAAATGAGAAAACCTATAGTTAAATTGAAAATTGGGGTCGGTGATCCTAACATGGAATATACCGTTACTCGGAAATTGTACTAACGTAAACAAAGGGGTCCAAAGAAAATACAGTTTTTTCTATAAAAATAATAATTAATCAAAATCACCTTCACAAAATAACGCAATAAACAATTAGTACGTTTAACCTATTGATATGATATATATCGTAACTATTTTTAAACCCTACCAGTTGAAAACTGAACTTTTAAGAAAACTAAAACTATTTGCACAATCAGATTACGTACTTCTTACACTTGTTTAAAAAAATATATAACACAAGAAATTAGTCAATTTTCAGCTGCTACAGAATGTACCAGAATAATTTCACACATGTAGTAATTTAAGTATTATTATATTTGCATTTACGTGCAAATCTTACAATATGACAATGCTATAAGATGACTCGCTTTTTAATTTTTTTAATTTTTGGTTTTGAACTTCTAAAGGGCAAGTATTTTGACGACGACAACACTACCAAAAGACGCCCAATTTGAATTCTCGTTCCCCGAATTTTGGGCTCAAATTTCACAAAACGAAAGCGTCTGCGACTCTCATGTCCTAAGGCAAAATGGACAATGCCCTGTTCTAAAAGGCAATGCTTGTTGTATTGGTCTTCTTCATTCTCTCTTCAAATTTGTGCGTTCAATCCTTACACACTTTCTATGAACTTGTTTATGGCAAGACGTTAGCGAAGCCTCGCGGACTCCAAAAAACTTTCCTACGGCAAATGTTACGTGATGATCCCTTCCAATCTAATGCCTAAAGATAGTTGCAAATTCGATTGATTGATAGTGATTCTGGGCCTGTAAGTGTAGTGGATGTGTTTGCTCTGAAGGTGGCTGTGGACTTCCTCGGCTATGTGAGCTCCCGAACGGTTTCCGGCATATAGTTTATGTTAGGAGGTGAGAATTTAACAAGAAAAAGGTAAGACAAATAGCGCGTGTTCCGTGGCCCGTTTGTTAGACTACTGCTCCGGCATTCGCCTGGTGTTGATCGGAGAAACCACGGAACAACTACCGATCAGAGCAGCCGACCAGATGAATTCTCCTCCAGACAGCGAATGAATTCGACCTACTATCAAGCTAGCGTCGAAAATCCTGCCAATATCGGGACGCGAACCTATGACCTCCCGGTCTTGTCAAGAGAAGCGTTGCATATAGAAAGGTATTGCAGTGATTTGCTGATATAAACACAGTTGGTTTTGTAACCATCAGAAATTAGCTGTTAATAAACGTGAAGTTCTTTGGTAGTAGGAAATTCACGAACGCTAAAATTAGGAGAGTTCCAATGATAGTTGTCTGTGAGATGTTTGACATTACGTTTGTTATTGATGGATAGAGCTCTGCAATTTGGACTTACTGCTACCTATCTCAAAGTTCATTATTCCACGTCATCACTCTGGTATCAACATGTGAGCACTAATTTCTGTGCGAACCGATCGTGTGGGAGAACATGAATCGATTTGGCGAAGACTATTACAGCCGCATTACCTCTACCCTAATGAGGAAAATCCCATCTACTACCGCCTCAAACAGAGACGTAATTTAGCTTTCACGAGAGAAATCGTTCCTAAAACTGTGTTGACTTTGAATCATTCATTTATAACTTTTACATGATAACCATTTTCAGCTATTCATGAGAATTCGGTAAATTTGCTTTAAAACTTACCGGTTTATAATGTACACTTTACGGTTTAATTGCCATATTTAAAATGATGTAACTAGGTACCATTTGATTTCCAGGTATTTCGTAATCGTAGTGGCTTTATGAAATAATCCAAATTCATCCATATCTAGGGTACTGGTCACCACTGGTCCCTAGTCCCTAGCGTTCGTTATTTGAATCAGTTAAATATATACCTGTGCGTTTACAAAAATAAAAGTTCGGAATTTATGTGGATTTTTCTGTATTTTGACAAAATATAAACGTTGATTAATGTTATATGAAATTATTCAAAATCTCGCGAGGTCTTATGGATAGTTTAGTCAATAAATAGTGTAATAGGGCGTGTCATTAGCATTGAATTCCGGAAACTAAAAATGAAGCGCGAATGTCTTGGTATACATATTTCCCAAATTAACGAGATTTCGTTTTCCATGCTAAAATGTTAATTAACTTTTGTTCAATTTTGCCTAATTTTTAGCTCTTTCACAAACAATTATTGTTGTGAGGAAATGTTAACTTGGGGAATTTATGATCAATGGCCTGCAGCAGCAAAAATTCTGCTGAAAAAAAACAGACAAATTGTTTTTCCAAAAGGTAACATGAACACTGCTAAAGAACAACATACAAAATACTCTCATATAGCACTGTAATAAATTAAATATGTTAACGACAATGTCTTCACGAATTCTGCAATAGTAGTTTATAATAATGTATGTACAGTGAAACAGTCCTTTGCATGCCAAAAATATCAAAAAATAATTTTTTAACGCAATAAGTGAACTGCAAATATTTAATTGTAAACGATCCCTTTCTTGTTACCTTTCTGTCGCATAGCGTCAATTTAAATGTAAGCAATGAAATGGAAATTTAGTCCTGTCCTACTGCTTGACAACCCGCCCGTGGCCAACCAGCGGTGACCCAGCCTCTCGGCCATGTGATAAGGGGTTCATGTCGTTGCACGAAGACAGCCCTTCACCGTATATTCTAGTCTTCATAACCTTAAGGTGGACTCTCTCATAGTGACTCGGCAATTATACTCGGACATTTGTGTGGAAAACGCTCAGTTATGATTTTTTCCAGGCCGGAAATCGAACCCGAGACTGCGCTGCGGAAAGCAAGGACGGCAACCAACGAGTTTAGTTTTTGTTTGTACGCAAAATACACCAACAGGCGAATATGATAATCAATTATTTTTTCAATCAAAATCGAAACACTTTTATTGTTTATGAATTATTCCCGAGTCACACAGTTTTCTTTCAACGTATGCACGCATTGAAATTATTAATAAAATTTAATGAAATATAGTGACAACTGGCTTTGAATGACCCTCTATCGACCGAAATATCAATAGGAATTACGCCTTTTCGTCGCTACATTAGATTGTCGTGCTTTATGTTTGCACTGTTGCCCTTTTCAATTTCACAAGCGTCGGTTTGCAATTTTGCCCTTTTAATGCAAGGAATGTACTATCGATCGAACAACACTGAATTTGCTTCAATCATAGGTTTCTTACCCTTTCTTTCCTTCTCTGGTTTGTAGTTGTCCCTTGTCAGTGAGCTCTTTCCGGAGTTAATATACGCTGCATAAGGATATTCCAGTCAACTTTGCGATTTGCTTCACCGGTAACGACGGATTCATGTGCTATAACGAATTGAAAACGTTCAGAACGATGCGCTTTTCGCTATTCCGAAGAAATTTTTAACACTTGAGTTTCATTATTAGAGGGCCAGCTACACTCTGAGACATTCTAAAACGAGCTGAGTAACAGAGCCTCGTAAGCCGATCGGCGGCGTGGCGCCGCGGTCCCACGAGCCGCGGATCCACGTACCTGACCCACGACGTCCACGTCCAGCACGTCCAGCACGTCCATGGGTTGAACTGTCAGAAGCTCTCGTAATCATAACGCAAAAAACACGCAGTCAGTTCAAAATGTCTCCTTTCTCGAAACCGTTGCAATAGTTTTGACGGAACGTTAATGATGTTAACGATGGAAGATAATTAGTTTATTATACAGAGAACTATTTACTTTAGCGTCAGGATCCCTACAACAGCAGAGCTCACACTGCAGACCAATGAGAATCATCCCAACACACGTGCATTTGTTTAAACCAGGATTTTTCTTGGGGTGAACGGTTAGGAAGAACCTTCTTGGAATACCCGGTTATTCCTTCGACAAAGGAAATGTCGAACTATCACTTCCGTGTTTTGTTAATGTTATATTTTCTGTATCTTCTGCAAGGATTAATATGGAATAAATTTAAATAGTTAAAGGACTGTGAGTTTATTTGATTGACAAGATCTATCTTCTTCATCTTTCAATGTTTATCGCTAATTTTCTTTTCTTCGAATGTTTACCATTTTGTGAGCTGTGTCAAGTATTTTGTATTCTCCTGTTGATTTGCGAGCAGCGTACTACATGGGCTGAGAATGGCAGCAGCGTTGTTTTGTGTCTTGATCTGTAAACATTGTTGCAATAAAACGCGCGTGAACGTACGAGTAAAATGTTTGTTTGATATTTGTTAATCAAAAAGACCGATAACATGCCCACACCATTTTGAATATCACATTTCAGAATCCTAGTGCATGTGTGATGATACACACACGCGAATTTTGCACAGTAATTGATGGATTCGCGGTGAAATAAGGAAGAATATTTTTTTAATATAAGCATCAGGGCTGTTGATCTCTCTGCATCATGTTTTGATACATTATCAAAAAAGAAAATAAAACAATTCATTATCAAAAAAATGTAAATAAATAGTTGACAATTTGAACATTTTCTTAAGCCTTAAATACATTCCCAAGTCAATATAAAGATTTTCTGCAAAAATAAGCTATGGATGTAAACGGGAATTGACAATGACGTTGTTATGCATCGTGATAGAAGACGCAACTTTCAATCAAAGATTTGTAAGTTGACTCCATATTCTAGTTAGAGAATTCCACATAATTCCAGGAAACGTTTCCAAGTATTCTATAAATATCTTTCAAAGAAAGGAAAGAGTCGAGTAAGGTACTTTGTGTCACGCTTATACAAAAACGCAACTTCAAACGTGAGCAGAGAGGAGTAAACTTCAGAGGGTCGGGGGAAATGCCTGTGTTTAACATTAAACTCTTACATCAATATCCTTGATGAACACTTTTGTAAGCCACCAGAAAGTTGTTTTTTTATAGAGAACAAAATGTCTCTTTGAAGTTGTACTACATGACAAAGGAGGCTAAGAAACATGACGAAGAAACACGAAAGAAATACTAGGGCATCAGTATCATCTCGAGCGAGGTATTGTGTGCTCGATGAAAGAAATAAAAAGTAAGTTAATAAAGTTGTTATTTCATATTTTAACTTTTACAAAATTATGAGGATTTTTCATCCGTGAACAAATCATCGAAAACGTAAAAACGTCGAGCACAAAACATGGATGTTCGAAAATATCACATTAAAGCTGATATTTTTAACATCATTATTTTGTTCTCGATGTTATTTATGTTTCGATGTTTTCATTTATGGTTTGATGTTTTCTTTGTTGATTATTAATTTCCATAATTAAAATTTTGTAAAAGTTCAAATAAGAAATAATGACTGATAGTACGAATGTCGGATTGTCTTCGAACCCAAGGAACGATCTTTATATTACCTTCCTTCTCTCCTTGTAGATGACCCCTCAGCACTCCGATTTCCTGTCTTTTCTCTTATTTCGCTCATGCATAGGCGGTCAAAGCAACCTTTCCCGTTCTTTCCCATACCCTTCTTCGACGAATAGAAGTCCCTTTGAGATGACCCTGGGCAATCAGGCTTTGTTTGGTCCACCATTATTTTGTGCATTGTTGTCAGTTAAATAATAATAATAATAATAATATATTAATAATGACGGTCAATGTCAAATTAATTTTTATTGTTCGTGAATTTAATTTTAGAGTTAACTAAATCGGCTTTAAAACTGACGTTTAGTTAAGGACGTTGCGTCACTTCTCGTCATCCCTCAGCTCCCAAAATCTTGGTCACTATCGACATGCCGAAATCAACGGTCCGCTCCAGTCTACGAGGTATGTTGTGCATTTCTGCTAAATCTCCAACGAGTCGCGCTGAAACTTTCTAATTGTGATCCAAATACCAGTGGATCACATGAACTAAAAGTTTCTTCTAATTCGTTCCTTTCTCTCTCTAGGACGGACGCCCCGTTACATATGAATTGAATTGAATGGAATGGAATTGAATTTGCCTTCTTTTACGTGACGAGACTCGGGCCATCAGGCCCGCTTTTCCGTCTGACCACGCAACATTTCACTAATACTCGGGAGGAACTGAGGATGATTAAACTTTTTATGAAATGGTTTTATTGTATGTAATGTGAAACGCTTTTCCTCCGTACGGTTTGTCCGTCTGTCTCGGCAACAAACAATTACGAAGAATGAAAGCGTTGCATGCATTTCGCCCTGAGGAAGGCCGGAGTGTGGTGGCCGAAACGCCAGACGCGGCGTGTTCCAGACGGCCGTCATATTGCGACAGAAGTAGAAACTACAACTAGTACCTACAACCCACAACCAGACAGTTTTATTGAAACAAATGTATTGAGCAACTTGTCTCTAATTAAAATTTTAATCTGTTCACAATATTCTTGTAGATTGAAATATGTTTACAGCTGTGTCAATATTTTCTCTCGTGTTGCGAACCACGAGCTAATTTTACCTTTCATTTGAATTGGTTTGAAAATTTTATATATACTTCACATTTACCGTACAGTAAATTTAGTTTCTTGACACACATTTTCACTACTTAGTCAATTTACAGTACAATCTGTCGATTTTCGTCGTATTTACATAAAATGTTTAAATTACAATCTTTGTAATTGATACATTAATTGAATCAGTCTATACAAAATATCTAGCAAAAATATTTACAATTAAAAAAAAACAAAATTTTCTAGAAATAATACACATTCCATTTCAATTACACATTCAGTTATCAGCAAAAAATAATTTCAAAATATTTTTAGGGTTTATATAGATTTGAGTAGAATGCATCTGTTCATTCGACCCTTTATGAACTGAAATGCTGTGTTCTCCTCATTAAGATGCTTTTGTGGTGAAAATCATCCATCACAAAGTTCAAACTCCCGTTCCAGAAATAAACCAAACATTTGAAATCAGTACACCATTAAATATTCACACAAGACGAGTATGCTTGTTTCTCTGTACGATGCGTTTGTGAAATGTACTGCGAATTATAAGTGGACAACGCGGTTAACGATTAATTTATTTATTGATGTTTTCGGGCACGTCAACTGCTGTGGACATTAGTCCCATAAGTGTAGTGAATGCTTTACTCCGATAGGTAAATGTAGCTTCACTATGCGCACGTTTTGTTAAACTCTCATTTTGCCTGTATTGGTAGGGGTAGAGGTAAGGGCGAGTGACTATTTTTTAGCTGAAATGCTGAAAATAAAATCTGCAGTTTGTTTACTGTTGCAAATAAGTTTTCTATAATTCGGGAACAAAAATGTCCAATTTTTCAAATGTCGCTAACCTCGCGTTTTTTTAAAATTTTATTTTTATTTATTTATTTTTAACTTTTACTCGTCCTGCAACTATGTATAGTTAAAATGATGCGAAGGGATTCTGGAACTCAAGAAAACGTGCGCAGATAATCCTCCCCTCGTCACATACAGTTTTTACTGTTTTTTGACTGAATAACTCTAAATCAAATCTAACTCTCGCTAGCGTGTGATGTGCATTTCAAACGCAAGCGAAGAAAGTTTACTTTAATACATCAGTTTTGTGTTGTGCCAGCATTGCAACGCATAAGCGTTACATAAAAGTTCAAGGTAAAAGTTTTCTTTAACATTTTGTATAACTCCAATATTGTTTCTATAATTGTGTACAAAAATTGTGTTGTGTAAATACAATGCACCGAAATTTTAACCATCCAAAGAACTACTCTCATCGGTTAGAGAAAACCAAAACGTGACAATGTACGATAATTTTCGTTTATCCAATGTATCTATACCATAATCCTGTTCCTGGATTTGGAACAAAAAATACCCACTTTTATACCTGGGGAAGCTTTGATGTTCCAGCACAAACATTCATTCACTTTTGGGATTATCAGTGAGTAAAGCTCAAGTCGTCCTCCTCCGCTGGATTGTAAGATCAAACGCCGACCTGTACCTTGCCTTGCGGGGATATCTATCTGCAGGTATTTCCCCCAACGGGATACCGCACCAGCTCTAAGCTCCCCACTTGTCACCTTACATGTATGATACACACACATGTATGACACGTGTGTGTGTGTGAGTTAGGTGAGGGGAATGAAAGATCGCTTGCGGTCTTTTTGTTAGGGTACGGCTCCGGCATTCGCCTGGATTTGATCGGAGAAAGCGAGGAGAATTACCACTCAGGGCAGCTGGGCTCTGTAACTCACCTCCTGATAATGTCTGACTTCGACGTATCTAAGTATTCGAAAATCCGCCACCGTTGGGACTCGAACCCTAACAACTCTTTGTCAGAGTCGCTGCAGTGTCAGCTGTAATGCAGATCCTGGGCTAATGTCAGTCCACGATGGAAGAGATGCAATTTATCAGGCAGTATTGCAATAATCATTTTGTAATTCTGAATATTTCATGCGCTAATAATTTCTCAGAAAGGTTACGAATTTTTATTTCATTCCTACTAAAAACTGTACCTCTCATTCCGTTAGTTCCAACATTAATGTGGTCGTTCACGTGGTCAATCCCATGAAGTGATTCGCCTCTATTCTCTATTCATTTCAGCCATGTGAAGGTTGGTATGGTCCAATATTTTCCTTCTTGCCTTCTTCGAATTAGGGTGGGTTCGTTGAAACTGATAAGTTTGCTTCTGACTTTTAATTTCAATAATTGGACTTATTTAATAAGATCCAAGATCTTGACGTAGGAACATAAAGAAAAGTTTCATTACTCTTGCTCATTGGCAATTATTAGCACAGTGTTCTACTCAGAAAATTTTATTGCGATTTATTGTAAAAAACAGCAATGAAGTAACCACATCATTCCGAGAAGTGTACTGCGTCAGATATTTTGCCTTATAGGCGATAAACTCGCTCGTCCGAGACCTGCATTTTCTCTTCCCGTGAATCGGCACAACAGCTGTCCCTTGAGAATGCCCTGTTTCCCTTCGTGGAAGAAAAATCCAATATTTCGTTCAGTGCCATCAATATTCCCTCCTGCTTCAATGTAGATGCGAAAATAAAGCTGACGAGATCGTACTGAAACTGCAGATAGGCTTTGCCCTTAATGGTTGCAATCATCACAAACACATCATTTCTTCATACTCATGCGTCTGTAAATGATTATTAAGTTCCTCTGGCGTAGTTGAAACATATCTGGTGGAGAAAAGTATTGGAAAGAATAAACATTTAAAATGTTAAATAAACAAAAAATAAAACATTTACTGATCGAGTTGAAATGTATGTAGCTAATATAGTGAAAAGGTCTAGCTATCTTCTGCAATGAATGAAAAATGTATAACACTCTTTTTCTCATTTTAAACAATAAGATAAAATGGTTAAATAAAATTAATTGACCTTCGTTTCTACAATATGTTATCATGTAGTGCTCGGCACAGTAAATTTAAGAAACTTTACACAGCCTAAGCTTACACCAGAAAATCATTTTGATCTTCAGTTAACAAAATATCTAGGCTGCTTAAATAGTAATCAAGGCGACATTTATCTCACAAAGCTCACGATGAAAACTGTGTCACTTTCAGGAGTTTACTTAGGAATCTATCAATGTAATGTCTAGTCAAATTGGTTTTCTCCCATTTTTAATGTTTCTGAATTTAAACTGTATTTTTATTAGTTGGTTTACAGTTATTATTAACGTGTTCAATTTTGATGTGCAATATATTTTGCTACTATAGATAATTAAAATTATTTCTGAGAATTAGTGATTTCTGGAGAGAAGAAGCTGGAACGTCGCTGTCCCCTCCTTTTGATGAGCAACAGAGCATACACTTCAGAATAATGTCCCGAGTTGGGAGGACGTAAGACCCAAAAAGCCCCTTCACGAAAGGTGATCTTACTCAGCAAGACAGAGAGACGGTATAATTTAATGTTCTACAACATTTCTAATGTTCTGCAAGTGTTTAATGTTATGTGGCAAAACTTGAGTCTCTTGGTTTTGGGGTCATTAGACACAAAACTATTCTTAAATTGATTAGGTATCTCTTGTTTTGAAGATAATCTGTCTGTACTTGGCGCGACAGCCTGCGAACGAGCCAGGGCCTAGTAGCACCGTCCCGGCCTCGCGAACATGTGTTTAACGGGTACGTGTGGTTAGCACGAAGACATCCGCACGCCGTATTCCAGTCTTCTCAACCTGAGAAGTGAATTTTCTCATCGTCACACAGCAACATATACTGAGACATTGCAAGGAAAACGAACACTATAATCTCGGCCGACCGGGAATCGAACAGTGGGCCGCGTCATGGAATGCGAGCACGCTGACCAACGAACTAAACCGCGAGGGTTTAAAGATAATACCAATTAAAATGTTCGTTTAAAACGTTTGAGTAATATATCTGGAAATATTTAATAGAAAAAGTATTACCTTAATGGCGCCTCCTTGAACGCACTTAATTTTCGCTTTGTAACCTTCTTCCATCATCGAAACACTCTGGTGGCAGTGCTCACCATGCTTGTCGCTCACGTTACCACAATTTGAAGGAAAATCATGAATTTGTGAATGTAAATTCTCAGTTTTAATGACATTGTCATCTCAGTTATTTATATAAGTCGATGAAATCTACTACAAGTTTTTTCAAATTCTTGGCTTTAAAATTACCAAGAAAACGATTCGAAATATCTTTAAATGTTTCAGACTGCTGGTTTTTTTTCTAATTTGAGAGCCCACACAAATGTCGGCTTTTACCTTTTCGAACCTAGGCCTGTAGAATGTTTGAGGCAATACTGAATCGTTTACGACAGAATCTTTTGGCGTTAGGATACCGGAATATACAACAAGTTTGCGGGTTCAAATCCTATGTAAGAGCGAACAAATCATTCGTACGCCTTCCTTTGGAGAGGAAGTAAATCAGGCTCAGCAAAATTAAAATCTCCTGTATCGTGGCCCGGTTGATACCTTCTTTTGCTGCTACAAGTAGAGAACGAGTGGAGTTTTGCCACCTGGAAGAGTAGGTCTGATGACCTGAACCTCGCAAGTGCGATAAGACATCACTGCGTTGAATGCCGAAGCATTACCTTAACAAACGAACCCCGGAACAGACGCTCTTTTTCTTTCTTCATCCTTGATCGTTTGTCTCACTTCTCACCGTACTCAGACGCCCACTAAAATATCACATACACCGGCAAAGATGTCTCAAGGCATCAACTGATGTCATTGCAGTGCGTCTAACCGGGAGATTCTAGATTCGAATCTTGGTGGTGTCAGGATTTTCAACAGTAGCTAGATAGCTAAGTCCATTTCAGTCGCTGACTGGAAGATAATTCTAGCGGCCGGGTGCTCTGATCAGTATTTTTACATGGTTTCTCTGATCAATACCAGGCGAATGCCGAAGCAGTATCCTAATAAAAGGGGGAAGGAACGTGCGCCTTTCCTTCCTTTTCTTTGTCCTATTTTCACTCCCCTCCCCCCCCCCCCCCACACACATACTTACATTACATGCCTAGAGACCAGTTGAGACCTTTCAACTTGTCCCGGCTACAGCGGTTCCCTGCTGGTGGGAGATACCCTTCTAGCCGACTGTAGATAGGCGCCGGATCTCACAATCTAGTGGGGGAGATCACCGCCACATCCTGAAGAAACAATCACTACACTAACGGAATTAAAGACCATAGCAGTCGACGCTCCCGTCAGCTTCAAATACATGCAGTTGTCTGGTGCGTACGGTGGGTTTCACGATATTCATATTACAATGAGTGGAGGGGTGTTTCGGCAGTATAAGAGATGTGATAGAATTGTGACGGCGTAAATAAAGCTACCGTCCCACTGTGTGAAGTATCCCTTCCCCGGACGCCATTGGCTGGGCGCCGACGCGCCGCGGTTCACTTCTTGCCGCAGCCGCCAAAGTGTTGGCAGCAACCGCAAGTTAGGCGCCCTTTGTGCTCCACCAACACCGCGACTTTTTTTCAACATCATGTAACCTCAAATATCGACAGGAGTTTTATTTAATATTTCTCGTCTGATGAGGAAAATGGAAATGAAATTCAGTGTGTTTGTGAATGTTTCCCGCAAGTGGCTTGGCGAAGCAGTTGTATAATGAAACACCGAATGTAAGTTCGTATTTTTTGAATGTGTTTGGTTTCGTTAAAGTAAGGAAGCTTGTTTCTGCTTGGGCTTTCTCTGAGTAAATTAAAAAACTTTCCGAAGTGCTGACCTTTTTTTTGTGATCGTAAAACCAAACAAATTTGCGTTAAATCAATTATGAAAACAGTATTTCAAAATTACATCACGTGGTTCTCGATATGACATTTTATCGACTGTGATAGCTCAACTGAGGTACCGTTCCCTCCGTAGCGTCGAATATCAGGAGGTCCTTCGGTTCCAGGTGACAGTAGTTACTTAGCTGGACCGAATTCGACAACATACTAGAGGAAAATTCCAGTGCCCGGCTGCTCAGAACGATACTTTTCTGTGATCACCGATCGATACCAGTCGAAATGCGATTAACAAACAGGTTCCGGACCGCACACGATCTTTCCTTCCTTACCCTTGTTCATGTTTCTTCCCTTATGCACACACGAGAGAGAGAGAGAGAGAGAGAGAGAGAGAGAGAGACAGACAGACAGACAGACAGACAGACAGACAGAACAGTAGTAAATTGCGTAGTAAATTCCTATTCTTTCTCTACGCAAGCCCCTTGTTTGCGGCTGTGCCATGGGCCATCCAGTCATACGCCCGTGCGCGCTAATGTCGGTGCATAAGAAAGGTCCGCCTTGCGGGTTGCTCGTAGCGTTTCGCACCGTATTCCTAGTGATGCTGTTGTGTGTTAGGCACAATATGCTTCGATCGACCCTTATTGCGCAGGAGAGAGCTAGACTATTTTGCCCGCCAAGCCGGGAGGGGCGAAACTGGAAACCCCATTACCGAAGAAAAGAGAGGGGCTGGACAACGACCAAATTGGCAACGCGACGATGGGAGCAATCATCAACTGGGCGATGGACATTTTCGGGTCATTCCCGACATCATTGACGTGCGATTCAAAAGGGAACATGGAGAATTTAGATTTTTTATCTAACTCAGATTGCTGACAGGGGCATGATGTTACGGCAGTATCAGCTCGCATTCCGGTGGCCGATAGCCTACCTCATGCCCAAGGTGTTTCCGTGTGGTTGAGATGGAGAACACGTGTTCTTTCATTGTCACGCTTCGCAGTGTGAAATAGGAAGAACTTCCCAGACTCCGCCAAGAGGAAGTGAACCCCTGAGACCATCGTCACTTAGGATCTGCTTACACAAGAGTTATTGGAGTGCGGTAGCCACCTATGCGCCCAAAGTCCTGAGGAACGCTCCGCTCGAAGGAGCGTTACGAAGAAGACTCCCCCTAAATATTTCCACGGTGAACGTGCGAAAAAGGCCCATCCTTCTTCTCGCGATGCAATGCCTGACGGCGGTCGCGCCGGAAGGAAAATAGGAGGAAAGGGAGGGTTTTTAGTGGGTAGGCATAGGCTAGCTATGAATCCCACACGTCTGCGGAGTTGCGGGCCCCGCTGTGTCTTTAAGAAGATTTTCCCCTGCCCACGAAAAAAAAAAGACAGACAGACAGACAGACTGACAGAGAGAACGCATTCGCACCCACACAATTTTCAAATACTCAATACTCAAATTTCTAAGAAAGAGATAAATTTGTTTTTGTAGTTGGAATGATCCATCTGTACAGACCGTGGTTAGCACATAGCCATCCCTACGCTGTATTCTGGTCTTCTGAACTTGAGAAGTGGGCTTTCTCATCGCCACACAGCAACAGATTGCAAGGAAAGTGAACAATTAATTTTCGCTCCGACGGGGAATCGAACCCGGGTTTACGCCGTGGAGAGCGAGCACCATTAATTAGAATTTTTATAATAACACGACGCGGAGGGGAGTATAGTGGCGTGTGGCCCAACATTCTCTCTCTCTCTCTCTCTCTCTCTCTC
>BOPP01000069.1:756880-772261 GCA_017312745.1 Gryllus bimaculatus | reverse complement strand
CTTGTGATTGCAGATCCTGGGCTAATGTCAGTCCACGATGGAAGAGATGGCAATTTATCAGCAGTATTGCCAATAATCATTTTGTATTCTGAATATTCATGCGCTAATAAATTTCTCAGAAAGGTTACGAATTTTTATGTTCATTCCTACTAAAAACTGTACCTCTCATTCGTTAGTTAGTCCAACATTAATGTGGTCGTTCACGTGGCCATCCCATGAATTGATTCCCGCCCTCTATTCCTTCTTTCCCATTTTCCCAGCATGTGAAGGTTGTATGGTCCCAATAATTTTCCTTCCTTGCCCTTCCTTCGGGAATGAGGTGGGTTTCCGTTGAAACTTGATAAGTTTTGCTCTGACTTTTAATTTTCAATAATTGAAACTTATTTAATTAAAGCACCCGAGCATCTCGACGTAGGAACATAAAGAAAAGTTTTCGATTAATCCTGAGCCTCACTGCAATTATTAGCACAGTGTTTCTACTCAGAAAATTTTATTGCGATTTATTGCTAAAACAGCAATGAAGTAACCACATTCATTCGAGAAAGTGTTACTGCGTCCAGAATTTTGCCTTATAGGCGATAAACTCGCTCGTCGAAGACCGGCATTTTCTCCTTCCGTGAATCGCACAACCAGCATGTCCCTTTGAGGAATGCCCTGTTTCCCTTTCGATGGAACGAGAAAAAATCCAATATTTCGTTCCAGTGCCATCAATATTCCCTCCTGCTTCAATGTAGATGCGAAAAATAAAGCTGACGCAGATCGTACTGAAACGGGGCAGATAGCTTGCCCTTAATGGTTGCAATCATCACAAACACATCATTTTCTTCATACTCATGCGTCCTGTAAATGATTATGTAAGTTCCTCCCTAGCGTTAGTTGAAACATATCTGGTGGAGAAAAGTTTGGAAAGAATAAACCATTTAAAATGTTAAATAAACAAAAAAATAAAAACCATTTACTGATTCCCCGAGTGGAAATGTAATGTAACGCTTTAATATTTAGTAAAAGCGTCTAACCATCTTCTGCCCCAATGAAATGAAAAATGATATAAACACTCTTTTCTCATTTTTAAACAATGACGATAAAATGGTTAAATAAAATTTAATTTGACCTTCGTTTCTACAATATTTATCAGTGTATGCCGCAACAGTGGGAAATTAAGAAAACTTTACCCACAGCCTAAGCGTACACCAGAAAATTCATTTTGATCTTCAGTTAAACAAAATATCTAGGCACTGCTTAAAATAGTAATCAAGGCGACATTAATCTCACAAAGGCTCACGATGAAAACTGTGTCACTTTCAGGAGTTTTACTTTAGGAATCTATCAATGTAATGTCTTAGTCAAAGGGGTTTTCTCCCATTTTTTAATGTTTCTGAATTTAAACTGTATTTTTATTAGTTGTTACAGTTTATTATTAACGTTTCCCAATTTTTGATGTGCAATTATATTTTTGCTACTATAGAAATTAAAAAATTATTTCTGAGGAATTAGTGATTTCTTGGAGAGAAAGAAGCCGGAACGTCGCCCTGTCCCCTCCTTTTGTATGAGCCAACAAGCAGCATACACTTAAGAATAAGTGTCCCGAGTTGGGAGGACGTAAGACCCAAAAAGCCCCTTCACGAAAGGTCGCATTCTTACTCAGCAAGACAGAGAGGACGGTATAATTTAATGCTCTACGAACAATTTCTAATGTTCTGCCAAGTGTTTAATGTTTATGCATGGCCAAAACTTGCAGTCTTCTATGGTTTTGGGGTCATTAGACACAAAACTATTCTTAAATTGATTAGGTATTCTCTTGTTTTGAAGATAATCTGTCTGTACTTGGCGCACAGCTGGCGGAACGAGCCAGGGCCTTACCAGGCACCGTTCCCGGCGTCGCGAACATGTGTTTAACGGGTACGTTGTGGTTAGCACGAAAGGACATTCCGCACGCCGATTTCCAGTCCTTCCAACCTGAGAAGCTGAATGTTCCTCATTCTCACACCCACAAACATTATACTGAGACATTGCCCCCAAAAAAACGAACACTATAGATCTCGGCCGACGGGAATCGAAACAAGTGGGCCGCAGTCATGGAATGCGAGCACGCTGACCCAACGAACTAAAAACCGCGAGCGGTTTAAGATAATACAATTAAATGCTTTCGTTTAAAACGTTTGAGTAACTATTATCTGCGCAAATATTTATTAAGAAAAAGTATTACCTTTAATGGCCGCCTCCAGCGAACGCACTAAATTTTCGCTTTGTACCTTCTTACCATCATCGTAAACCACTCTGCGTGGCAGTGCTCACCACTGCCTTGTCGCTCACGTTACCACAATTGAAGAAAAATCATGGAATTCGTGAATGTAAATCTCAGTTTTAGTGACATGTGTCATCTCAGTTATTTATATAAGTCGAGAAATCTACTACAAGTTTTTTTCAAAACTTCTTGGCTTTAAAATTTCCCAAGAAACGATTCGAAATATCTTTAAATGCTTTCAGACTGTCTGGGTTTTTTTCTTTAAAGGCAGAGCCCACCCCCACAAATGTCGGCTTTACCTTTCCGAACCCCTACCCTGTTAGAATGTTTGAGGCAATACTGAAAATTCGTTTACCCAAACAGAATCTTTTGGCCTTTAGGGTACCGGAATATACAACAAGTTTGCGGCGGTTCAAACTATTAAGACGAACAACATCATTCGTACCGCTCTTCCTTTGGAGAGAAGTAAATCAGGGCCTCAGCAAAAATTAAATCTCCTGTATCGTGGCCCGGTTTGATTACCTTCTTTTTCTGCTTACAAGTAGAGAACGAGTGCGAGTTTTGCCACTGGAAGAAGTAGGTCTGATGACCTTGACCTCGGCAAGTGCGCATAAGGACATCACCTGCGTGAATCGAAGCATTACCGTAACAAAACGAACCCCCGGAACAGTGCTCTGTTTCTTCTTCATCCTTTGATCGCTTGTCTCACTCTCACACGTACTCAGACGGCCCACTAAAATTAATCACATTACACCGGGCAAAATGTCTCAAGGCATCAACTATGGCATTGCAGTTGCGTCTAACCGGAGGTTCTAGATTCGAAATTCTTGGTGGTGTCAGGATTTTCAAAGTAGCTAGATAGCTGAGTTCCATTCAGTTCCGCTGACTTGGAAGATTAATTCTAGCGGCCGGGTGCTCTGCATCAGTATTTTTACATGTTTCTCCGATCAATAACCAGGCCAAATGCCCCCCGAAAGCAGTATCCCCCTAATAAAAAGGGGGAAGGAAAACGTGCGCCTTTCCTTCCTCTTCTTTGTCCTATTTTCACTCCCCTCCCCCCCCCCCCCACACACACACCATTACTCTTCATTTACATGACTAGAGACGCAGTTTGAGACCTTCAACTTGTCCCGGCTACAGCGGTTCCCTGCTGGTGGAGAAACCCTTCTAGGCCGACTGTTAGAATAGGCGCCGATCTCCACAAAATCTAGTGGGGGGAGATTCACCGCCACATCCTGAAGAAACAATCACGACGCCACTAACGGAATTAAAGACACATAGCAGTCGGGACGGCTCCCGTCATCTTCAAATGACAGGCAGTGTCTGGTGCGTACGGTGGGTTTCACGATATCATATTACAATGGAGTGGAGGGCGTGTTTCCCAGTATAAGAAGATGTTATAGAATTGTGACGCGTAAATAAAGCTACCGTGCCCACTGTGTGAAGTATCCCTTCCCCCCCGGACGCCAATTGGCTGGGACGCCGAAAACGCGCCGCCGTTCACTTTCTTGCCGCAGCCCGCCCCCCAAAGGTTGGAGCAAACCGCAAGTTAGGCCGCCCTTTTGTGCTCCACCAACACCGCGGGGGGACTTTTTTCAACATCATGTTAACCTCAAATATCGACAGGAGTTTATTTAATATTTCTCGTCTGATGAGGAAAATGGAAATGAAATTCAGCTGTGTTTGTGAATGTTTCCCGCAAGTGGCTTGGCCGAACAGTTGTTAATGAAAACACCGAAGATGCAAGTTTCGCTGTATTTTATTGAATGTGTTAGGTTTCGTTAAAGTTAAGGAAGCTTGTTTCTTGCTTGCTTTCTCTGAGTAATAAATAACTTTCCGAAGTGCTTGACCTTTTTTTTGTGATCGAAAAAACCAAAACAAATTTGCGGTAAATCAATTTATGAAACAGTTATTTCAAAATTACATCACGTGGTTCTCGATATGACATTTTTAATCGACTTGTGATAGCTCAACGAAGGTACCGTTGCCCTCCGTAGCGTCGAATATCCAAGAGCGTCCTTGGGTTCCAGTGTGACCGTAGTACTTAGCTGGACCCCCGAATTCGACAACATTACCAAAGAGAAAATTCCAGTGCCCCGGCTGCTCCCAGAAAACGATACTTTTCTGTGAATCACCGCAACGATACCAGTCGAATTGCAGATTAACAAAACCAGGTTTCCGGACCGCCAACACGATCATTTCCTTCCTATATCCTTGTTCATGTTCTTCCCTTATGCACACACCGAGAGAGAGAGAGAGAGAGATGAGAGGAGAGATGACAGAGAGAGAGAGAGAGGAGAGAGACCAGACAGACAACAGGACAGACAGACAGACACAGACAGAACAGTAGTAAATTGCGTAGTAAATCCATTCTTCTCTACGCAAGCCCCTGTTTGCGGCTTGATGCCATGGGCATCAGTCATTACGCCCGTGGCGCGCTAAGTCGGTGCATAGAAGGTCCGCCTGGCGGGTTCTCGAGGCGTTTCGCACCGTATCCCTATGATGCTGTGTGGTGTAGCAAGAGTATGCTTCGATCCCCCGACCCTTATTGCGCAGGAGAGAAGCCCTAGGACTATTTTGCCCGCCAAGCCGGGAGGGGCGAAACTGGAAACCCCATTACCGAAGAAAAGAGAGGGGCTGGACAACGACCAAATTGGCAACGCGACGATGGGAGCAATCATCAACTGGGCGATGGACATTTTCGGGTCATTCCCGACATCATTGACGTGCGATTCAAAAGGGAACATGGAGAATTTAGATTTTTTATCTAACTCAGATTGCTGACAGGGGCATGATGTTACGGCAGTATCAGCTCGCATTCCGGTGGCCGATAGCCTACCTCATGCCCAAGGTGTTTCCGTGTGGTTGAGATGGAGAACACGTGTTCTTTCATTGTCACGCTTCGCAGTGTGAAATAGGAAGAACTTCCCAGACTCCGCCAAGAGGAAGTGAACCCCTGAGACCATCGTCACTTAGGATCTGCTTACACAAGAGTTATTGGAGTGCGGTAGCCACCTATGCGCCCAAAGTCCTGAGGAACGCTCCGCTCGAAGGAGCGTTACGAAGAAGACTCCCCCTAAATATTTCCACGGTGAACGTGCGAAAAAGGCCCATCCTTCTTCTCGCGATGCAATGCCTGACGGCGGTCGCGCCGGAAGGAAAATAGGAGGAAAGGGAGGGTTTTTAGTGGGTAGGCATAGGCTAGCTATGAATCCCACACGTCTGCGGAGTTGCGGGCCCCGCTGTGTCTTTAAGAAGATTTTCCCCTGCCCACGAAAAAAAAAAGACAGAGGACAGACAGGCCAGAGACAGACAGAGGACAGGAACAGACAGACAGACAGACAGACAGACAGACAGACAGAACAGAGCAGAGGACCAGACAGACAGGACTGACAGAGAAGAACGCATTCGCGAGCCCACACAATTTTCAAAATACTCAATACTCAAATTTCTAAGAAAAGATAAAGTTGATTTTGTAGTTGAATGGATCCATCTGTACAGACCGTGGTTAGCACATAGCCATCCCTTACGCTGTATTCTAGTCTTCTGAACTTGAGAAGTGGCGTTCTCATCGCCACACCAGAACAGTTTGAAAGAAAAATGTGAAACAAATATTTTTCCGCTCCGACGGGGACTCCCGAACCCCGGAAATTACGCCCGTGGAAAGCCGAGCACCATTAATTAGAATTTTTATAATAAACACGACGCAAACGGAAGGGGAGTATAGTGGCGTGTGGACCCAACATTCTCTCTCTCTCTCTTCTCTCTCTCTCTCTCTCTCTCTCTCTCTCTCTTCTCTCTCTCTTCTCACTCACTCAACTCACTCACTCACTCACTCACTCACTCACACACACACACACACACACACGAACTTTTTCATGTTCCTAATTGATTGTTGTGCATTCGATAGTTTCTCAATCATTCT
Organism: Gryllus bimaculatus; assembly: GCA_017312745.1. Lineage (NCBI taxonomy): Eukaryota > Metazoa > Arthropoda > Insecta > Orthoptera > Gryllidae > Gryllus > Gryllus bimaculatus. Next base: position 766,091 of record BOPP01000069.1, on the reverse strand, counting down.
TGCAGATTGTGTATTACAGTGATATCAAACCAGTGCACTAATAATGGTGTCATTTCGGAATGTTACCATTTACTGAGTTCACTGGATGGATTTCCATTATGTTGTTGGGTATTCCTCATTTCGTAAGTACTCCATGTTGAAATTTTAATTGTATGGACAGTTATACCGGGGTAAAACTCAACAATCTAATAGCTCACTTCATCTCGCTTGGAAATCCCTCTTCAGTGTCTAGAGCAATTGCAAAGGTAACATGAGCATATTATTTGTAAGCAGACTTTTTTTTTATTGGAAATGCGCCTTGTAGTTTTTGGAGGAATATCAGCTTTGTTAAACAATGACAAAATATATGATCATATGGGGAAAACAGTTTAAGACGTTTTTTATTGAGAATATGTTAAAATAAGTGAATGGGTAAGAATAAAATAGTAAACAATATTTTAATCGATACAAATTTAAATATAAAACTCGAAATTCAAAAAGCAAACTACATAAAAAATTAAAAATAGTAAAAAAAATTAGTTCCCGACAGTCACTATATATTTTCAGCCGACCATTCCAATATTATTTAGAGCAATAGTTGTCTAGCGAATGAAAACTCTTGTTGCGAAACTTGTGGTTATTGTTCATTAATATCGTTCTTCAGCATTGAGTTCTTTCGCTGAGTGGATGTTAGTAGGCGCGTCAAGTACTGGGGTCCGTAGGTGAAGTGCATGTTTTTTCATCGAGCGGGGCGGTGATCTTTTCCCCCTGAAGGAGATCCGGCGCCGACCTTCTTCGGATTGCGAGAATTTTCCCCAACCAGGTATCCCCCAGCAGCGGAGCTCCACCTCAGCGGAGACAAGCTCTAATCTCCCGACTGGTCTCCCGGCATGAGTGGTAGAGTAGTGCATGATTGTGTCAGTGTGTGTAATGGGTGTGGATAGGACAAAGAAGAGGAAGGAAAGATCGCGCGGTCCGTGACCCGTTTATTTGGGGTACTTCTCCTGCATTCGCTTGGCATTCATCGGAAAAAGCACGGAAAATTACCGGCCGCTAGAATTTTCCTCGAGAGAGCGACTGAATTCGACCTAGCTGACAAGCTAGTAATCTTGCCACTGTCGCGACTCGAATTGAGGACCTCCCGGTCAGATGCACTGTCGTGACGTCAATTGATGCACTGAGCCACCTCTCCCGGTTTGAGTTCGTTCGTCAGGTAGATCTCGGCACATTTGACCTTTGGAGACGTGAGGGCTTCTCACTCCCTCCTTTGTCTTAATCGACCAACTGCGCCCTCGGGCTCCAGCCCGTGGTCCCCCGAGGNNNNGGGGGCAAAGGGGAGGGGGAGGGGTTAATAAGAGTTGCGGATTTGGTGTTGGAGATCCCGCTGGCCCTGTGCCAACGGGAATGGGTTTCTTTCTTCTAATTTCTTTGATTCTGAGCCAATAATTATCATTTACATTGTTTTCATTGTAATTAAACATAATTCGTAATTAAACATTCATTCATTTGCTTTTAATAAATGCTTAATATAAGACCTTACTTATTCTTAAAGAATATGAAATCAAAGAATACCAACTGAAATCTGGACGTCTTTTGTTGTATATTTAAAGAAATAATTACAATTACATACTGATAATGATGGATAAGGTGTAATGAAGTTATTTAGATGTAATATTAACTTTTTTTTAGTATTTCTCTGCAGAGAACTAATACTTTCGATTATTGATTCTCCCGTTACAGATGTTAGTAAATAACTTCATTTGGGTGTTCATTGTTCACAATGCCGTGAATGACGAGACGTAAGTCTTGGCATTCTTATAAATTACGCATTGCATTTACCTGCCACTACTTCGGACTAGAGCCTCGTAACATGATACTTAATTGGAATCCGTCTATTTTTTTTAATGTTTTGGAATCCTAAGCCTTTTCGTTTCTGGAAGAGAATTTTGGTCATTTGATATTGCGATTTAATATTTTTTGTTTCTTGGAACGTAGCGCACGTAGTACATTCTAACTCTTCCACTTTACAATTAAATTCATTAAAACAATATACAAAGAATTCAGTAATATCTTCATCTTAAAATAATATAATAAATGTTGAAATATTAAGTACGCTAATAACAATAACAATAATAATAATAATAATAATAATAATAATAATAATAATAATAATAGTTAAATATTGCTAAGCTTAAAAATAATGTTATAACAGAATAATATTTTAGGTATTCCAATCTAACTAATATCTTTAGTTATGGCTGCCTTTATTTATATAGTGTTATCCTTTACCTGAGTTATTTTTCAATAATGTACATTTTCCCCCACGTTTACCCTTAATTATTAACTCACAGGTATGCCTGTATCAACATTCTTTAGTGTGACGGATTGTAAATCGTATGATGTGTGGGTATTTTCCAGTATTCTGATTTACACTCCTGGCTTAAAAAATAAGAAGGTGTGCCAACAATTTGAGATAAGAATATTGGTTGTTTGAACGGGGCATTGAATTGGGAGAATGGTGATTGGCCGATATGAAGTGTTTTTATAGAATAAATTTTATTCACAATTTGTTCCTACATTTGAACTACCGCTAATTTTTTTATACTCAATACAAAATAGCGTGCGTGTGAAATTTGCTTTTTGGTAATTTATTTTAATTCACTCACGTTTTGAATCTCATAACGTTTGTGTCTAAAACTTTCGTAATTTATTTATTCTTCTTCAGATATGACTATTGTGTAGCTCAATCGCAACGATGATTTGGGGGAACTGCCCAATCTGCTTATGTACTACTTTTGGTTGTGCTTTCCGGATACTGCTCTGACGTTAGAGATATATCATGGTAGATTTGTTACGGAGCGAAGAGTTTTAGATTGAAAAGGCAAGATTTTAATATTGGAGTTACTAACGATGTCCCAATGCTGTAGTACATATGTTTAGTGGTTATTATATGTACAAGTACTTTTTCCTGAGTGCTAAAACCTATGATTTGCTTAGGAACAAGAAAAGGCTTCTCATTCTCAGGCTTAATTTCTTCTTTCTGATAATATTATGTTGTTTTTTCAGGTGATACGGCGGAGATGCTTCCTCAGCGTGGAGGTTTTGGCAGAGGTATGTAAGAATAATTAAGGTTTATCGGTTGACAAGTTTAATGTATATTTTACATGTTTTGGTTTCGATTTGCTTGGTTTCATTTACCATGTTTTTCACCTGTTGGACACAGAGCGGTTTGTACTGGAGTCATGATCGGAATCCAGGTTTGCTTTGGTACGCACAGGTTGCAATTGTTGCGCCATCAATTTCTTGGTACACTGCTGTGCAGAATAAGTGCAATGAAGGACTCAAAACTATCCTTGAGGAATGCCTGATAATTTTGGGTGAAGTTTCTCTGAGTATCTTTGCTAACACCATGCAGTATCAGAGCGTGTTTACCTTGCTTCTTACAGCATTGTTGTAATACACCTGATACTTTAAGTTTAAACGAGTGATCAGCTCATTGTTGGTATTTTTATGCACGAACTATAATCACTGTCATATAGTACGATACCACTGTAGACTTCTCTCTCTAACGATCTACTGAGTTTGAAACCACATTGTTTCTCGCAACTGTGCTCTTAATATTACTCGCACTTTGTAACCATGTCAGAAGTTAGTTTTTCTATCACCTGTCCTTATTGAATCATAATTACCACTTGAAATTACGCTTCTCTTACTCGAAAAACGCTCACTTGCAGATATATGAAATAGTGTATTTAATAACAACTCATTATAGTTTCATGAAGCAACCGTAAAGCTTTCCATTCCAACTCGAACCACTAGAAAAGTCTTGATCAATTCTTATGCCCGCGACTGATTTTAAAAGACTTCAATGTGCAATTAACAGCTCAAGTTTTTACCATAATTGACTGCATTACTAATGGGATTGTGCCAAATCTGTTTGATATATTCTTTGACACATACACGTCGTCACCTATATTCACATGGATTCGTACTTTGCATGAGTTGTTTGGAAAAACTGTTACCTAAGTTCTCAGTGTCAAAGGAACGGTTCTCAGATTCTGATTTATAGAGTCAAGTATAGCAAATAATGTCATTCATGAACCCCACGTCTGTGGAATAGATTCGATTTAAATATCGACTTATATTTCCGTGCACGTCAATTGGTCATTAGTCTTGTTAGCGTAATTAATATTTTTATGCCTGGAGATGATCCTTATCCGCTGGATAGTTAGACTCGCTTGGTGATGAATGGTATTTCCACAGCGGGATACCGCACCGGCTGGGACAAACTCAAAGCTCCAGACTGACCTCATGACTTGTGTGATAGTGTTGTGTTTGTGCGTGTAAGTAGAGGGTGAGGATAGGACAACAAAGAAGAAGGAAAGATCGCGCGCGGTTCGTGGACCTATTTGCTGTATACACAGCTACATTCTATATAAAAAAATACATTATATACATTATATAAGCGGGCGCGCGCGCTCGGGTCGGCACGTTCACTATTCTTAAGGGCGCAAAGCAACAGCAAGCTTATTACTTCAACAAGCAGCCGCGGGAACGAGTCTGCGACAGCTCGGGGCCCGCGTTTATAACGGGCGGTTCAGAACCAGGAAAGACAGAAACGATCGAGCCGGGGCTGCAGCGTTAAGAGTGTGATGTTGTGACAGTTACGTGACCGATCCTAAATATTTTGATTGTTCTCGGAGACTACATTGTGAATCGGCTTTGATAGGTACTTCTGGTGGTGCTAAATTCGGCGACAACTCAGGTATATTCTTTTTGGCAACTGGAACTTCGGTGTGTCTTGTTTTATTCCGATAAAGAGGCAGCCTTGTAAACTGTACAGTTGAATACATTCTTATATGTGACAAGTCTCAGCCTCAACCTCCTTTCATGCATTTCCATTTTTTATGGTACTTCTCTCGCATTTGATGATGATCGGAGAATCCACAGAAAGCTATCGAACCAAGTAGGGGCCCGCTAGACTTCCCCGCCGGCGACTGAATGCGTCATTGTTATTTAGATAGGGCCAAAATTCCGCCTCCATCGGAAACCCTGGATCTCCTCGGCCAGAGTCGCTACAGAGACAGCGATAATTCTAGATTTCGTGTGAGGGAAACTAAAATGAAATTTTAAGAATAAACAGCATTATGAGATCGGCAACTCAATCACTGATTTCTATTTTTATCAGATCAGCTTTCCTCATATTAAATGTCACATGTACACGGGAAATTTTTAAAATGTTTCAAATGATCCATACGTTGGAAAACGTGTGAAAACAAAACCGCTAATTATTTCAAAATAAAAGAAGATATTCAAATTTTCAAAGGCACTTGAAAATCCTCTGTTGGATTTTAATGAATCAATTATCCTTAAATAATTTAAACATTGCGATCTAATTGTTAATAAACCAATTAAAACAATTTCATCATTCGTGTTTTACTTCGTATTCTAGTCAGAAAAATTAATTATCAGTGGCGCAATTATAATTTTTGTGGATGATGAAAAAATAAAAGGAGTGTCCAGTCCATGTGATGTTTTCTCTTAATAAATTTTCAATATATGTTGAATTTAAAATGAATTTTATTGCTTTATTTTTTTACAATCAATTCAATTACGACATTAAATGACTTTCGTTACTATAGAAAATGTGTACGACTGTATTTGTTTGTATCATCAATACTTTAGGGAGGAGACCCTTAAAGATGACGCCCCCGGAATCACTAATTAATTAATGAATAAATCAATCCCTACTACTAATCTTCATTTATTTGTCACGACTACTAATTTATTTTCAAAATTACTGTTTATGTAATTTTAATTATGAAATCACAGAAAACCCCTATTCATGTAATAGTTTTCAGTTTATCCCACTCACGAGGTCTAAATAAAAATTCATCACGCTCATACAAGTATTCCGCACAATATCCTTTTGTATGATTTAATGATTCGCATGAACTGCAAGGTCATTAGCAACGACGATCAAAAACATTACATAGAAAGTGCAATCAACGAAAACTTTTTATACATTGCACTATACGTACATTAATGGTAGAACTTCTTTGTCTTCTTGGATTCTTCAATCATAACGTAATACCATTTTTGTTTTTGAAATATAATTCTAACTTTCCAATAGAAAATCGTGAAATCAACTACTATTTCTGTCTATTAATTTTTATGTTAGTTTCCAGAACTTAAATTTCACATTATTTAAGTAACCTGTTAATGTAAATTTCATCGCATTTCAATCAAAAAGATGCTTCGATAAATATCAATACGTCTGCTTCTTTTTCGATTGCACAAAATGAATATTATTTAATACAATTTAAATTTTTAGTTGTATTTACTAAAATAATTTGTGGGAATTCACGGCATGCCGAAACGTTTCTTCCTCTTATCAGTGTAATGAAAGCACAATTTAAATGTTGTAACGAAACTTTTCTCTATCGGAAGGTATACGGTATACGGATGCCAATACACTAAAGTGATAATTTAGAATACGATTTATAATGTGTTTTGTTCATGTATCATGGTCCTGAGAACTAACATCATGGTAGGTTACACGTACTCCGGTATTACGTAAATATGAAAGGAATGCCGCACCACCTTTTATGTAGAATGCATGGCGTGTACTTTATGCCTTGAGACCTTAATGACGTACCCTTTCCTAACATTTTATTACTAATACAGGTGTTCCGGAAAAAGTGAAAAAAATGCCATTGATCTATGAGTATTCTGCGTGTTCCGAATAAAAAAAATTGTTTTTGCACTTTTTTTTAAGAAATCTCGTTTCGAATGCATTTGATTCTTGGGTACCAGGCTCGATTTAATTTTAACCGACTGTTCTCCGGCCTTTATTCCTAAATCATTTAAAGTTCGAATGTCGCGCTGCCTTGAGATCGCGGGCGATTCGAATAACTTTTTATTGGTACTAAGGAAAAATTTCACGATTGGTTACACATTTCTGTCTTGCAAGTAACCGTGTTGCTGAAAGCACAGGAGCATTGACGATGTGGCAGATTAGGAAGGAATACGTAATATTAATGCGTTTGCGTCACGTTTCAATGCCTTTGCATCTTTTTGCAAACAACTAACATCACTTCGAAGACGGTTTGAACCAAGTCTACTGGGAAATTTAGAAAAAAATCATGAAGCTAAGAGTTTTAATAGGACGGACGCCCACCCAAACACATGACAGCTGTTCGTAACCCTACGTTTTGAGCTTTTCGTTCCTTCCTCTACACACACTGCACCGTCAATTGGCCTGCGAGGTCTCCTGATTTTAAACCGTTGGATTTCTTTTTTCAGTGGAGCTATTTAAAGGAAAAATTGTAAGTGTAATAGCGACGTCATTTCTTCGCGTGTGTACAATATTGTGAGAAGTATAAATGAAGATATGTTTCTAGCCGATCGGAAAAGTATCGCTGCTCGCTCACTCATTTGCACATAAATGAATGGAGGTCACTTCAAACTTTCTGCTCAGAATACAGATGAAATCAACAGTTTGTCGCGGGTATTGATGTGAATACTAAACTTTCATATGCGCAAAGACCTTTACTGTGCTTGACATTCAATGCCTTCTGTAGTCCTGTATATTTACATTTATGTGATAATAGTATTTTTTTTCTTTTTAATTAAATTTATGAACTATTTTGTTTTCACCAATACTTTATAAGCAGAGATTTACTGGAAATGTTTTGAATTCTCATTTTAATATTCACATAATGGTTTTTCAAATACTCTTAAACTAATGCTGAAATGATATGAAACCATTAATTGTGAGGCCATTTATATACCACGTTAAACATCAGAAGACAAATGAATGGTGCAGTTAACTCAATAACAGAAAAATGCATTAATTCCTTATTGATTCTCATTATTCAAAAAGTTCGTTTTAATTGATTGCTACATCTCTAATAATACTTTCTTTTTCAATTTCTAGAAAACTTTTACTTTTTCAATGTACTTTTGTTCACTTTCAATTATGTTCGACTTACTTTACGCAACAACGCCTTCACGGAACAACTGTGGATTGAGGTGTACCGCAGAATAAGGGCTTGTACGAAAGGTCGCTGATGAAGTGTCCGTGAGTAAATTTCTTAACCCATCACTCGCGCTCTCCCTGTGCAGTCGGTTACTTATGAAACGTTGTATTTGGGCCTGCATCAACCGAAACCGTTTTAAGTGCCAGAAAATGAAAATGTAAAATGATTTCGTCAATATTTTTGATTGTTTGAAGTAAATAGCAAAAGAGACATTTTTTTTTGGATGTGACATTAACGTGAATACTTCTGAAAGTGTGTTATAAAATTTGCATATACCACGCAAAGTAATCGACTCTTGACAAAACCGTCATGACGTAAATGTCCGTATAGCTATTCGCAACATGTTTCAAAGTTGTTGGTTTTTCACCTGGTTTCCGACATTCTGTATTTTAAACTTTTCATGCCCCGTGCCTAGTTCTTTGCCATTATTTTAAGAATGCTCTTTTATAGTAGGAAGTAAAGGAGCGCTTTCACAGAAAGGAGTATTCTATGGGTTCAAGAAAACTGTATAATGGTGAAACAATATATACCTTCCCTACTGGAAAACAGAATGGTAATTTCTGATCATTGGTATTTGGAAATATTCTGTTTCTGAAATTCTACGAAAATAATAACATTGGCACTTTAATATTTCGTAATTAATAAACTTGATAATGCCGGTCGGATGGCCGTGATGGTTAGGGCAGTAGTGCCGTACCGGTGTCGGACCAGAGAAGACCGCGGGTTCGAGTCCCGCCTAGGACATGGGTGTATTTGTGTATGTCTGAATGTGTGTGCTGTCCTTTCACTCTTCACTATCATCACCGCATCATCCATACCCCTGGGCTAACAACCTTGGGGGATAAAAATCGGAATTCAGCTAAAATTTTGATCCCCCCGCCCAGAAAGGCACTTGAACCTACTAAAGATGGATGCACGCGTAGTTCTATACGCGAAAAAAAACTTTATAATATTACAAACTTTTAAATTTACAACATTCAAATTCAACAAAAAAACAAAAATTCTCATTCACACATTGTATCAAATTAACATTAATTCGTGCTACAGGAAGATGATGAAAATAACGGGACGGATTATGAGAACACGAATAAAATAGAAAGATGTGGAAATGAAGTAATACACGCGTGATAATACAGCATATAAAAAAAGGAATTTACATAAAGTAGATGCGCTAAATGTTTCTCCTGCGA
>BOPP01000069.1:726201-756741 GCA_017312745.1 Gryllus bimaculatus | reverse complement strand
CGCTCCCGCTTCCGCTAAGTATCCGCTTCTGCGCCCCCTCCTCCCCCGCTCCGTCGTCCTCTCTCTTCCCCCTGGCGGTCGAACAGCCGTCTTCGCTTGAAGAGGCCGCCGCCATCTCCCGCCGCTTCGGAGCGCCGCCGCGCCCACGGCGAGAGGCGGCTCAGGCAGGAGGAAGCCGGCCAAAGACGATGAAGACTCTCGGTTTCTCTAGAAAGATGGCGCGGGGAGCCAACGCGCGTGATGCAGTAATTGGTTAGATTATTATTGAACTGATGCCTTATTTTACGAGGAGAGACTCGAGCCGCTCTTTCGTTTGACCACGCAAATTTCGCTACGCTCCTTTCACCAACTGGTGGAGAAAGGAGGTATTTCTTGGGCGACGAAACAGTTGATTCGAATTTAGTTCCATTTAGTCTTGAGGATCTTATCCATTGAGACGTAATAAATGAAAAAAAAATGAAAGAAGTTACTGGCGTTCTACAGAACATTCTACGAATTTATATTAGAGTGTAATGCGCCATCGAATCTAATGGATACCACGGTCGAGTTCTAAAGTTGGTAAAGAATGTGTGTATTAGATAGGTGTAAATAGATATTTAATTAATTGCTGAATATTTTATTGTTCTTAAGCAGTGTGTGTGTGTGTGTGTGTGTGTGTGTGTGTGTGTGTTTGTGAAAGTGTTTCTAATTCCAAGTCCGACAGAATCTCCAACATATTGAATTATCGAGAATTTTCTTTATCGAGCCGTAAAAATGTATTTTCTTGAATCAATCTTCTCTTCGAATTTTCCAAATCATCTGAAATTTTTCCTCTAAGATTAAACTGACGTAATAAATTATAAGACTTTTTGAAACATAATGAGCCAGTGTTTTATAATTACAATGAGTGATAATTCACATGTTTCGTCTTTTACGTTGTTCTCAACATAATCAATTATGCGTTTGCGACTTCTACTTTAATTATGGCGAAATAGAATAGAAAGGTTGAAAGTACAGAAACGTTTCCGTGGAACTTGTGTCTCCTTCCAATCACAAATGTGAATGAAATTATGATTTAGGATGAAAACAAAATATATTATGATAGAACACAAGTAAACGAAACGGTGTTAACTTCTCGGTTACGAAGGAGAAACAGTTTTCCCAAAGGTTTTCAAACCAGCGGTGTGAGTGGGCTACTCCTTGCTTGACCTCCAGAGACGTGGGCAGCTCTTACCTGCCGCTTACTGGAGATGACAAGCTGTGCCGCGGTGATTCCCGTGCATTGGCTCCCCGACCCACGCAAGCGCCAAGAGCCGAGAGAGGATGGGTTGATAGAGGCGCTGTACGAGCGATAGTCGGGGGCATGTGACATTTTGCACGTCGTGTGTCGCGGCTTCTGAATAAAAACTAGATTATGTGGGTCCGTTGCATTCGCCTGGAGATGGCGCGCTAACACAGAAGAAGAACGATAAGCGGAAGAAATCTAAAAAGAAGAATAAGATGAAGCGGCCGCTTCAGACATTACTTGTGAAATCTCATTGACTTCCTTCAGGTTTGAGAAGTTGAAGTGAAATTGACTTCATATTTTGTTTCGTGTCTGTAGTTCAGGAGTATATGTTGCACAGTAGTTTGGATTTATTTTTAGTTATTAAACATGAACAAAAGTTATAAAGAATATTTTAAATCAGAAATCATCTTCTAAAAGGCAAGTAGTACATGTTTATTTTTGTTGGAAATGTATTTTCAAAAAATGTTTTCAATACTTTGGACATAAAAGATCCCTAAAATTTCTTATCCCTGGAAGTAAATTTAGTTGCCCTACGCTGAATTCTTTCTAAATATTTCTGCATAATTTTGTGCGGATGCCAACAAATTGTTCCAAATTCCATTATCGGACAAACAAGCGATTAATGAGCAATTTCCTTTGCGTTTTCCTTTCTCTTTTTTAAGGTGCGCATTACAAAGTGAAGAGATCTCCTGGCTTTCCCTACAACAAAATCTACATGACTTTTCCAGCTTAATTTACAATCGAAATGGATTTCCAGGTACTTGCATGAGGAAACAATCGGAATAGTGTCGTTATTTAAACGGTAATTTGTTTACCGTTTATGTTGTATTTACCGTTCATGTTATTCCTTTGAACGAATTGTCTTGAGATTTTTTTCTGGCCACTTTGAAGACAATGTCGCAGGGAATGTCGAGATGTCGGGGACATCTGGAAGATTATCGGGAATATTTCTTTGCGATACTGCCGTGATTACACTATATCTATTTCTTTTTCTAGAATATTCTGCTTCGCCAGAATAATATTTGTTTTAAGTCCTGTTGTGATTAGAGATTTGTCTTCTACTAGAGGCTCCGCTAGCTCTGCCGTGTTCTAATGAATAGTCTTCTTCTGCTTATTTTTGTTTTCTTCTTGCTGCTGTTGTGTAGGGCATAAAGCGTGTCGCTGTTCAGTGTTGCAATATCAAAGAGAGAGAGAGAGAAACTGTATTCATGATCCTCTCTGTGTTTAATATAGTTGGATCATGATCAATATTATGAAACCCAATCTTCTTGGAATTGTAATACAAATTTATGTCCGGTTTTATCTTCGATTCTTCAACCTTGTTGCAATCATGTCGCGATAACAGTAAAATATTTTAGTAGTCTGCTTCTTTGCTAAAGACGAAAAGGATAATAGCAGGAAACGCTTACACACTACAAATATCGTCCATATTAATGTTTTTCTTCAACCATATTCGTTTTTTCATCAACAAAAAGAAATTTATATACGAAGAAAATCTGTCGCACCCACAATCAAGGACGAACAAAACGCCCGCAGATATACAATATGATATGAAAAGAACATGCATGCTTTTATTTTAAGGCACATAGGTAAATGTGTAGAAAGAACCCTACAAGGCGTTATTCGATATTTTAATACTAAAGAAAAAATACATTTAGAAATAATTAATGATCGCATATTACCCACTCCCTGGTCTTTCTAGGGTTAAGGCACATATTTCGAATCACCAGCTTCTGAATTCCATCCCGAAAGAAATGTACCTCCAATTTTTCCCAACCAGTGTATAAACGCAGTTTTGACTTCATCGTCGTGTCGTTGAGTGCCTGAATTATTTTTCAACTGAAGAAACAAGTGGTAGTCATTGGCAGCGCCAGGCCAGAACAATAAGGAAGGTGAAGAAAGTGTACCCAGCCAAATGATGCGATGGATTCCTGGGTTCTACAATACAGGTGTGGGCGAGCATTGTCAAAAATCAAAATAATAATCTTACTGAGCATGCATAGCCTTACGTTTTTTGATTGCACAACGCAGTTTATGTAGCTAAGGTGACACAGTATATTTAGAAATTTATTGTATCACCGCGGCGTAAAATAATACGCAATTCACAACCTGCCCATCCCAAAACACACAGAGATCATGAATGTGGGTGCAGAAGTTGTTTTCTTAACTTTACTTTTGTGGTTACGCAGCGTGAGCACTACTTCCGATAACCAGTGCGTTCTAATACCATTTCGTAAATATATCTCCGTGGAACTTGCAGAAAGTCATTAGATAAACACAAAATCGTAAAGCGTCTGTTTCCTCGAATTGTATCTACTAAGTCCTCAGAAATTACTGAACGTTACAAACTTCACTCTTCTTCATGAATATTAGTACGGCCATCTTTCAATGCTGCAACCAATTTTCTTACCAATTCCATCGGACATAGTTTCTTCTGTACACCTCAGTAATCGGCCGATGAATTTCGGGATTTTCAATTGTCGGACACATTTAGAATGCGCACAAACAAACGCCAGCACGATCAAATGCTCCCGGGTTAGCGACTCTGAATAACCAACAGAGATAATAGGTTGCATTCGGTGCACATGAACGGAACGACGATTGCAGCGCTGAAGTAGCAGTGTTTTAAATCGACACTTATTTAAAAAAAAAAAGCTCCTCGAAATTGAAATAGCATACTATCCTCTGTGCGCCCAATATTTTATTGTGGTGCCACATCTTAAAAACCGAATAGAAAATCAAAATGTAGTTAAACGAATGAAGTGGCAGTACCCGTGCCATAGGCAACCTGCTACACACTACCGTCGAGAATGTTGCATCGGCAGGCGACATTCGCACTCCTTGCAGTGTGAGCATACTGACATCTTACGTACGTAACGTCAAAATGCCAGAAAATGGATGGTATATAAAATACAAAAGTTTGCTGCTAATTTACATTGTTTCGGTATAACTTGAGAAGGAGAAGTGTATCCACTGTAGTAAATTCCTAAATATTTGGCACAGCCCCCTGTGTTTTGAAGTTCATTCTTCGCCCACTGCAGCATGACAATGGCTTGTTGCTTGACAATTCATTCTTAGTAGAGAATTACTGAGAGACATTTTAATATTTTTTGTTGTTTTTTTAGTGGTGAGATGTATCGGGAAAGGTGATACTATTTCAATATTTATTTGCATTGTGTGTGTCAGTCTGTGTATGTGGGGAGGAGTCATAAAAGACCTCCTCCATTTTAGATAGCTGCCTGTCAATCTGTCTGTGACACATGTCACGTGTAAGACATGCCTTTCTTTCCGAACAAGACAAGGAAATTTCTCTAAAAGTGAAGCAAACCAATAAACCTAATGTGATAAATTCAAAATAAATGTGAATGAAAAGTAGAATATTTCTGATTCACCTTTCAGCAATGATATTATTTAGCATATTGAATTTTAATTGACAGAAATTTCGATAAAGAGTTTGAAGTTGAGATCAAAATTAATAACCTAACTGTTTACGTTATTAGAATAAAATTCAACGTCAAATTGAAATTCATACTATCTTTTTACGGCAACATGAAAAGGTTCCATCATATCTTATGGTAATGTACCAATTGTAACTAGATACCAACTTAATTCAAATACAATGATAAAGCTTGATAACTTTCAAACATTAACAATAATTGGAACTGCAATGTAGCTAATTTACATTTCCCTGTTCAATTACGCTCTATTCAGTCCTTCCGTTTCAACCCAGCCCTGTTCGACCCCACCCCTCTCTGCCTGCCCACTTCGTCCCACCCGTTCCTGTCCCCTGTCCAGTTCCGCCCCCCCAGTGAGCGTTCAGTTTAGCTCAGTCCAGTCCCGCCCTGCACCGACCCGCCCCCCCCCCAACCCCTGCTCGCAGGGCGCGCCGTCCGGCGAAGGGGGCGGGGCCGGCCGTGACCGAACACGTGCGTCGGGGCGGGTCACGCGGACCGGCCGCCCTCGCCCGGCGGTCCGGCGGCGGCGGCGAGGTCGCGGGCGCACACACGCGCGGGGCGAGCGGCGCGGAGCGGCGCGCTGAGGGCCGCCCCAAGAAACGAGCCCGAGCATTTGATCCGCGCGCCACGTGACCGCGTGGTCAGTGGGTGTGGGCGCCCGCCACCCGACCGGCCGCTGTTATCGAGACCTTCTTCCCATGGAGGAAAGCGTTCTCGCCACGCCGGGCGCGCGAGATGTCGCGCAACTTGATACTTATCTATTTATATTCTTTGACCCCGAGGTGAGATACGTGTTAATTTCTAAATTGTTATATGAAGGGTGTGGATCCCCAGGGAAGCTCCTTCCAGATATCACCAAGTGAATATTTTAGTTCAAAAAAGTTAAATGGGTTTCATGAAGGTGACGGAAAACTGAAGCCATTATGAGCCACAGTAAATTTAACAAAATCACAAATGTAAACAGTTTTTTTAACTGTTGTAGTGTCACTCACATTACCTGCTCAGCAGTTTGCAAGAGACAATGAATATAATATCACAAACACTATACGTTTTAGGGTTATCACTTTTAAAAACAATTATTTGATATGACATTGATTATTCCAAAACCTTTGTGTAAGATTAATTAGCTTCGTCGTAATTTTGTTTCATGTATTTCACATGTTTTATAAAATTGTTATAGAATATTAAGTAATACTGCATAATTATGGTTTTTTATTACGTTACTTTATATGATGAGCTTCATATTAGCTTCATATTTTATACAGCTTGCACTGGCACAAATTCTCACATTCTCTATTTAACATTCCAAAAAGATTTAGGTAGATTTTTAGACAGACTAAATGAATGGTCAGTCCCTTTGCTCTTGTTGTAATATTATATAAATTGTGATGAAGGTTGTTCAGAATACACTGTATTTTCCAAACAATATTATAATTGTTTGCGGCATTATTCATAGTGATTTTCTTTATCGATATTTAAACATCTTATCATTAGTGTCAGATTGCATGGTCAACCAGCGGCCTACTTAAAAACTAAAGGGATTTAATGACCCTAAGAAATAATATATGAACACAAATCCCTTATACGCTCAAAATCATTCAATAAATACCGTTAATGTACATTAATTTCCCAATTGAGGTAAAACCCATTTAACTATTTGAAATGCTTGAAAAAGCGAGAACTCGCCAATTAGGAACACAAAGAAATCTGCTTACTTCTCAACCGCACAATGCCTTTAATTTGCGGAGCAGAAGGAGCGATCGGGGCGCAGTGTAGTAGCAAAAGAAAAAAAATTGAGTGTTGAATGGGGGGAATTTCGCGTCGGTGTGGCAGCTCGGCGCGGGAGAAGGAGAGGGTGGGGGAGGGGGCTGCACCTGTTGCTCACGAGCGGCGCCGCGTGAGCGCGCCACGTGCCACGCCATCGATCCCTGGGGGGCGCGGGCCGAGGGCCGGCGCTGAGTGCTGAGCGCCCCCGACTGGTGCTATGAACGCAGAACGCAGCTCCGGCTCTGCCTCTGGCGTCGTGCGAGCGACTCGTATTTCGTGGCTACTCTCTCTCTCTCTCTCTCTCTCTCTCTCTCTCTCTCTCTATCTCTCTCTCTCTCTCTCTCTCTCTCTATATATATATATATATATGTGTGTGTGTGTGTGTGTGAGAGAGAGAGAGAGAGAGAGAGAGAGAGAGAGAGAGAGATAGTCCACTAGTTTTGTGATGTTTAAACCTTTTTCTGAGGCAGTATATTCACTGTTAAACAATAAGTTGCTAAATACATTTGCATGTTTCACACTCACGTATGAGAAACCATTATTTACATATTATATATATAGTGTGTGTGTGTGTAAATGAACTGTAAATAATAGTTTCTCATAAGTGAGTGTGAAAAATGCAAATGTATCTAGCATTTAACAGTGAATTTACACTGCTTTAGAAAAAAGGTTTTGACTAGATCTAGTGAACTATGATCCATACAATAGGAGTAGGAAAATACAATTGAACTTCGCCAGATATGGTTTTAACTCCCCTTCTGAGTTCTTTGATATCTATATATATATATATATATATATATATATATATATAGATATATATATATATATATATTGAAACGAAGAAAGTTTCTGTAACTAGAACAATTAAAATTGATCACCAATTATAAATTAAAATAAAGTACTGCAGTTGATCAGCGCAGTAACGCCGCCGCCGCCACCAACGGTCAAATCGGGGGGGATACGGCGAGGCGAGCGACGGTTAGTGGTGCGCGGAGAGGCTCCGAGTGAAGCACGGACGTGGCAGTGCTGTGTCCAAGAGATTTATTGTCGTTGTTAAGTGCAATTCGGACTGAGTGTGTCGTTGAGTGTGGAACCGAGTTTGATAAGGATTAACAATCAGATGATTAGTGGAAGTAGAATTGCGCACCAAGAACTTGATAAAAACACAATAAGACAGGAAATCGTGTGTGGCGGTGGGCTCGTGTCATAATCCCGCCCTGGTACAAGATAACAGTGGGCAGTACTGTACGGACATCAGCGCAAAGTTGAGAAAGGGTCGCTGAAACAGACTAGAACAGCGACGAACATCAATCAGCGCGTCGTGCGTTCCAGTACCCGTGAGACCAGTGTTTTCACACCGGCTGGAGTGGACCCTGGCGAATTCATCGGCCGTTAGGTTGGGACAGAGGAGTTGGTCGCCGAGGGAGGGCGAATTCCGGCGGACTTCGGGGCGAACGAAAGATTGCCGAAGACACCGCCGCCGTTGCACGACGGCCCGGTCCGCCTCCAGAGGAATCGGGTGGTTTTTAAAACATCAAGGTAGCGTTGACCGTGCGCTTGTTTTCCAAGGCGCTGCGCATTGCGATTTGTAAATACTATTTGTACAGTGTTGTTATCTGATCATTAAAATATTTAGATGTGCAAAAGAATTTACAACGATTATCTTCCTATGCTGCGCCAAATTCCTGGAGACCCATTCACGAAAATGTACTGTCCTTGCATAATTTATTTGTCGTGAAAGTACGCTTCCCGTACGTCACCAATATATATATATATATATATATATTTATATATATAAAATATATATATAATGTGGGTTAGAAAAGTAATGAGACTGATTTTATAGTAACTAAATTTTTTATTTATTATTTTTATTTATTACCATTTTTTACGATTAGAGCCCCGTGTTGCCAAAAATGGGAGCCAATTTGAAGGGTTGTTTTCTTAAATCAAATATTCGTTTGCAAATTTTATCTCTTCAATAGAGCGAATGAGACAATAAAATGAAACTAATAGGTATTCCAAATGGCTTTAAACACTAGTAGTAGTGGAATATTTTGAATACATTTAGTGAAATAAAAAGCGATAATGTTTTTTCACCGCTAAAGGCCATTTTCAATCAATATTGTAACTTATGTTACTAAGATTTCATTGTTGGGACAATCTATGCATTATCAAATTATTATATAATATTCTAGTAACCTGCGTCCGTCATTGACGGTTGAACCAATTCCCGTTCACTGCTTAACTTGCATAGTAGAAATTGTTAACGTAATGTTAAAATATTTTAAAAACTGTTTAAAGTGTCGGCAATGCAACGTTCAGCTAGCGTGCTAGGGCGGTGAAGAATAAAACGACCGATGTATACGAGTGCTCAGAGTACTGTTTTGAACGCATATAAAATTTCCAGAAAGAAAATAAAAACGAAACAGAAAGAGCTTATCTAGAGGTACACTCAAAACCCAGAAAGGCGATATTATTTAAAGAAAGAATGATAATTTTCTTGTCATTTTACTACTTTCCTCAGCAACCTATGGAAAATAATGGGCCCCACAAATGCTCTGGGTATGTTTTCTCCAATCCACTTTACCTCTCTAGGCAAGCACGGACGTTAGTGGGCAACCGACTTAGGTGGCTCAGGGCATCAACTGATATCACTGCAATGTTTCTGACCGTGAGGTCCTAGGCGTCACGTCTCTACAGTGTCAGGATTTTCAACACTAGCTGGGTCGAATTCAGCCGCTGTCAGGAGCAGGATTCGAGCAGCCGGCTGCTCCGATCGGTAGTTTTCCGTGGTTTCTCCATTCAACACCAGGTGAATGCCGGAGCAGAATCTCACAAACGGGCCACGAGCCTTGCGCAACCATTCCTTCCTCTTCCTTGTCTCATCCCCTCACACACACATTTGCATGCAGTACATTACCACACATGACGGGAGATCAGTTAGGAGCTTGTCCCAGTTGGAGCGGTCTGGTGGGAGATACCTGGTTGGGGAAAGCCCCGCCAGACGTAGTGAAATCGGCGTAGTGAGACCGCACCACCCAGCGAGGGAAGATCAGTGTCGCCTCCAGTGATAAAACATGCACTCCAATTACGGGACTAATTACCTTAACATTTGATGTGCCTCGAAACCCGAAATCATCATTCATTGGTGAGAGGGGCCGTCCATAAATTACGTTACGCAAGTTTGGAGTATTTTGAATACCCCCGTGTCACGCACTCGTAACTGGCGCTTGAAACCATCTAAATAATTACGTAATGCAGCGACAATTCCCCGCCGTTGTAAATGGATGAAGTGAAAATAAAGTATAACCATATATGAATACGTTTATCAATGGTATAGCACAGTAAAAACAGTTTGTGTTAATTGTACTTGTATATTAAAACTGACGGTAATTAAAGTAGAAATTAGCTAGCGATGCGGACTGCACCTATCAGTAAGATTGGGACAAGTGAGTGAAGGAAAGACGAACAGTCGAGAAATTTTTTTATCACAAGCCGTGTTCACGCCGGCGTGGATGACGCATGATCGAGAGTCTCCAGCGCCAATTGGAATGGATTCTAGATTATACTATAGAAAATTGATGATAGATTCAATAGAAAATTAATGAAATATATTTCAATTTGTTGTATCAATATATATATATATATATATATATATATATATATATATATATATATATAAACTTTAATTTATTTGTTTTTAAATCACATTGATCAGCTAATATTTTAACGTTTTAGTACAAGACTCAAAGAAAGAAATTATTTCAACAAATATTGAAAATGTTTAAAAAATATCAATGTTACGTAACACTTAACTAATGACGCTGCCTCAAACACCCTCCCTCTTCTTTAGCGTTACATAGTGTATGGACAACCTCATAAACCAGTGGGAAAATGTGTCAAAAAATACGAGATATTCGTCTAGATTTTCGTGAATCCTGAAGGTCTGTGTGCGTAATCCTGTTTAGGGTATGGTCCTCTCTACAGCTGGGCGGTGCAAGTGGGTGTTGCAAAAGACGTACCTGGCATGTTGCAAAAGGTTTGTTAAACGATTTGCATTTCTTCGTAATGACACAATGAATAAATTATTTGCAAAGGGAGGCATCTTCATTTCCGTTTGTTAGTAGTTTTACTTATAAGTAGGGAGAGGATTTTTATGCAATTGCATATTTATTCTGCTTAGTCGTAGACGTCCTGTTTTCATTCCGAAAGAGTGTTTCTAGAGGCATATTTCAAAGTTTTAGTCTGCATACTTGAACTATACTGCATAAAATTGCATATTTCAGGGTTATGTTGCATATTTCTTGATCAATAATTTACAATTTGCAAATTTTGAGGATGATTTTTTATATTTGGCTTTTTTCTTCTCTAGGTGAAAATATGTTAATAATGAATATTAAGGTATAGTTGAACATCGCTAATCTGAATCCCGCAAGTCCGAAATTTCCGATAATTCGAACAAAAAGGAGGGATGGAGGAAATTGGAATTGGCAGGAGGAAAAATCAACAAAATAAATCAAATGTTTATTTATAGTGTAAAGTAAGGATTTTATAATTACTGTACAACATAACAACTAATTATTGAAAAACAAGTAGTCGAAATGAAACGTTTATTACACACGTAACTAGAATAAATACCACATGTTTGTGGAGCAGTAATTGTCACTTAGAGGAACTTACAAAATCGGTAATCTTGTGCCATAAGGAACTGAATCGACTTAATGATGCGATGTGATGATTAGATGATGCGATTTCCACGCTACGTTGCAATTTTCTCGGATTGCACGCTACATTGTGTTCTTTGATAACCTTGTAGATGTATTTGTATTTTTCGGATAATCCGAACATTTCCGCATTCGAACAGACCACACCCCCAATTAGTTCGGATTACCGGGGTTCTACTGTATTACCTCTCTTGAATTAATTTCTCTCTATACAGTATAACCTCTCTTGAATTCATTTCTTTTTCTTTTAACCCTTGGATAGCATACCCTGTGTTGCAAATGAACGATTCAGAGAATTGAGTGACGATAATATAAGCAAACGACACCTGTAGTTACAACCCTGTTTTCTGCTTCACTGAAAGAGGAATCCACTCAAATAATGTTCTTCGGACATCAATTTTGTAGAATCAGTCGTAACTAATTTACTACTCTCTATCACTCCTCTTTCTCATTTTGCCATGATCTGGCGATAAGTTGCGATCTGTTTGTTCGCCAGCACAAACCGTAGTTTACGTGAGAAACGCCCAAAAGTGTTTCATCGCGTAGTTTACAGTTTACATCCTCACAAATTGCCGTTATTGATTTAATGAAGAAAATCTTGAAATATATTTGTTTGTTAATATAAATAATAAAACATTGCTATAAAACGTCTTTTTGTTATTTTATTACTTAATTTGTTTTGATAAATATACATGTTGGAATTTTTTCTTGCAATATCGCACGATATAATTAAATGTAAATGTAATTTCTAATTATTTTAGTAGGTATTTCGATTCATAAGTAATGTTTTTACATGACTTCACTCATTTTAAATACATATTTCTTACATTGAAGCATATTTCCTGTATATTAAGATTTTACTGCACATTTTGTGGAAAATTTTGAAACTTAACACTGCGTAAAAATTATATCCCTACTTATTAATATATTCTTAAGACGCTTCTCCTTAATGCTGCCAAATATTGTGATCCAACCTAATCGCATCTCTAATGTTAAATGTATCCGAAAACCGTGGAATCTTGTCTGTAACTATAAGGCCGAATTTGAATTATTACCCTTTTCACAAGTAGAATTTCTTGGAGATACATCACTTTCTAAATAAGTTCTTCCGTTTGTCAAAACTTCTGTAAATCGCTCTAAATTTATTTGATGTCACGTTGGTGTTAATGCTAAAAACCCGAGCCGCTCACCATTGCATATCGCATCGGCTCCCTCTTCTTCAAAACCATTGATTCCCCTTCTATCTTCACATCTCCGTCTTGCCCTTTCGCGAGCAGCGAGTCATACGATCCTCAATGCTTGGAATACAGTAACAGAGCTTGAAACTCTAATCGTGCCGCCTAGAATAAGAACGATGCCGAAAACGGCAGCTCTGCACACTGGGACTTGGCTGCTTTCGAAGCTCGCGCAGCCTCACGGTTCTTTCTGTACTTCCTGGTCATCCAAGCATGGATGATACTGTGTACTTCCATATTATCAGGTGTTTCGCTACTTGCACTACTATTTTTTTTAATAAAAGGAAACATTTCGTATGGCGAAGAGTTAATTGGCAATGATAAAATACTTGTTTCTGTATCTTGTTTATATAATATATTCGAAAATAATCACACGTGGGTACAGTACAGTAAACTATGAGTTTGAAATAAGTATATTATTAATTGGATTGTTGGTGAAGTAGATACCTTTTTTATTTTGATAAATAAATAGAGATATTGTCAGGTATCAATATTTTAATTCCACTAATCATTTCGATCGCGTAGCGATCATCCTCAGAGCTAAAAACAATACAAATATACAATGTGAAATTACATATCGCATCGGCTCCCTTTTCTTCAAAAGCATTGATTCCCCTTCTACCTTCACTTCTCCGTCTTGCCCTTTCGCGAGCAGCGAGTCATGCGATCCTCAACGCATTTCACATTTCACATTGTATATTTGTATTGTTTTTAGCTCTGAGGATGATCGCTACGCGATCGAAATGATCATTAGTGGAATTAAAATATTGATACCTGACAATATCTCTATTTATTTATCTAAGTATATTATATTTGAAATGCATGATACTACGAAAATACCTTCGTTGAAAAATATACATGTTGTATTTCGAGCAGTTTTATAAACTCTGGCAAACAGCAAACGTAAGCAAACCATTTACTCATCTTCACGATTACTCACTACTATCACAACAAATCACTATACACTGACTGAAGTGTCTCAGGGCATCAATTGATGTCCCTGCAGTGTCTCTATTCGGGTGGTATTAGGGTTTGAGACCCGGCTGTGGCAGGATTTCCTTCACTAGCTACATTGCACTGCATTATTGCGACAGGATTTTCGACACTAGCTCGTTAGCTAGGTCGAATTCATCCGCTATTTGGAGGAGAATTCGAGCGGTCGGCTCTCTGTTTGGTAGGTTTCCTTTGTGTCTCCGATCGACACCATGTGAATGTCGGGTCTGTACCCTAAAAACCGGGCCACGCACCGCGCGATATTTCCTTCCTCTTCCTATCCTCGCCCCCCTTGCTTACAGACACACAGGCAACTACACTGTCGCACGTGTCGGGAGATTAGAGATCGTCCCGGCTGGGACGGTGCCCCGCTGGTGGCAGATACCTGGTCGGGAAAACAGCTGTTGAGGACGGCGCGTTGTCTCACGATCCAGCGGGGAAGATGGTCGCCAGTTCCCGCATGCACTAAACTTACGGGACTAATGACTTAGCAGTTGCTCGAAATCAATAATCAAAACCACTCGCCTGGCACGTCAAGAAACACGCGATGTAGGCCCATCCAGTTTACCGTTCGCGAACTGCCATTTCGTAAGCGCGAGAAGGTTCGTGAACAGAGCTGCTCCGCGGACAGGTAAGGGCCACACCATCGCCCAGACAAGGGCCTCTCTCGCCCCCCAACAAAGGCGGGCAAGGGCTGCGCCAGGGGAAGGGCTGCCACGCAGCAGCCACCGGGCTGAAAAGACGAGATACACTCAGACACGAGAAGCACGTTCACGGACGGTTCAAACCTTCAACGAAGTAGAAACGCGTATGTGAACCTGAAAGCACAAAGGCCCAAGGAAAAGACGGCCTGTTTGAAAAAAAAGGCATTGTTCCTGATAGAAGTCATGTCGCGTCGGAATAATAGCCACAATGCCATACACTCTGTTCAGTTCTTGTGGATTGTTATTTTGACGCTCATTCATGCTCATCAACTGAATTGTGGGGCGTGGTCAGCGAGTACCACGTGGCATTGATTTCGTAAACGCTGGCTGACTTGTGCTGTTTTACTGTCTTTTATTTTTGTTTTCCTGCCAACGAGGGTATGTTAGCTTGAAATAAGAGAGTTTATGTAGCTAGAATGAAAAAGTACACTTTAAAACTTTTTTAAAAATTATTTACACGCATATTTTTTGCTAAAAATGTAGAGCATTGCACGTTTAATTAAAAGCATTATGAAACTAAACACGGGTTCTTGGAAATTCAATGTTTATGGCTTGCCGTTTGTATTTGTTTGTACACGAATTCATATTCTCATCCGCTTTTCGGTATCTTTCGTATTCACTCTTCAATATTATTCTTAGTGATGATATTGGAATAATGTAAATCATTCATTAAAACGATCCGTAATGTCTAATTTCACGCACTAAACTGAAACTTTGAGGCATTAACGAACACTTGGAGGCGCTTGGCTAATATGGCTGGCAGTAGAATACATTGTGGAGAACAATGCAGTCTTCTACGATGCTCAACTGTTTTAAAACTAGCAAAACATAGTTCACCAGTCTTAACGGAGCATATAAATGCCGGTAGAGTGTGGTTTCCATAAAAATATCGGTAGTGAATAATAATATTTTATTAAGTGATAGCACCATAGCAGTGATATTACAATTTCCTCCGACATTTTCATGACCGTCCTCATTTGCCTTCTCTCCAACTGAATAAGTCAAATGTTACGTTGTCAAGCCACGTTCGTGCGATTTTAATTTCAGTACAGCTTAGAGTATTAGTTGGAAATCGTGTTACGTTTAAAACTATGTGAATTGGTGGAAGAAAAATTTTCGCAACAAATTTTCGAACACAATTCCCGAAGCACCGCTTTGGGCGACTTAGCAAGATGTGGAGCGATCTTTTCACAGTCGAAACTTTTGAAATCGTCTAATTTTTTTAAAGGGAAAGGGAGGAGAAGAATAACAAGGAGAAGTAGATGGTGATAAAGTGCTTTTGGTGATGAAGCGTCATCGATGATGTTATTGTGTAACTGTCGTTGGTGTTATTGCTATTGTTGATTGGTTGTTGTTGATTAATATGGTAGGTCTACTTTTGCTGGTCTGAAGGAGACATGTAGCGGCCGGTTGGGCTAATCAATTGATTTGCGTGGTTTCTCCGATCAATACCAGGCGAAAGCTGGAGCAATACCCTAACGAAGGTCAAGGACTGCGCAATCTTTTCTTTTTAATTCTTGCGCCCTCCTGTTACTCTCTTTCTCTCTCTCTTTTTCTCTCTCTTTCTCTCTCTCTTTCTCTCTCTCTCTTTCTCTCTCTTTGTCTCTCTCTTTGTCTCTCTCTTTGTCTCTCTCTTTGTCTCTCTCTTTGTCTCTCTCTCATACACACACACACACACACACACACACACACACATACATAATACTAGCACATATCCACATCGAACAGCCGAAACAGTCTCGAGGTGAGGTGGTTTACCGCTTGGGGAGGTACCTAAAGAAGGAAACTCCGAAAGTCGAGGTGCGTGTCGGCGCCGGCTTTCACGTTCCAAGGGGAAGAGCACCGCCACCTCTCGGTACATAACATGCACCACTATAGACGGGACCAATGGCCACAACAGTGAACGCTCCAGGAAACACAGTGCATCGCTCAATTATTGACGAATATGATTATCCCCATCGTCACTTCGACTCCGTCGCGTCGTCTCCGGACGTCGAATATTCGCGTCCCCCCCCCCCCCGCGCGGCAGGCAGCTCTGCGCTTGCGAGCGCGTTGGCAGCCCTGCGTGGCCAAGGCCAGCCCTGCGGGGCGGCGAGAGGCTCTCGCGAGCGGTTGCGACACGTTAGCAATAATCCGCTGGAGGGCCCTCCGCCCCCGCACAGCGCGCAGCGCGGGCCACTTGGCCGGCGGGCGAGCGGGCGGGCGCGGCGCTCCGAGAGGCGCGGACGGTAATGGCGCGTTACCCCCCTCCCCCACCCCACCCCGCGAATTCGCAGCGCCGAAGGCGCGGGCGTCCTTTCGGGTGAAGATGTATGCGACAGCGGTGGCTTCTAGGGTGGCGCCACGGCACCATCAACAAAAAGAAAGGGGAAAACAATTTTTTGCATGTATGAATTACCGTTTCTTGAAAATATTGTTTTTTCTCTATAGTAATTAATTTGGACGAGAACATAGTCAACGCGATCGCACCCTGGTTTGAGAGGTGCGTTGAACCGGGGCGGCAGGAAATTAAAATATTTATTTAAAACGTTGAATGAATTAAAACAAAATTTATATAAAATCGTCACTATTCTCGTCACGTTCTTGGATGCAATTACGCTCGGATAGTACTACGTATATTCCGCGTTGAGCCCAATAAGGAACGGAAGGAATGGTGACGATTCTATATGTACCTAATACATACATACAAGGAGCGATATTCGCGCTTATGAAATCTATTCAAAGGATTCCGAATCCTGATCGGGGCAACCAATTCTTTGAACAAATTTAATTATCAAAATAAAATTTGCAATACGTATCAAGGAGCAATACACTTTTAGCATTGCGAGTAGGTAAAATACTCACACGTTTTTAATTTATTTTTATGTTTTAAATTGTACATAGATATTTAGCCATTTATTAATTATGAATACTGAATTACTTTGAGGCAACTACTTGTTGGCAGACTTGCGCTTGTTGCTACTTGTTGGCAGACTTGCGCTTGTTGCTACTTGTTGGCAGACTTGCGCTTGTTGCTACTTGTTGGCAGACTTGTTGGCAGCTCACCTCTGTGACGTAGAAATGCTCTGACAAATAAGGCTTTTGAAGCGACGGTACGAAAAAAAACTATTTTATACAACTAAGATTGTCTACTATAAGCATAATGTAATTATAGTATTCCTTTTTAAAGCAGCAAAATGTACTTGCACCAAGGCGGCAAACCGGCGAGCGACGGGTCTGCGCGTAGTCATTCGATGTTCAGTCAATACGCTTCAAACGTACAGGGCATAGTGCTTTCTATCTGTCAGCCTCCTTCTATACCTCTGACCCTCCCCCCCCCTTCTGATTGGCCGTCTCTGCCCCATTTAACGCCGTATAAAAAACTTTGTGTTGGTTTGTATGCGTCTCTTACGGGTGAGACGGTGCCAAAATCAAACTGACGCAGTAGTTCACTGTCTGTTCCATAAAGTGCACTAATGGCACAATCTCCACCGAGCAGCCTATTTCTCGCTCAGGATGATCCCGATTCCCTGGTATTTTGTATGAATTGCTTTGCGTTTCGCACATGAAGAGGTGGCGAACGCCGTATGGCCGCTTCTTCCCGCACCCTTCCTCAGCGAACCCAGGAAGCTATGTTCTCTTCAGATTACTGTGGGACCTCAGACTTTCAGGCTGAATGTTTTTATTCTTTTTTTTCAATTTAAACTTCTTTATAACTTAATGAACACGGTCACTATAAAATTAAATTTTATTGCCCAAGAATTTCATTTCAGAGATTGCTAAACCAGTTCAAAAATATCGCATCGACGTTTAAAAACATAGATAGTTTTTGATCGATGTTTTGTTAATATCAATGTTTTAATTTTTAACATCAATATTTGGTAACATCGACAGATTGTTATCGATGTCGCATCACTAACTAGCACTACCAATATAATTAGATCGTAGAAGCCGCGGTGTTGACTTTCTAACGGTGAGGCGAATCCGAGCATTCACATTGAGCGCAAAGAGGTTTTAGCGAACGCATTGATTTTATTCACCGAATGGAATAACTCAACACAATTTGCTCTGTGTTTATCCCGGAGGACGTAGGTGGCGGATGTTTGGTACTAGCAAATTGTTTGGTAACTTAACAGACCCTTAACAAACGGTCCACGGACCATGTGCAGTCCTTCCTTTCTCGCCGTTGCTCCCACATCTCCCTTAAAACGCATATTTCCATGCACCACACAGTCTCGCATGTCTGGAAACCATTAAGGCGCTTGGAGCTTGTCCCGGCTGCGGGGGTGGAGTCCCGCTGGTGGGAGATACCTGCAGAGAGAAACCTCTCATACTGACGTGTAGGTCGATAGAGGATATCTCGTTTTGGCAGAGGAGGAACGCCGACTCTTCCCACGACATAACATGCACGTACGGGACCATTGAAAATAAGAGTTGACGCACGTGAAACAAGATTTTCAATCATTCAATTTTATTATACTAATACAGTAGGCACTAAATAGTTTACTCACAATTGCTGCAGCCTGGGTTAACTGACACTCCTTGCTATCTGAGTCAGTGATCAGAAAAATACAATAATATACTGAAAAAGTGAAAACGAAATTATGTAATTGAATTTAATTTATTGTCAAAACGATAAAACTTGTTTTTACGTTTGTGGGAGTAATATAATTTGCGAACTATTTTTGTGCTTCAGAATCCCAATCTTACTCCTTTACTATAAATAGTTCTATTAAAAATAAACGTTTGGAATGAAAAATTCTCTTCCGAGTAGTATAAACCGTATTTGCGCGGCAAATGAACCTAATATTTGGTTTCACATTAATGCTAACAAAATAATTACCCCACAGGCCGTATTTCTCCGGCAAATTAGCAGAATGAGAGCTCAACATAACTTTCGCCTTGTGGTTTACATTGACGGTTTCGATAGTAAGCTAGGATTATTTCAGCTTTTGCTCAATGGATCAAGGGAAAGTGGCCAAAAATTATGATCGATGTAGGTATTATTTATCCCGAAGCTGTAGTACAATACTTATTTCAGGTAAATTTATAATTTTAGAAGATTACAATAGCCTCTAAATGTACAAAACAGTTCGTCTGCCTAAAAAATGGTACTTAGTAATTTAGACTAGAATTAGAATTAGTTGGTGTAGCGACCTAGGCGTTGGTCGATTCTAGGTACACTGGAACATACCTGAATTTCGTAATCATCGGATTCTCTCTTGAAGCACTCTGTCGTCTTTCTGTATATGCTGTGAAGATATTCGTATATTGATATTTTGGTCTGTAAATTGTATTTCTTTGTTTGTTGTTCTTTGATTGTTTACCACGTGAATCCCAAATTATCGTAGGTAGTGTCGTTTTCAATTACCTCAGATAATCGGCAGTCTACTGTCCACTATACATTGTAACTTGGTCAGCTATGTAAAAGTCACCCCTTTTACCAGCCAATCTATAATTTTAATCTACTGGTTCTAATCTATTCATAGTCTTTGTTTTTGGCGGGAATTTAAAATGTACATGACTAGTTATTTTGATTGGTTATTTTACGCAGGTATTGGTGGCTCCAAATCATTATAGAGATTGTACCACAGTGAATTAGCATTGAAGTTAATATAGAAACAATGTGCAGTAGAGAGTCGTAACTTTTTCAATTCCTTATATATTATATAAAAACAAAATGACAATGGCTAGTCACACTAAAATTTCAAAGAACTTACGCCTCCAAATTTTAAAATTTCTTGTAGCAAATGTATCGGTGCTTCAGAAAGGTGAGTCAGTTGTTTTGGATATCATTTGAATACATTTGTTCATGTCTTTCGTACTCAGAAAAGTCGCAGAATGGATGACATTGAATTGTCGTTATTAAAATTATTTATCATTAATAAATGCGGTTAAAATTATTTTTAAATAAATAAAATTAAATAATTCTAATGAAATATTGAAATCTAGTGAAATTTGTGTAAGCGCGGGCATATTTAATATGTATTTTAAATTTCCATAAAATAAACGAGTTTTTTTCCACTTTAAGAACACCCTTTCAGACAGCTGACATCGGTCAGTTTACATTGAAAATTTTGCAGCAATATTCATTTATTCATTGTCACTATCAGAGATACGTTGTAGCGTCATTTTCATTAATACTCAAGTTGTGCAGTTCTTTTTTTTAATTTTATTATTAGTTGATTATAGTATATTTTTAGAAAATTTAAATTACCTTTATTAGCCTTGTGTTATATGTATATATTCATATGCTTATTTTAGAATAATT
Organism: Gryllus bimaculatus; assembly: GCA_017312745.1. Lineage (NCBI taxonomy): Eukaryota > Metazoa > Arthropoda > Insecta > Orthoptera > Gryllidae > Gryllus > Gryllus bimaculatus. Next base: position 736,343 of record BOPP01000069.1, on the reverse strand, counting down.
AAGTGCTTATTTTTACTGTAGTAATGCCTAAAAATCAGCAGCTAAGTTATAATTTCTTCGAATGATATCACTTAGAGTTACACGCAATGTACTGATAGAAGCTTTATTATCAAATATCGCAAGTATCGATTATGAGGTATCGTAGAATGTATGTCGATGGATATAGCTAAATTTAGAACTTAGAATTATATAGGTGTTTATTTCTGAAAATATGTCTTTGCGCTTGAAGGCCAATGCAACATTAGCGAATGACAACCTCCTATTCAGTAAACGTGTGTAGGTACCTTTTTCCTCGTGACAAATGGATATCAGCGCTTTATTTATTTCCCACATACTCATTCGTGAAATATGCAGAAGTTGTAATAGGAGAGTTAAGTTGGAAGAGAACACATAGAGTTTGAATATGAACGAGAGTGTAATGAATATACATGAACCCAGTAAATGCATCGTTTCGCGAGTTATAAAATAGAATGATTTTGCAAAATATTACATGCATTCCAAAATTTACCGCAATGAAGAAACAAATGCTGATGTACTGCAGAAAATAAAAGCACGGGTATGAATTTGAATTGATGGTAATTTTATACGTGCAAAATGTATTAAAAGTGTCAGGTTCACATAGTAATGTTAATAAACCTACAGTGCTCCAAAATAACAATTTTCGTGAATTATTTTAAGTGTTGAAAATAGCTATTGTAATGATTCGATTGAAGCTTCTGTACAATTAATATCTCACGCTTTTCTCGCAAAGTCCTTTTTCGTGAAAATGTTTCCAATAAAGTGAATGGAAATAGAACATTTTTATGAAATTCATTACCAAGAAAATTGTATTGCTTTGTGTGCAACCATTTGTTTATCAACGGTAAATTGAGACAGGCGAACGGCGTTCATCAAAATTGTAACTATGCTAACTCACCGTCTTTATTAAACACTTTATGTTACCACGCCTGCAACTAATCGTCTTCCCTAAAATTTACGAACAATTTTAATTCTTCGTTGCAATATTATTGAATTTTGATATTGCAATAATTTTTGCTAAATTTTAAAGCAAATTTAATTTGGTATAATTATATTACTGGGTAACGCAGAAATTCAACATACTTCGTAAATATATCTTACCCATTCTCTGCATTTTTCAACATGTACGATTACTTTCTAAAGATAATAAAATTCCAAGGATATAGAATTTTTATATGAATATTTGGTTAAGTACGAAATACTATATTTTATATTGTGACAAACTAGTACTATCGGGGAGCCCCCCCCCAATTATAATATTTAATACATTTTCTGACCTTCTTTATTATAACATATCATTTGTAGTTACATTGTTAAGAAATTATCAAATTTTGTAGCAAAAGACTGATAAGGTTTTACAAAAAGGTGCTTGTTTAATACTTTACACATTCATACAGAGGGGAAACATCTAATATTAGTATATGTTATGTTTTAAAAATAATATTCTTCTTATATTTTTGTGAAAATCATCTTAGAATTAACTAGTTTTCTCTCCGAAAGAAAAAAATTGGTATATTACCAAAAACGAGAATTAGTGGTTTGAAAAAAGTATTTTTTCATATTTTGTTCTCGAATATAGAACATGATTTAATGGTATTGTACAAAGAATATATTTTGTCTGAATGTCATTTTCACATATATTTTGCACAAATTGAGCATTTGGAAAATATTTTTGTCCATATTTCTTGGTCACAAGCTACAGGTTTGTGGTTCTTTCACATTGAAAAATAGAAATCCTTTTCAGATTGAACATCTTAATCAGACATCAAAATAAGATCACTTTTACCACGGATGTCATACATTATTTTTTAGACGGCCTTGGTAACTTTTCTTTATATTTTCATTTTCAAGCATTAAAATCGCTTAATTGAATACCATGTAAGCTCAGTAAAAGATGTTACAGCCAGACGAAGGTTTTATTTTTTCTTGATGCAGTCGCGTTCTTTTATCTCAACATTGAGCATCGTCTTACTTTTAAAACTAATGCTAAAAATTGAATTTACTCTGTGCGTGCCCTAGGAAGTAACAACTTTTACTAGCTGCTGTCTATAAAACAAATTGTCTTCTCTCTTGAGGGCTCCGGGAAATGGAGCTGACACTCTGTTTTTTTTTGTTTTTTTTGTTATTTAAGGTCGCATCAACTACTAGGTCATTAGCGACCACTATTGCGTGTAAAGGTACGGTAACTATGAGGATGACACGATATGATGATGATAGGGGTGTGAAAGGACGAACACAATACAACCATGCCCGAGGCGGGACTCGAAACCGCGATCCTTCGCTCCGAGATCGCTACGGCACTAGTGCCTTAGCGATCTCTGCCTTCCGGAACGGCTGACACTCCGTTGTTCAAGTTGAAAATACAAATCCAAATATAACATTTCGAAAACTGATAATCAGGAGTTTTCTTTCAATGTGTGCAGGGAAATTCGTGTCCAGTCAATTTTCCGGCGATAGCCGGGAAATACGTCGGTTCATTGCACTCCATGCACCGTCCACAACTCAATGGTCTCTCAAATGAAACTGATACATTACGGACACATCCCCTCCCCGACACCAAACACACTTACCCATTGTGCAACCGCCTGATACGGTAACGCGTCAATGCCACAGCAATCACGTAGGTCTCGAGTTCATGCCCATTCTGAGAGTCACTTGATTACTGATCCACAATTTGCTGTTCTGCAGTTGCAATGTTTTAGGGCCGCACTTGCACTCCACATAAACAGTATCCACCTTAAACCAACATCCTATCTGTTGACCGATTTGGGCGCAACACAGTTAATTCAAAAGAGCTGCAGTCGAAGTAATTAAAACCCAACCATTCAAATTTAGGTTTTAGGACTGTTTTTATAGGGTTGCTATTATTAAATTTTCCGCCTTCATACGTTTGCATCTGAAAGCGTCAAGGATAACGCGAGCAAACAAATTAAAATGATAATTATGTAGAATATTTTCCCTTCTGGGTTTAATTTCATGAACAATTCACCACTACTTGTACTCTCTATTTTTTCTGTTCTTAGAATTTACCATAAAGTTCTCATCAACTTACCACACTCTAGAAGCATAATATTTCTGCTACTACTCAGGATGTTACGTACATTTAATTGTAATTTACCCGTTTCTTTCCTGTTCTCACTATAGATTGAAATCAACCGTAGTTAAGGTAGTATGATCGATAGATCAACCACGGTGAAGTACCCACACAAAGTACTTTACTAAACAAAATCTGTGTTCAAGAGTGTAAAAAAATTGGCCCTTACCAGCGTAATTTTTGAATAAAAGAAGTTTATATTAGCACAGACTCTTATGGGAAAACTTTTGCGGTCATAGGTTTTTTTTAAGTTGTAGAAGAATTTATACGGTGAATGTACTTTTCTCCTTTTATTCAATACGTAGTATTTTTTAGGAATCGGATTGTATTAAATGTAACGTGCCTCACCCGGCATTATGAGGTGAAAACGGCTGCAAAATTCATCGTAACTGGCTCTTGGCCACTCTTAGCCTCGGGAGTTATGCTGTACAAATCGAGCTATTGAAGTAAACATTGTGGACCAATATTCAAGGCAGAAAGAAAAAAAGAACGTGCGCCAGAAACAACTTAACCTATATTAAGTATCGCCAACTTGTGAAAATAAAAAGTCATGCGACAGATTAAATTTATTTGTTTACGTCAACAACAGTTAAAAATTGTGTGTGACGTGCTATGGGGAGAAGTTAATTTGACGTTACATTTATGCCAGGAAGCAAAACAAGGGGACATCTCAGCATTTGCTCGAGGACCAGGGAAACTGGACGAAAACCTGATCGAGATGGAGGTCATTGACCCAGAAGCTTAAGTTACAATACTTGTTGCAGGTTCTTTACAATTATGCAATCCAAATGGTATATAATACATTAAATGTCATTGTTAAAATTAATATTGCATTCCTTTTGGATGCTCGGTATAGTCTCTAATTGTATAGAAACAGTTGTGCAGCAGAAAAGATTTTACCTGGGACTTAAACTTTTGTATCGAATTTAATCATTTAATGTCATCTGGCAAGGTGTTGTAAAATAATATATATGTATTGTATGTGAATTTTTTGCAGTGAGCTGTTGATACTGTTACCTGATGAATATGATTACTACGTCGATTGTTGTATTTATAGACAACAGCGTTTGCTGAAAATATATTCCCGCCCTTAAGTAAGTCATTTTTGAGAAGAACCACTGATCCATATATTGAGAGACAAGGTAATGGTAAAATACCTGGATTAATAAAGAGAGGCTTACAAGAATTACGTGGATGGCATGTGCTTATTATTCGTGCAATTCGTTTTTGTAATCTAAAAGTCTGGGAACTTTAAGATGTATTTCCCCACAATATTCTGCCATATCTCAGGCATTCACGAAGTATACATCGCGAGACGTGTGTAAATTAATTATGAAGTAAATACATTTAATCTCTTATAAATTAGTAAACATTGCTTTTCGAAAGCAACTATTCAATACTTCTCTTTCGACTATTTACAAATAATTATTTAAATGCTCCTTTCACGTTTACCAGCAGCTATTGTTAATTTGTAGATGTAATAAATGGTCGAATGTTTGACTAAGGACTGGCACGAACATACCGCCTTAAATGTGAGAGCAACGGCCACTGAGGACTGCGGTGTAAGGGCAAAAAAGGGCGGTTGAGAAGAGCTAGAAGCGCGAAGGAAATGCAGCCACGACAGACCGTTGGGAGGGCAAAGGGCGGGGGAGACAGATTGTGTCGTGTTGCCAACCTCTGAAACCTCGAATTCATTACGAACGAAAAGGTATCCATTCCGAAAGCTGGAGATGTAATATACAAGACTTTTATTCCCATATCCACTCTTGAAGAATTGCGCTCTCGCAACCAAAATTCGCTAGAAAAGTACGAATGCTCGAAGGGTAAAAAATATCTTTTTGATATCAAATGTTTTGGCAGTGACTGACAGGTTCTTCTAAGGTGATATAAATTGATAGTTAACTTTTTTATTTTAAAAGAACTATCTAGTTTACATTATCATTGTATTGTATTTGTCAAATACGATAGGAAAGGAGCTGAACTTACCTGGAAGCAGTGGCGTCTGAGGGAAGATGGTTTTAACAACTGGAGCAATTCAGCTGGCGCCGATATAATAGAATTCTAGAACTAATTATCTGTTATATGAACATGAACTGTAGCTTCACAGTGCTGAATTCTACGCTTGAAAGACGATTGAGATAATGTACTTCATCAAATACGTATATTTTTACGTGTATTAACAGCGTTTCTTTTGAATGTGGTACCAAGAGAACTAACATTCATCAAATTAAAACTAATAAAAACGATAATGATCTGATGTAGGCGAAAATCAACTTACTCGTGTTTTGCATTAAATGCTAGGAAACAAGGGAAAACTTTTTGAGCAAATTGTAAACGAATTTTCTAATTGAAAGCGCTGAAGATGATTTCAGAATTGAAACCTAAAAAAATAATTTTACATCTAACTAAACTAATTAATTTCAGATGGAAATATACACACCAACATGTTCTTCATTGTGTTAGCAATAAGTAATTTCTTTGCGTTTTTTTGACTCGGAAGTACATATTTCTTCAGGAAGTGTTTAATTCTGTTTGTTTATATTTCGACACCGCCTTTATATCATCAAATCTTTGCGCATATGCAAAACTCGAAGAGCCGTTATACATATTATACCAGGATGTCATTAGCGTAATTTTTGAACAGCCATGGGAACTGCTGTTTAACGGTCGGCTGCCAGACAAAGGTTTTAAACAGATTAAATCTGGCGCAGTTGAACGACCTCCCGCATTATAAGGCTGTATTATTTAACACCACAGTATCGTCAATTCACAAATTTGATTGTCCTTCAGTTGTATCTGAGAAATGTCGATTTTTTCTTCAGAAATACTTAAAACTGTACTCAGAGCAACGACTCAACCTTCTGGACGTAGAAGACAAATAGCCAAGATCTTGATGTACAAAAACGAAGCTTGTCTCAGCAAAGTGACATTAGAAACTTATGTTCATCTGTTTGAAGAGAAGACTTAGGAGATTTTTTTCGCACCTGAGATGACTCACCTTTGTGTATGCATGCTGCATTTCAAAACAACTTTCTTTAGTTTGGATATAATTCTAATCTTTTCTTGTCTAATAGATGATTATGACAAAGAAATACCATGGGAACACGAACATCAGCTATTAATATATGTCTAAAATGGGAATGTATTTAGCGTCAAATAAGATGCACTATTGATCTACTACCCCAGGCTTAGACTATTCTCCGGGCGCGTGCATGGGCGGTTTAACCTGCAGGGTGAGTACCCTCATATTGTACTCAAACATTATTGTGTCGCTTGTTGCTACTTTACTCTGTGCCAATTCCGTTGGGATTTATTGGCTTCAAAGGTATTAGTTGCATCCTGGCCCTGTGTGAACTACGTTAAGTTGGTTTTAAGCAGATAGTTCAGTATTCTCCTCGTACAAGTCTCAATTGGAAAAGTGATGTCCATTACTCAACTTTGGAGTAATGGTAATTGTAAATGTACTCAATGATCCACTTGTCTGTTCTCGCTTCTTAATATGAGGCGGAATATTATAGTCCGAAACAGTATAGAACAAAATCCATAACATCCATAACAAGATCCATATACATGTATATGGATGTTGGTATAGAACAAGCAAAACCTTCTTTATCACATGTCTCACATAATATTTCTCGAGAGAATGAGGTTTTTTAAAACTCACTATGATGTTTTGTTCAACTTGCATTTATTTATACAAAACTGAAATAACCAAACCATTTATATTACCAAAATTATAAAAATACAAATGATGTCTTGTTCTATAAAAACATAATTGAATAAAACTTAAATACATATTAGTTATTTGTTAAGAAAGAAATGAGTAAGAAATTCATTGCAAAATTATGTGTAGATATTATTTAAACACTATTTTAAAAACGGATAATGTGCTCGAAATGAGTTATTAAGTTAGGAAAGGAACGTATCATTAATTCTCTCTCTTGTCTAATAAAACACCTTTTTAGCAAACGTAATATTATTAATAATTTGCTAAATACTGATATAATTTGTTTTCCCTTTTTCTCCAATATCACCATGATTATATTTTATCTGGTGTTTCTATCTCTGTATTCTGTTCGCGATTAGCTTTGTTATGATTCGCTTGTTTAAATCCATTCGAGAAATACATTTTTCTTGTTCTTGACGCAATAGCGTCCTATAATGACTCCGATGTTTTTAAACTTTGTGTGTGGGATGATATAAAAATATTCTTCCTAATTTGATTGATAATTTTGAAATGGCACATTTATTTTATCGTGAGTAAAATCTTCGAAGAAGCATACTTTTGAAAGAAGTAGCAGGCATCGAACTCCTTGTCTTTCCAATGGACTATATACTATAATTGTAAACACTGAAAGAACTATGTTAAAATACTACGGGGGATGCAGGAATACTTCATCTTTAAGTTCTGTAATAATATTTTATGAAGCAGATGGCAATTGTTGGAAAAGTAGAATACTGGTAGGAAAACATCTCGTTAACGTGTTTTGTTGTTTTCTGTCCTAATAACGAAACATGACGTTAATGGGAACGCAAACACGAGCAAAGAACTTACATTTTAGAAAAGAGAGAGAATACAATCGTTATTACATTGGAATAATCCTACGGAATGCATGATACTCGTAATGTACTACGGAAGGTGCCAACCAGAATTTAAAAATTATCTTATTTAGTTGCTACACTGTTTTGTTTTGTAACTTACGTGAACTAAGGGCACAGAAGAACCATAGAGGCATGATATTTATTGTGGAAGGGATTTTGATTATATTGATCAGATACTCTACTACAACAGAAGAAAAGGGTAATAACCCTCGATCGTATTCGAGGCAGTTATCGTGTGTAACACTAATTCCCATTGCAGGGGATACGAGCACTGTGGAAAATGTATTATTATGCCGTCAAAATCAGAATACAAGAAATAAAGTAAAATAAATGACGTTAGGATTTGTGTTAGGAAGGAGGTGTAGGAGTGTTCATTACCATTTGTCGCAAAGGAGTGGGTTCTTTTAAGGATTTTATGTAAGTCGATTCATCGACGTTCTATTAATCTGCTGCCAGGTGTCAGTTTAGGGGCGGGGACGAAGTTTTGGGGTAGCGAAGGGATGCTTTTTCCTGGAGGATCTTGAGAATCTTAGCGGGGAATTAAGATGATGTGAGACTGGTGTAGGTGTGTGAATGTAGAATTATTTACAAACGTGACTGTTTTTTTTTGGGGGGGGGGAAATCTAGCAAATATATTGCAGGAAAGCAAGGAAGATATGTTGGGATTTGAAACGGAAATAGTTTGTGGGGATGTCTGGTTGGAAAACTATTCTGATTATTCTATTTTCAATTTTGAGTTAAAGAGATTGGTAATGCATGTTATGGCCCGGATTGGGGAGACGTAGTTAATAGAGGTCGGTTGTGCCCGTGGATGTAACAGTCATCGATTGCATTAATGTAATAACGATTGCTTTCAACCTACATATGTAGGGAAATATTTGCATCTCCGTGTGCTCAATGATTTATCGCAGCTGGCAGTCGTGATTCTCTTGTAATGGAGCTCAATGGTTTCTGGCCCGTGACAAACATTTCGGAATTCGATCTGCTGCGCGCAGATTCGGAGAAGTCTTCATTACGTTTGCTCCATCCCGGTCATTTGATATTCGCCCGTGATACTAATACTCTAGCGGCAGCGTTGAATGGCGCCCGCTCCCGGGACACTCTATGTAAATCCGTGAAGCCGAAGGAGCAGCGGTGACGTAACGACGGCTCCGAGGACGGACGGACGCGGCGGCTGGCGGCCTAAAGCGCCTCCACGCGCGTCTCCGCGCGCTCGTCCAGAACCCTGCGGCAGACGCAAGTCGTCTCAGAGCGAGAGCGTAGGCTTCCGCGGCCGGAGTCAGTATTTATTGGCTGTCCGGGTGACGCCGCGTCCATGGCGAAGGTGCTGACGTTTCGGTCGCCATTCTGCGACCTTCCTCAGGACGTAATGCGTTCCTCAGGGAGGAAGGTCGCAGAATGACGACCGAAACGTCGCCACCTTCGCCATGGACGCGGCGTCACCTGGACGGCCATGTAAATATCGTGAGAAAGCCCGCGTGAGGGAGCCCACGTGAGAAAGAAGCGGAAAGTAATTGCTATAAGGAATGACCTACCGTATTTACGCGAAACTAACGTACTACTTTTTTGACCAAATGTAGTACCCATTAGCTAACTCGTGGCACAGAGCGAAAGTCCCTTGCCTTTCACCAAGGAGGTCAGGGTTCGATTCCCGGACAATGCATCCCGCACACATGATCAGGTTATTTCTGCACGTGGGGCATAGTGGGTACCTGGCGCTGATAGCCGAAATCGGCACTACGCGAAGCTGGAAAATTCCCCGAAAAAAAAACAAACTTGGTCGCTACTGTCCCACCTCACCTGAGCAGGTTATTCCTGCACATGGGGCATAGCGGGTACCTGGCGCTGATAGCCGAAATCGGCACCACGGGAAGCTGGAAAATTCCCCGAAAAAAAAACGTGGACGCTAATGTACCTTACATGAGTAAGTTATGTCTGCACGTGGGGCACAGTGGATACCTGGCGCTGATAGCCGAAATCGGCAACACCGGAAGCTGGAAAAATCCCCGAAAAAAACACACAAAAAAAATTGGACGCTAATGTCCCGCCTCACCTAAGCAGGTTATGTCTGCACGTTGGGCATAGTGGGTACCAGCCGCTGATAGCGGAAATCGGCAAGCCCAGAAGATGGAAAAATTCCCGAAAAAAAAACAACTAGGACGCTGATGTCCCGCCTCACCTGAGCAGGTTATGTCTGCACGTGGGACGTAGTGGGTACCAGCCGCTGATTGCGGAAATCGGCAAGCCTGGAAGATGGAAAAATTCCCGAAAAAAAACCTGGACGCTAATGCCCGCCTCACCTCAGCAGCTCCTGCGCGGCGTCTTGTGCCTCGCCGGCCAGGCGCCACGCCTCGGCGCGGGCGTCCCGCGCGGCGCGCGCGTCGGCCAGCAGCGCCGCGTTGGCGTCCACGTTGTGCGCGCAGCCCCG
>BOPP01000069.1:682186-698759 GCA_017312745.1 Gryllus bimaculatus | reverse complement strand
GCAGAGAGGGTTGGAGCGGCATTGGACGAGACGAGACTGGACGGAGCGTGAAGGATCGCGGCGGGGATTTTAGGGTCAGGACGTGTCAGGACGGAGCGAGACGAAGCGGGGAGGAATGGAGCGCGGGGGAGTGGGACAGGGAGAGGCGAAGAGATGGGGGACGGGGTGGAGCAGAGAGGAGTGGAGTGGGGACGGGGCGGAAAAGAACAGAGCGAAGTGGAGTGGGGCGGGGACGGCGACGGGGACGGGCGTGAGGGCTGAGGGATTTCTCCTTTGTGCCGCTCAGGTTGACTAATTGGACCCTTCAGTCTCTTCCGCGAAATTGGTAGTTGCCATGGATACTGCGAGAGAATGCAAAGTTGGCCTCATGAAGTCTTCCCAGACCGTCGACGAATCTTCAAACAGATGCTTTGGTGGCCCCCCGCCTCCTTCCGTGGTCGTCATTGTCGTTGTTTTCCTCGCTTTATAAAATGGCGGTTCTAATCGATGCGATAAAGCGAGTGACATTTATTGATGTGGAATCGGGTGACATAAATGATCACTGGAAGATTAAGTAGTAGAACTGGTGGCTGAAGAGAAAAGATGCGTGTCGATCAGTCTCAGTTTCCTGGGAATCTCTAGTCTCTCTCAGAATATTTTTTGTCCGAATGCCTTTGAATAAAATTTCGGTAACCTAATGGAATGTTTTTGAAACTGAAATAATTTTTCTCCCAAGTTGTCCTTCTTTGTTGGGATCTGAAAATGATATTTTTACTCGACGTATTTCACATCAAACTTTTGAGTGTTAATTGAGATATTGTAAACATCAGGAATACCATCAATGTGTTGTGTCAATTTCGACACGAGTATGTGAATATTCTGCGGAAGAGAAGGTAGTCATTAACAATAATTTCATTTTGTAAATTTGAATGCGTTTCAAAACATAGTCAACGTTTATTTGGGTGCGTAAATAATGTGATTATAGGTGCCGCGTTTCCAAATCAGTTACATTATTTCCAGGAAATGCTTATAAAATTGATTTCATAGAAATTCAGCCTTTAAGCGTTTTTATCACGATATACATTTAAATGCGCAAATTATTGTGTAACGGGTATCACTGAAGTATTATATGGAATGTATCATTGTATAAAATTAAGTACAGAAAAGCTTTTGCTGTACTAAAAGGGCTTTTTTTTATTTAATGGATAGATTTTGATAATTACTTCTGAAATATGAGGGATAGAAATTATACGACACGTCTGTTTTATAGCTTATAAGCCAAAAGCAGCCTAATTATTTGAATAACATAGTTTTCAACTAAGTCTTTAAAATCTTCTTACAATTAGAGACAGAAAAATATTGTAGAATATTTCGTAGTATTCAAATCGTAGGTTATTTCATCTAGTGTCATTCCTCATGCGTCCTATTCTATTAAGCTATGAGTATCTTGAAGGAATAGAAACAATATACGACAGGGAATATAGCACTCCGGTGGCCCATGGGCAGCGTGCTAGCTGGGTGTGAGGTGGTTTCAGCTACTATTCCCGGCCGGGGAAAAAAAGAACATGTAGTTTTCGAATATAAGTTGGCACATTTTCTGTATCTGTGTGACGAAAGAAACATCTCGGATAGGCCAAATAAGCTACGTACAATGCTAGTAATACGTCATTGTCTTCACAAATCTCTTTTACCCTTAAGATTTGGATAATAAATGAAAACGGGGCCCTTTTCCGGAAACATCGCTTGCTGGCAAAAGTTGTATTAATCTGACCCTAAAATGCCAACTTACATAAAGGAAATATATTTTTATTAATAAAGTAAGACAAAAATAACTCGTTCAAGCAGCACACCTCATAGATCCCCTATTGGCAGAAGAGAATAAATTGATTAGAATTTCTTAATATGTATCTAAGTACGACCGTCTCTAGAATATTATGGCTCCATATAGTGCATTGTATTGAATGTGGATGTTGTGTGGATTTACACAAATGCTTTTCTGCCATTGTTTAAACTGTATTTTGTTACGAAAATTCGCTTATTAGTGTTTCTCCTTATTACGTACTGTGACTTGAGGAGTGATTTTATCTAAATTTACTCTAAATTAAAAACCGTTAATATAAGAGTAAATATCGCTTCATTTTTATAGATTTTTTGGTCTCTTCGAAGTAGGTATTTCTATGTTATTGAGTTACTAATGTATAGGTAACTGAACAATTTCATTATTAATTAGTATTGACGAAAGCTTCATGTGAAGGATTTAATAATCAAATGAAGAGGTATTGACAATAAACCATGAATAAATACCTGTCATTATTATGAAACAATTTCGAACATACAGATATTTGTTTGCTTCGGGCGCAGTGACGAAGCATGGTTAAGACGAAGGCATGCAATGATATTACAATTTGGCCTAGCCTTTGTTATCTTCAAGTCACAACGAAATAGTTATTTATAATATGAGTGGTAAAAGTGACATTTTATTTTGTGAGTAATAAATGTGTCATGAGACCGATAGGCCGAGAAGCGTAATCCTACGAGCAAAAGAAAATCACTTTTACTACGTGTGGCTTACACTATATTTTTAGACAGCCCTACTGACTTTCATTTTATTTCAATTCAAGCATATCACCATGATACATTAAAGTTAGTAGCTGGTGTGATCAGCAGAATTTTGTTTTCTTGACAGATACGATGTTTTCTTGGCTGCATTCACAGCTTGATCTGAATATTTGAGTAGCGTCTTACTTTAAACACAAGTGCTGAAAATTGAAATTTGTGTGCCAGTAAAGTAACAGCTTTTTCTAGTGTCTATTTTTCTGTAAAACGCATGGATTCGTACTGTGGTAATGTCGTTTTACACAACAATACTAGATACTCAGTACGGAGTTTTATAATCCACTCAAACCAAATTAGAACTCTCCAGGAACCGTCAGCTGACAAGGAACTGCCTGCCGCCCAGGTCGCAACATCTCCACATGGACAAGCCCATGACATGCGGAGAAAAGTCACATGATCCGAGAATCAGAGATCATCTCTCCCTCATCATCTCATCTTTAGAACTATAGCTACTCAAAATCTACTGCCAAGCCCTCCTGCCTCACACCACGGCGTGCAGCACCAGAGGTTATCTTCAGCCAAATTTGACCGTATACCCCCACCCCCTCTCAACCACTAAGTGGTTCTGCGCCCGTAGGACATCTCCACGGCATTCTGCGAAGAGTATTGCATGCATTAAAACCAACGCGCCTGCACATTCCATTAATCAGAAAGCAGTCCAAGCTCAGAAATTTTGGTTGGAATTGTTTATATGAGTTGACACTGACGCAACAGAAAAAAACAATATTTAGAATATCTGAAGGAACACGCAGGATGCTGAGATTGCTCTGAATATTCACCACTGCTCGGGCTGCATCCTGTACTTTACCAAGGGGTTTCATGCTCCCAGAGTGCCTCACTGTTGAGCTAGTATTCGCATACGTTGGAACGCTACTCTCCTCCGGAATGTCTACTCTTTTATGCCTGGGGCTGTTCTGCCAGATGAGAGATACGAGCTTTTCAGGTTGGTACCGGATTCGAATGAGCACCACTCATACTGTGCCGATACATGTCCCTTTCCAATGCCCGCAAGTACGGTACCCGAACTAAAGGTCGAGCCGGGGGCCACCCAGATCAAAGGCCCAGCTGTCTCCGAGATCTCAACCCGTCTCCTCACTGCACTCATCTTGGCACAAAGAACGTAAGAATCGTCCAAATATACAAATACATCTCGAAAACATTTTATACTGATGCGGTCCGTTTGAGGCCAGTAGACGATTTTTGACAGGTTTTAAACCCCCTGAGCGACGCCAGAGACCGCATTGCTTGACAATCTCTCTACCCGTGCCAGTGTCGGCTGTTAATCAGTTCATAGCGTGCTGTTGAGCAGTTAAGGGTAGTTTTCACGATTGGTTAACGTTATTCCAGTATCACTATCGAAAAGATAGTTGTAATAATTGACACAAATGAGCAGATGAGAACACATACGTGTGTGCATTAAAGTCATCAATCTGATGTATCCGGAGAGGCCATAAATAAGGAATTTTAAAGAGCCCACGTCACACTTTTAATTAAACTATTATTTTACTTTTATCAATCTTTTAATTAAACTCAGAGTTTTATTATTGAATAATTACATTTTTTTAAGGTCATAACGTGATTTAAATATCTAGGCCATTCTTTTAACTGTTCTAACGCTATCGAAAAAAAGTTTATTCAGATATGAAGCTAGTGTTTGAGAAGATGTTTGAGAATGTTATTGAGGCTTCATGTAAAGTTCCTCCAAAAAACAAAACATTCGTTTGAAACTCGCAGGAGCTTGAGTTGGTTTAGATCGATCAAGGAATACCAATTTTGGAGACAATTATATAAAGGTGTACGCACTAGCAAATTCTGCCGTCAATCGATTTTTCCTTATCAAGTATCCACAAAACAAGATTTCTGACTACACAACGTGTTAGAGAAAGTAATTTACTACTTATTGGGACAAGATTTATCCCCTTCTTCGTTTACAGGGACCGCCAAAAAGATTTTTAATGTCGAAAATTTGACTGAGACTTGAATAAGACAGGTTCTAAAAAAGCAGTTGAGCATGAGCCGAGACGGCATAGCGCAAGAAGCAATAGAGCTATGAAAAGTATTCGTCTTGCAAATAGATGAGCCAAGCCTCAGAGGGAAAAGCATCAAGAGCCAGAGTTAGAGGTCATACAAGTCAGGTGTTTCAGGTGGTAGTGGTCGGAAAGAAATCATGAAAGTGCAGGCAGATAGAGGTTAGGTGTTTCCAGGACATAGTTTTCAGGAGCGATTTGCATTGCTCCATTGTCGACATTAAAAATAAAATTGAATGGAATTGCACATCTTGTCGAAAGCAGATAACAATGTCTATGTTCTGAATTAAGTGATCAAAAGTTAATAAAAGACAGGCCATAAATATCGAATATGAAAGAGCTCGAGTTGTTGCATCAAAGCTTCAATTAAACGCGCTACAGATTAAATTTTATTCAACAAACAATGCTTATAAATTCATACAAAAGAAAGTTTTGAATAACTTTTCTTATTTTACAACTACATAAATACATTGCTTTGATGCGAACATTCTCCAGTTTGGCAGAATGACAACATTAATAGGGAGTGCCACATCCCCAGCACAAATTAGCCAACGTCTGTGAAATGAACGCTAATCATTCCTTAGTCATTCTAACCGACCACTCCCCCAATACTGTCAGGAAAAAAACGCTCACTGAAAGTGCTGCCCATAAATTACGTAACGCGAAAGAGGGGAGGGGATCGAGACAGCATTTCGCTGCGTTACATAGGGATAGGGGGTATTCCATTCGTGTTATGTAATATTGAATTTTTTTAATATTATATAACATTTGTTGAAATACTTTCTTTTTTGACATACTAAAACATGAAAATATTTAATTAATTAAAAACTTAAAATAATAAAAAATTAATTTGTTAAAAATCATTTTTTAAAGTTGTTAGAAGTTGTTATTGAATGAATGAAATGAATTATTTTTTTACTGAACTATACTTTATTTCCTCTTTTTGCATTTACGTAGGGGAGTGTCGCAAGCGTTTCGTAATTATTATGGGGGGGTTCCATCGCGCGTTACAGGTGCGTAATAGAGGTGAGAGGAGGGGTACTCAAAATACTCCAAATTTGCGTTACGTAATTATTATGGGGGGTAAATCGCCCGTTACAAGTGCGTTATAGAGGGGAGAGGAGGGATACTCAAACTACTCCAAATTTGCGTTACGTAATTATTATGGGAGGTGTTCAATCACGCGTTCCTGGTGCGTTGTAGAGGGGAGAGGAGGGGTACTCAAAATACTCCCAATTTGCGTTACGTAATTGTTATGAGAGGTGTTCAATCACGCGTTCCAAGTGCGTTGTAGATGGGACAGGGCGGTACTCAAAATACGTAATTCATGCCCGGCCCCCGCAGAGTGCGTACCTGCGCCATGTTGTGCTCGGCGAGCCACCAGCCCATGCCCTGCACGGCGCGCAGGCGGCCGGGCCGGTCGGGGCCGCGGCCGGCGGAGCGCACGTTGAGCGCGATGCGGTGCGCCTGCTCCTTGGTGCCCAGCACGTTCACGTTGAAGGCCAGCAGGAAGGGCCGCGCGCCCACCAGGCACGCGCCGAAGCGCGGCCGCGCGCCCGCCGGCCCGAAGTCCGGCGCCCAGCGAGGGTCCTCCAGCTGCGGCAATTTCACACAGATAACAGATACATAGAGAGAGAGAGAGAGAGAGAGAGAGAGAGAGAGAGAGAGAGAGAGAGAGAGAGAGAGAGAGACAGACAGAGAGAGAGAGAGATGGAGATAGAGAGAGAGAGAGATGGAGATAGAGAGAGAGATGGAGATAGAGAGAGAGATGGAGATAGAGAGAGAGATGGAGATAGAGAGAGAGAGATGGAGATAGAGAGAGAGAGATGGAGATAGAGAGAGAGAGATGGAGATAGAGAGATGGAGATAGAGAGATGGAGATGGAGATAGAGAGATGGAGATGGAGATAGAGAGATGGAGATGGAGATAGATGGAGATGGAGATAGAGAGATGGAGATGGAGATAGAGATAGATGGAGATGGAGATAGAGATAGATGGAGATGGAGATAGAGATAGATGGAGATAGAGATAGATGGAGATAGAGATAGATGGAGATAGATGGAGATAGATGGAGATAGATGGAGATAGATGGAGATAGATGGAGATAGACAGAGATAGAGAGATAGAGAGATAGAGAGATAGAGAGAGAGAGAGAGATGGAGATTGATGGAGATACATAGAGATGGAGAGAGATGGAGAGAGATGGAGAGAGATGGGCAGAGATGGGCAGAGATGGGCAGATGTGGGCAGAGATGGGCAGAGATGGGCAGAGATGGAGAGAGATGGGGAGAGATGGAGAGAGATGGGGAGAGATGGAGAGAGATGGGGAGAGATGGGGAGAGATAGAGGGAGATAGAGAGGGAGGGAGAGAGAGAGACAGACAGACAGATAGACATGTAGATACATAGATCGATAGATAGATAGGAGCTGTATTGTACATTAGGGCATATGTTGCCCGGTGGTAGAATGTAGAAACATAAACGAACAATTACAAATACATACATATATATATATATACATACATATATATATATATATATATATATATATATATATATACATATACATACATACATACATACATAAAACAAATTATCTTTATCTCTACCGAGTACACTCAGATGGAATTTACATACATTTACTACAAATCCAAATACATACACCGTTAAATCAGGAAAAGCTGGCCTGTAGGCACATGAGATGATTACATTCTTTAGTGGTTGTATTTTGCTTCACCTTGCGTCAGATATTCTTTTGATTTATTGTTGCAAATTGTGGCGATTGTGACGCTATTATTTATTTTATTGTAATTATATTAGATTATTTAGCGTCATGTCCCTGTTTCTGAGTATCTTGACTGGCAAGATTATGAAAGACTTCGCAAATTTCTAGTTGATTTGCATAGGTGCTCTCATCCATCACCTCATCTTTAAAATTTTAAAAATAGCATATAAAAATTTTATTTAAAGATCCTAGTTTCTCGTTTAATATTTAAGAGATTTATGCTAGTATTCGAATATTAAAATCATAAATGTAATAACTTCCTGTAGATACGATCCTCTTTCATCGTATGACTTTTTCTACTTACAAACGTTCAGTTCTTACACGTTACCATTCTACTGTTGTAAGGAAAATTCTAGGTTAAATTTCTTTCATCCAGTAAGAAGCAAGATTTATAACATGTGCATACCATTGAGCGGTTTTCCACCGGCTTTTAAAACTTCA
This sequence comes from Gryllus bimaculatus, assembly GCA_017312745.1. Lineage (NCBI taxonomy): Eukaryota > Metazoa > Arthropoda > Insecta > Orthoptera > Gryllidae > Gryllus > Gryllus bimaculatus. The sequence goes on along the minus strand of BOPP01000069.1, from coordinate 690,912 downwards.
CCACCTTCTTGGGTGGCTTGGGAAAGAAACTTCTTGGGAACTGCAGATTCACCTACGAGATTATTGGATTCAATAAAAATGGTGCCGATATTCGTCGAGAATTTGTAGGAGAAATGTGACACCTGGAATATGACAATTCTTTATTCTCCACTACCTAGAAAGGTAAAGAGTTTTTATCTGAATCCCCCTAGAATGTAAACCGATTTCTTCCTTTACTGCGTTTCGACATTTTAATGTTGTTTGAAATCTTAAATTGGAGTACCTGAGTCGAATTGCTTACGAATATAGTGGCTTACTATAGTTCCTTCACGGATTTTTTATTTTTAGGAAATGTTGAAATTATGTATAATGCTATTAACATAAGCTTAACTCTACACTCATTCTAAGAACATTTGTTCTGTTTTTGAGTACTCCTGCCTCCAAGTGAATTACATACTCGTATTTGGTACTCAGAAATTCCTGATTTAAACTAGTGGTGCTAAATTAGCACGTAATTTCTCGCCCTACTTCTATGCAAAATTACTCGGAAAGTACTCAAATTTTCGAAAAATTGTACTTGACCTTATTTCAAAATCTATCATTAAGTAAAGTTCCCATTAAAGAAAAAATCCTGTATCTTCATAATTGTAGTTGTAAGAAGACGCCAAACAAATTTTAATTTTTTGGAATTTTCAAAAATCAGAGTTTTAACGAAAATGAGACTTGCACCATTCTCTTAAACGGCATTCTCAGTATCCAACAACAAAATTTAATCAAATATGATGGACTCATTTTTCTAAATTTCGAAAATGTGTAAAGTACCCCCTAAGATTGAAATATCAAATTCAAGGAGCTGCGACATAAGCCAGATCAATTGTGGAATATCGATTTTTAAGAAAATCGTCTGAACGGGTTAGCCGCTAACGTTAGGTAGACGTTTTGTCGTCATTCGATTTTTCGGTATCAAGGACAGACAAATACATGAATTCTGGGTACACCGCATATGAGAGGACCTTTTTTCTAAATTTAGGAACTGGATTAATCCACTTTTTCGTTACCGGGCCCTGTAATAAGAGTTTTTCTGCTGGAAATTCGTTTTCTTTTTTTGCGCTGCATTACATAACTTTCTCTCTACTGCGTACGCAGTAGCGAGAAAGTAAAACTAAAAATGTGTGTACTTAGTAACCAAACATGATTGGTATAGAGAAAATTTTAAGACGTTTCAAAGATGCAAATCCGTTTTAAGAATGCGTATTATTTATCCTATTGCAGATGAAATATGTACATGTCGAGAATCCTCCTCTCAGTCATCGATCGGCTAAATTAAAATTTGGAATGTTTACTTGACGCTTGACTTGAAAAAAGGAAGATATTAATGCGTGCATCGGCGGCGATCGGGAGAAGGTCAACAGACTGCAACGAAGGGAACTTTTCACAATTGCCGACAACAGGAAATAATTACAGCAAGAGAAGGGAATTCCGGGAACTGTTGAGGGAGGTCTGGAGGTGGACAAGGAATTTCGCCGCGGAAGATTTTTAATTTCGCCAGCTGAATAGGCAACTGATCTTGAAAAAGTTTGAAAAGCTAATCAGATGCGCAGTCTATATTGAAATTTGATAGAGGAGTTTAAAAATAGAATTTTGGTAAAAATCATCACGCGTTTGCATTTATTTTTTACCACTGTGAAGGTAATAAAGATAACTAAATTGTACGCATTTGCTTTTTTGAATCTGAATTGAATTAGTATTGGCGTGTGAACAATCAAAAAAATTGACATACGAAATACGATAATAAACTACCACTTTCTATCAAGACGGAAATATTTTAATATCTAATGCAGAAACACATAATTGACGATTAAATCAGAGAATCAGTTTCTTTCTCCCTACGATTTCGGAACAACACTTCTTTCACTGCACATTTTGTGTTATACTTAACATTTATGCCTTTTTAGCCTTAAGTATTCTGGCCCCTAAGTAAAACTAACAGTGCTACAAAACCACACATTTTCTCGCTTTATTTCTAACTTATGCAATTTTCGAAAATTCAGAGTTGGACGAACACCCTGCAGGATTATTTTAAGCGTCTCTTGTTCTGTACGTGGAATAAAATAAAGAAACAAATCAGAGTGGATTTTGAGAAAATCTTTTTTTTAATAATTTTCATTAACCTCAAGCATAAATTACATGACTACTACGCACCGAAAATCGAACCAGCACAAGATTTTCCGTATATTGATACATACAAGCAGAACATTTAAAGAAACCATTTCCAGCTTTTGAGAAAACATTTGTTTAAAAATTTCCTGACTTTCACGCAAAATTACGCAAAAACTACCCATAATTTCGAAAAATTGTACATGATATTTTTTTAAGAACTCCCTTTGAAGAACAGATTTCTCAAAGGAAGAAAATCTGTCGTCAATATCTTCGTTCTAGAATGGCGCCGAAAAAATTGAATTTCTGCATTTTCGAAAAATTATAAGTTTCAGCGAAAGTGAGATCCGCACTATGTTCTCTACGCAATTCGAGTATAAATTTTAATCAGAAATTTTCGTGCCAATTTTCAGAAAATGTTGAGGCTTCATGTAAAGTACCTCCCCCCCCCCTAAAAAAATGTACTTTAAAATTCGCATGGCCTAGAGTTCCTTTAAATCAAACGGGGAATATCAATTTTGAAAAAAAATTGAACGGTTTAGACACTAGCGTTGGGCACATATGGACATACATACTGAGGTTTTCTTGTCAGTTCATGTTGCAATATCAAGAACCCTGAAAACTGACCCAACTATGACAACACAATTCTCTATACGCTATATTAAATAGATTTTCCCAGGGAACCAAGATGTTCCTTTTCTGCATTTACTACTAGCGATGCTAAATTGCTCCATCGTAATTTACAAAGTGTTTAGATTGTAATAGAGCTTCTGAGGTCAATTAACGAGATAGTCAGTAGATCGCCTCCAACATCTTGAGGGCACTGGCTGTGGATATTGGCATAGTCCCAGATATTCCAGTCACCACTGGCAGTATTCTGGCATTGGGCACTCCATGAAGTCGGTCTGCCAGGATAATGTCTGTATTTTACATTTTCGTCCTCTGCTTTCAAAAGACTGGACCCATCCTCCTGGCGGACAGTCACGTCGACCACATGGACCCCTTACATCTTTTTATTCCCAGGTCAGGTTTGAGTCTAACCGCCTTCGTCGACGAAGAAAGTGGCTTCCGTGGGCATGATAGTGTTCGAGGTTCGCATCATTTTCCCCTCTGACGCGTTCTTGATCTCGTCATGACGCTTTATTCTTGTTGACTTAGTAAAAATACACTGACCGAGGATGTGATTCATTATTTCTACAGCTGTATTGCACTTCCTGCAGAATACATCCTCTCTGGACCTTCCTCTACTAAGTAGTATTACTTAGATTAGAGTAGATTTATTGGTTGAGGTATTTGCTATCAATTGGAGTGCAGTGATAAAAGAAGATTTTAGAAGGTTATAATCTTTCAATAAGGCTTTTCCAATAGGATCGGAGCGCCTTAAGCGCCCTCCCTTGGGATCTCAGCTTCTCACGGGAGGTTACTTCATCGGCACATTTCTTCTTAAACGCCCTTAATTCTTGTTCAGTATAGGGCCAGGTGAGTCTGTGTTTTGGCGGTCTTTAATATCCATTGGTAGGAACCGGACAGAAACCCAGCCATCTGCAAATAGAATCTGCAGATTTTTATAATCGTAACTTTAGGTTGAGCGCTACCCTAGAAACGTGTTGAGCGAGCCGCAGCAGTCCCAGTCTTCCATCTCTCTCTTGTGATCTCTTGCGATCCCATTACAAGAGGGCTTCTCGGAACTTACTGGTGTAGGTTTACTAACATCGCCTACGCCACCAAGACCCTCGACGACATGGAACCCCCAGACCCTTGGCGCTATCGGACCCCAAAGCGGAACTAATGTTAGAGGAATGGAATAAATGTTAGATGAATTGATTTACTACAATAGAAATAAGATTCATCCACTTTTTCGTTACCGGGTCTCAGCAATAAGAGTTTTGGTGCCGAAAAATCGCTTTTTTCGGGCGCATGTTTACAATTCTTTTCCTTCTTTCGAAGTAAGGTGATGAATTAAAGTAACTTTTCAGTAGGGACCTTGAAGTTTCCTTCATATTGCCGTTTCAGCTTCCAAGTTCACTTTCCTTTAGGCCTAATATTGGGAACTAATAAACTGACGCAAACTGTTTTAAAAATAGTTTCATGTGTTGAAAAATTATTTCATGCCCGGCTTTGTTCAACTATGTTCTTTCAGTTTCAATTATTGGACTTACCAATGAATCGTAGTATCTGATGTTATACTCCCGTTCAAAAGTTCCCAACACCTAATGGCATTGTCTATTACCTCCATACGGGATATGAGCTGGTCTTATTGCAATTTCAAAATTATAATAGCCGTAAAAAATACTTGCAGGTTGTGCATGCTCATAGTTTAATTTTAGTACAGCTACATTTTAAAGCTTTCTTGCTAATATGCACAAAAATGCACGTAGCACATTTGCCCTGGCAAAAGTACTAAATATAGAAATGCAGATCATTTCCAATTAGTTCAGAAAATTCTGTCGCAAGATCTTTTACAACTACATTTGATTTTCCCTGGATTTCCTTAATACTCCCGTGTTTTTCTCCCCTATTTTTTGAACAGAAAAAAAAATTCACAAGCACAGGCGAATGTTTTGTATGTTTATGTGAATAAGGTGTTAGTTAAGTTTAATACAAATAAGTTAAGGATCACATTAATTTGAAAATCGTTTTTTGAACTCTTACGTAAGAACGTAAAAGTGAGAAGTCGAACATATCGTTCATTCATTATTTAGCTTTATCCACAGTTTTGTGTTCTCCTCATTCACTTGAAATTCTTCAAGGTTAATAAGTTCCGAAGTAATATGGTTCGTAGGTTTTCGAAAATGTATTTTTTTAAATACGTTAATTCGAATCTAAATTGAAATCAATCTGCAGCGCAATTTACTTTGCAATTCAATTGTTCACGTAAAGATGTCAACGTCAATGTCGTGAAATAGAATTATTGCGTATTTTGCTAAAAATATGTTTTGATAGTGGTCAATGTAACCTACATAGATCGATTTAGTAGGCATTGGTTTAATTCTAGGTATTCTCACTATGATTGCAGCGCCAAAACCCCAAAAAAACACGTATATGGAAATTTATTTTAATCTTCTAGCCGGATCCGAAAACAAATTTCCCGTCAGGAGACAGAGACGCGTCGAATGACATCTCATAAGTCTCGATTGTTGGACGGGAAGTGTCCTAGCCCCCAGTGACAGTATCTCACACATTCGCACATCTGTACATCTGAACACTCCAGAGTTTTACTGAATTACTGTACAGGGATTATGTTGAGAAGTGCATTTTTAGAATCTTTCAGTTATTTTAATGCTAATATTTGTAATACGGTTTCACCTAAGTGTAAGATCTTCACTCCGTAAATTAGACATCCTTAATTCGTAATTTATCGCGGAAATAACTATGTTACGCAGGATTTGCATCTTCGTAAGCTTTTGCATCTTTGAAACCTATTAGGGTTTCAATTTTTTCAATCTTTGGTTGTTAAGTGCGCATTTTATTTTTATTTTTTTAATAAGGAAAATGCGAATAGTTACATGGAATATCCTGCTTCATCGCTTGAAACCTACAACCCATTTGTACAGGAACAATAATTGTGTCAAAATTATTTATTCTTCAATAAGTTTATTGTATTAAACTTGTACAAATTCGGAAGGATGTCATGCCAACGAATCACTTTGTTCGCTCAGCCTTCATTGGATAAATCATAATCCCTATAAAGTATTTGAGTAACTGCGAGTAAGTGTGTGTGGGGGGTAGGGGGTGTCATTCATGGTTGGACCCCTTCCCGATCACCGATTGAGACTTATGATGTGCCATTCGACGTGTTTCACTCTCCTGGCAGGGAATTGATAATTTGTTTTCCAATCCTGACAGAAAATTCTAATAAATTTAAAACAAAAATGTTTGTGCGTATTTTAGAGTTGATATCTTAGTTGGTAGAAGGGGAATTAAATCAATGCCGTCAAAATATATATCTATATAGGTGGTTGTGATTAAACCACAGTACCCCGTGGTCTATAACCATAATTTTCTTTCAAGAACATGGCAACACTGTTATCAAACGAGCAATAATAAATTAATATCGCGCGGAAGAATTTTTAGTGAATTCGTAAGAGTGAAATACTTCATGCGTATTTTTTACAATAATTTGCAAATTACCTGGGAACATTAAATTTGAAGGATATCAAGTGAACACGAAGAAAATCAGAACTGTAAGTAAAACTACAAAATATATTTAAGTGTGTAAAGATCTATTTTCAATTTAATGCGACAGTTTATTCACCTTGGTCTCATAAACATACAAAATAGTAACCTTTTATTCATTTATATAATCGCCTTCAAAACACAAATCAGACTGAGTTGGTAGAGTATTAAAATCGCTTAAAAAAATATACTCCATATCCTGTATGGAGGTAACACAAAGGGCCTTTGGGTGCTGAAATTTTTTTGAACGGGAGTATAACATCATCAACTACTACGATTCATTGATAAATCCAATGTGAGATACTACGGATAACAACTCGTATAAGAACATATTTGAGCAAAGCTTGGTATGAAAGAAATTTTCAACACATGAAAGTACTTATAAAACAGTTAACGCCACATTCAACTAGTAATATATTGATCATGACGCTATAGTCATATCGACGTATGTCGTATCGTCTTATCGCAATCAGAGAGAGCAACGAAAATCCAACAAAAGCTTTAAGGAATTTTACAGTTCGCCATCGCACAAATGAACTGCAGTTAACGATGATGAACAAGTTCTCTAAGAGATTTTTTTTCTTAGGAGAAGGTGGTATTACGGAACAACACACAGTCGATAACACAAATAACTGACTCGTAGTATTTCCTCTGTATCGTCCGATGACGTTAATTGTCAATTTATCCGCCCGCCCAAGACCACACCAGCGCTACAGCAGTCTTCCCATTTCAGTGCCGCGCGCCATCTGTGGAGCAACGCGTGAAAGCGGCGAGGTGGTTGGCGCAGCCGCCGCCAGAGACCGCGCGCTCACCTTCTTGGCGAGGCCCTCGTACTCGCCCGCGCGGATCTGCGGGGCGGTGCGCCGGTGGTCGCGCTCGGGCCCCGGGGCCACCGCGGCGCCGTACAGGTAGACCGGCACGTCCAGGGCCTCCGCGATGCGCCGCGCCAGCTCGCGCGCTGCAACACACGCCGGGGTTGGGTATAGAGGAGTTCCGCTAAGGAGGGACCACTTTGGCAGGTTGGGAATAGGGATGCGACCTCGATGTAGTGAAATCATTGATAGATTTCACATCGATATTTTGAAGCAGATTTTTGTAACATCGATGTTGTTTTTTCCATGTTTTATGTGGTTTATATTTTAAAATGAAATAAGTACCGTCATAAAAGAATCTATAATGACTGTTAGACATCACCTAGTGTGACATTGGTTCGAAGAGTGAATGGGAAAAATAAATATAAATGAATTTTTGTTAATAAAGAAAATCAATATTATTTTTGAATTATCGAATCACATAATCAACGTTTTGTTAATTATTCTAATGATGTGTTTGATGTTTTGTCCGATAAATCTCAATTAAACTTCATTAAATACCACTTTCAAATTAAATCCCTCCCACGTGAACTTTAATGGTTACTAATCCAATTTAAAAACACCGATGCTTAATTACATTGATGGTTTTGAGTCGATGTTTGAATTTTGTACATCGCTGTTTAGAAACATTGATGTTCGAATTTTGATTTTAATGAATGTTAAGGAACATCGATGTATTGTGGTTGATGTCGCATCCCTAGTTGGGAAACAAATGAACATCATGCAGGGCAATGACATTCCAAGAGATAATGATGAATCCATTTACAAATGAGCTACCTGTAAACAAATACACTATTACAAAATGAATTTATGGATATAACCTGCAATTATGTCGCCAGCACAGGCCAAGCAGTAGCTCACAAAGCGATCGCTTCTTATTATAGCAATATCTCTTTTTAATTTATTCTCTGCAAATACTAGACTCTCTACTACTATGACGTATTTCAAATAAAATAATGTTTACCTTTTAAATACATATTTTTTACTGCTGTAAATTATTTTATTAACAACTATTCTACAGACACAAATGAAATATTTTCATAATATTCAATGAAATTTTTCGGGGACCTTGGATTTCTCCAATTTCCATGGATAGGGGCTCCTTAGCAACTTATTTAGCTTGAAGGTAAATCCCGAACTGGGCTCAACTTGCGTCAATTTTCCTTAATTTTACAAAACAAGAAAAAGTTATTGCCAGTATAAAAATTTTGTAAATATTTTTTCTATTCCCCTTTCCAATTCACTCAAGCAAATTTTAAGTAAGCACTCTTACACTTTTCGCGATTTCGAAAACATGAAGTCAATAGGCTAGAGTGAATTCTTACTTTCTTAAAGCCAACATTATTTTCTATAAAGCGCATTTTATTCATTTTGGTAACATAACGAAGCTGAGTAATTGAAGGTCAAAATTGTAACTGAACGTTGAGATTATGTCGTTGAGATAATTGTAACTGACAATTTGAGATGATGTCACGACAATTTGAGATGATGTCGGGACAATTTGAGATGATGTCGGGACAATTTGAGATGATGTCGGGACAA
>BOPP01000069.1:648908-681068 GCA_017312745.1 Gryllus bimaculatus | reverse complement strand
ACGGGAATAAGGTGAAGACGGGAATAAGGTGAAGACGGGAATAAGGTGAAGACGGGAATAAGGTGAAGGGGGAGGAAGAGGAAGACGGGGAGGTGGGTCAGTGAAAAGTTTCAATAATTCAGTATCAAGCCTATCATACTGGTGGTAGAACCTGACACATCTAATTGTGTAACGTTATGATCATCTTTGATACAAACGAAACGACTGTCGTGACAGTAAATACAGGAAGTTGTAAAAATCAATCGTCTGGAATTTTTGTATGTGTATGCAGAAAGGAAGGACATTCATGGCCTGACAAGGGCGCAGGCCATCCCACTTGTGTTTAAAAAGGCGCCTGTTGAAAAAGGATCCTCTCAATAACGTTTCCTCAATACGAGGAAGGATTTACTTTATTGACTACCAGCACAGATATTTAATGACTTCGTCAGAATGAAGAGAGACTTAACGACTCATATAATATTTAGGAGTACCTTATTGACACTTGCAATGAACGAAACAAATTGCCTACTTGAGCTTCATAAACCAATTCATTGAGCGAGTGTGTAGTTCAAAAATGCACTGAATTCATGTGTGATTGTCTGAATAATTTTATCCTCGTATTTCTTTAACATTCTTACGAAATTATTTGTAAACCAAAGGAACACGTGTCGCTCTCCGGTGGTGGTCTCTGGTGATCCTCTCGTAGTGGTCTCTGATCAGAAGATCGCGGGTTCGAGTTCCGCCGTAACCAATTGTGTACTAATGTGAACAAAAATGAATTTTCTCCGACTACGACTATTATATCTAATGGCAATGGAATTTGTTTGATACATTCAACCTTGCAAATAATAATATGGATACAATCTGATTATCTGCTGAATGACATTTCAGAAAAACTGATCACATTTTTTAATAATTTTTTAATATTAATTTTGAATAATATAACATCTAGAAAGAAAAAAATATTCAAAAAATGTATTTTGTATGCTATTTTAGAGAAGAATTGAAAATATAATAGAATGAACTTCAACGATATACAGTCTCTGATCTAATGAACAAACGTCGGGACTTATCGTCGAGGAGAGTCAACTCCGAAGTAATCGATTGGGAAATGTCATATTTTTTAGTTAGAGAAATCTGAAGTTTTAGTGATAACTGAGCCTGACAAAAAAAAGATTATAGGAAGCTGCTTATCGACATTTCGGAGGAAATGGGACTCGTTATAGTGCAAGAAGTTGAACAAGTGTTCATTCCCCGCATGTGGGCAACGCGCGGATAAAACAAAGATATATGTTAGTTACATTGTCTACGCTAGACGTCTGACATGTAAACCAATATCACTGGATTGTTGCAGGAAATCAGGATAATTCTTTCCGGACACATCAGCGCGCAAAAATTAGCGATGTAGTTTTAGAGTAATTTAGAAGGCACATTAAGTAAATGAAATAATCTTAAGAAACAAAAGGAGGCAAAAATTGTATACGATAATATGAATGGGTGAATACCAGAATGGTGTGAGTGATATTTTTTATAAAATCTGAGAAATATGTTTATTCAAGTCAATATCACTGGAAAGTTTTGGTGCTTTGTTTCATCATTAAAACCACGGCATTTCAATTGTTCATTAAACCATAAAAATGCATTGACTCTTAAATGTAGCCTAATATAATCAAGTTTTTTTTCTCAGAATTAATAAAATGATACTTATACCGTTCTGGTTTTCACCCAATTCATATGTAACAAATTATGGACCTGCCGGTCAGATGGCCAAGATCATTAACGCGGTGGTGCCGTAGTGGTCTCCGATCAAAATATCGCGGGTTCGAGTTCCACCGTAGGCAAGTGTGTATTAATGTTTGTATGTGTGTGTCGTCTTCTCTGACCCTCTCATAATCATAATTTCATCTTCCATAACCCCAGGGCTAACAACTCTGGGGCCTAAGAATGGACTCAGCAAAAATGCTCATCCCTCACTAATAATGTTACACGTGCATACCCCCAGGAAAAAATATGAGTGGGCCTTGGTGAGTATAACTGCCCGTTTGCGTGCTCTATAGAAAGCTAATTTGGGACGAAAAGAAATGTGGACAACTCAAATCTCTCGAAAAAGGGCACGAAATATCAATGTTCCCAATAATTAACCAAATTCGATCTCCTTAAAGTTAGATAAGTATAGATAAAAGAAATTTATAAACTAATTCATCTGGAAGTGAAAACGTATTTTCGATTAATAGTGCGTTGCGCTCAATATCTATGGCGTTTGAAAATAACGAACGCTTTATTGGAAGTTGTGTTTTCAGGTAGTGGCTGGGTCGTCTTTGTTTCCCAAGTGAGGTTAGTTACGCCGTTTGGCCCCAACTTCATTTGTTGAAGTGAGGTGTAGCAGTGGTGTTAGGGCCTTTGAGTTATATTTCCATATAATTTTAATCGTATTTAAACTTCGCAGACGTTTAGTTGTTCTAAAATAGCATCTAGTGGGAAAACTGGATATTAAGAATACAGGGCGATTGTTATTTACAGAAGGAAAACTTTGGACGATATATTATTGGAGTCTCGAGTATGTAGAGAATCTACGAGGATTGAGGCTGAAGTAATGGCAACAATTTTCTTCTAAAAGAAATGTCATCTGATCGCAGAATTTCATGTGTGACGTCAAAGAAATGTTGTAGTAGGTTGTGTTCACATAAACAGATGGTTATGTGATTGTGTCTATTAGCACAGATATGAACGTGAAATTAGTTGTCTGACAACCGCTGTGTTAGATGACTGTAACATGTTTTGAGCTAGCATGCTCCAAGACAGTCGTTCTCGTGGAAGGGCCCCAGTGTGTCACAGGGAATTCGTGGAATCTCTTGGGAATAATGCTCTTCCATACCTTACAGGCGCGACATGGGTAGGGTAATTTCTGCGGGGATGTGTATCAACCACTGATGGGGAACGCTCGTGACAACCTGTGAGTGGGTGGATTGATATGGCACGTGTGATACTCTAGCATCCGCCCAATCTGGCCTTTAGAATGGAATGCTGTGAACTAGTATGTGCTAAAATGCGTTGCGACATGATACCATAACTTAATACCTAAATAACTATACCTTAATAATAATAATAATAATAATAATAATAATAATAATAATATACATTATTATTATCTTAATAAATATGAAAACACACTTTTGGTGTGTCGTGCACTTCGTTTATATCTTGTGCTTTGTGTATATATGTATGTATGTATGTATGTGTATGTATGTGTATGTATATATTTGTATATGTATGTATGTGTATGTATGTGTATGTATATATTTGTATATGTATGTATGTGTATGTTTATGTATGTATATATTTGAAAATTTCAACCCGTGATCGTATTAAAAAAAAACAAAAAAAAAACAAACAAAGTAGTTGCCATGATTTATTTTCCAACCCTCGTGGGGACGGAAAATATCAGAAAGTTATTAACAAGTCTGAGTGTTTAGATGAGCGTAATGCATATCTCACCGACTGATATGCTTTCCGAACAACAGTTCTCTAAAATATTTGAGAAGTGGCTTCAATTATGTGTACGTCAGCATGTTTGTGGTACAGGTCTGTCGTATACTACTTCCAAAAGTTCGATTTTAGAATAGTCTCTAATAAATTTCAATTAACATTTTTTTCCAAATCGCAATGTGTCGTGTCCGGTTCAAAGTCAAAAAATTAATATTTTTTCTTGTGAAAGTTATTTTTAGCATAAAACAATTTTTTACTTTTTTTTCGATATAATATGAATCGTTACGTCCTGATTCCTCAAATGGACGATGTAATTATATCCAATTTTGTAGTGAAACGATACTTTTAATGTAATTCTATTCGCGCGAAGGTGGAAAAAATCAGGCAATAGGTTTAAAATGTATTTTTGTTATGAAATTGCGTACAACATTTTTGAAAATGAAAATACCTTCCGAAAGTGCCACACTACGTTAGTGTGTTGTTTCCTCAGCAGATGTGAGTCGATATGACGTGAGGTGAGAGAAAAGACGATGTGATTTGAGGTGAGAAAAGACTATGTTATATGTGTGTGATGATGTGAGGTGAAATGAGGTGATGTGAAGAGAAATTGTGTTGTGAAATGAGATAATGAAATGAGATTAAATAAGCTGTTGTAATAATGTAGTGATATGTGATGAGGTGAAATGATGCGAGGTGAGATGAAGTGAAATGATGTCAGGTTAAGTAAGTTGACATGAAACAATCTAAAATCAGGAGATATGAGATGAAACGAAGTGAGGTTAGGTGAAGTGAGGTGGTATGAAGTAAAATGAGGTGATGAGATGCGAGGTGACGTGATGTGATGCGAATTGAGGCGCTGCGAGGTGAGATGAGGTGGTGTCATGCGAGGTGAGGTGAGGTGCGAGATGAGGCGGTGCGAGGTGAGGTGAGGCGAGGCGGTGCGAGGTGAGGTGAGATGAGGCGGTGCGAGATGAGATGAGGTGAGGCGATGCGAGGTGACGTGATGTGAGACTGTGCGACGTGAGGTGAGGCGAGGCGGTGCGAGGTGAGGTGAGGCGGTGCGAGGTGAAGTGAGGTGAGGCGATGCGAGGTGAGGTAGGGCGAGGCGGTGCGAGGTGAGTTGAGGTGAGGCGGTGCGAAGTGAGGTGAGGCGAGGCGGGGCGATGTGAGGCGGTGCGTGGTGAGGTGAGATGAGGCGGTGCGACGTGAGGTGGAGGCGTGCGAGGTGAGGCGAGGTGAGGCGAGGTGAGGCGAGGTGAGGCGAGGTGAGGCGAGGTGAGGTGAGGTGAGGTGGGGTGAGGTGATCCGAGGTGAGCGGAGGTCAGGTGAGGCGGTGCGCGTTGAGGCGAGGTGAGGTAAGACCGACCTGCGCGTCGCGGCCCTCGGAGATGTTGGGCACGCACTCGATGACGGCGTCGTCGCGCGCCAGCAGCTCCTGCACGTCGTCGCATCCGTCGTCAGCGTCCTCCCCCTCTTCCTCCTCCTCCACCCCCTCCTCCACCACATCCTCCGCCACTTCCCGGGGCTTCTTCTCGTCCTCGCGCTGCGGCATGCTGGCTGCTACAGGGGCCCGCTGGGACTCGATACTCTTCACTGCCGGAAAGAAACCAAGTGTATAATCATGCAACTAATCGTTAGAAGATCAAAGAGTTTTGAACGTTACGTCCACACGTAACCATCAAGTCATGCCCCCTCTCCTAAACATGTTGAAGTGGTTTTATAGCCGTATGCGATAAAAAATCTGTAAAACATTTTGAATCCATGATGTTCCAATTAGGAGCTATTACAATTTTAGTCCCTGTTAGAAGCAGCTGAGGTTTTAGCAACCGCTTTTGTTTTATACACAATAACACAATATTTTATAAATTATAAATAAATGTAGAAGTTTCTACATTTATACAAGTATATTCTATTCTCCAGCCACTATAAAACTGCATGAAAAGTCATCGACGCAACATTCAGAAAAATGTACAATTTTCGATTAAATTTTGCTATTCATCCTGCAAAATGGCGTGCGGATGCTGTTGATTGTTGCCAATGGCGCTTGTAGGGGGCGCGGTTACGATTCCTCGCAAAGCTAAGCCCCCAAGCCAGCAATTGTAATTTTACTATTTAAAAAAATCTGTTTATTATTTCAAGAGCAAGAATACGGTACTATGTTTAATTATTTAACTGAATCTGCCTTGATGTTATAATAGGTTATATTTTACTAAGTTTACTCAAAATAATTTAAAAGCAGAAATCCCATTATAAATATACCCATACATTGTTAATTCCATACCAAAAATTAAAAATTAGTAAAACTTTTAAAAATATTTATGATATCGCCCCTTGTCCTCGAAAGATTACTGCCATATAATAGCCACTGATAATAATGAATAGGAGACCATGAATTAATTCTTATGTTGTAATAATTCTTATGTTGTAATACTTATTATGAGACTATTCAGAGTCACGTGAAGTTTGACTTAAAATTCCCAAAGTAGATAAAAGATTTTTAATGAAACTTACATAGAAAAATAGCCCTCTATAATAGTACGTTTACTTGAGAATATTACTTAAGCGTCATAGTCCAGGCTGGAGTCCCTGCGGGGCGCCAATATTCGACCAGGGAAATCCAGTGAGTTGAAACCGACCACTGTATGGAGAGGAATTCGAGAATCTGGCAGTGCCGATCGTTCGTTTCTGTCGTTTCCGCCGATCAATTCTTTGACTAGTGCCTTAAACCGCAGACCAAACACCATGCGATCCTTCTCCGTGTTCCACCCCGCCCCCCTTCCCGTTCTTAGGATCAGGATTCGGATGGACCCTCTTCGGTGTTGTGAAACGTCCGAACTAGAATAAAAGAAAATTTAGAAAGGAAGAAAATTTTGTTTTTGTGCATCTAATAATATTATTAATAATAACAATAATAAGTAAAATGATTTATTTGTGTATTAGTAAATAATGAAACTTATTTTATTTTCGTATATGATCATGGGTCATAAAATCGTATTTTCAATCTTGGTTTAAAACTACTAATTGATGTCAAGTGCGATGACGCTATACATAAGCACAGATGAACAAGATACTGGGCAGCAAGCCAGCGACTATCCCGGCAACGATCTTAAGCAACCAAGGAAACGTAAAAGAACAAACTAGTCAGGATGTCGACTGAAGGTCGCAGAACATATACTATCAGTACATACCTTGCCATCGAAAAGATGCTCCTACGAGGTATTTTTAATTAGTTTATTTGGCTTATTAATCTCGAATGTCTCAGAATTTTGCCTACCCAAACAATTTCCGGCACAAACTGCACAGTGAATGATGTAGAGTTTGCGTTACTTTGACCAAATTTCCTTAAACTTCGCAAAGCGGAAAATGTCTCGTAATTAATCTAATACTCTGTGACGCACACTGCACAGAAATTGGGGCTCTGATTACTCGAAAGACTTGTACGTGACTGTGGTGAGGAAGGCGGCGACCCACTGTTATCGTACCATTCACCGAACCATTTTCAATTCACTTGAGCATTAATTGGAACTGCGAATAGAAAACATTTTTTCGAAACAAAATTAGTATTAGAGCGGCATAGATAAGAGTACTTCAACGACGGCAGGTGCAACGTATCAAAATGAAAGGTAATTCGTATACTTCCCTAATTTGTCGTCGCCAATGATACCGGATTTATATTATTTCTACCCAACATGGAGAACTTAACAAACAATCGCTGAGAGCTCTACCACTGAATAGTATACACTGAGGTAGATTATCCTCAAGTATTGCGCATTGAACCTGGCTGCTTTCGGAGAACCCAAACGGAAAATGCAAACGGGGGTTAGGCGCGGGGGCAGCGTGGGGCGGCGACGAGCAGCGCCGTGGCTTACCGAGCGTGCGGAGCGTGGCGAGCGTGAGGAGCGTGTGAAGGAAGGTGGCTAGGCGCGTGCGCGTGGAGGTGTGTGTGGCGTCGGCGCCTCCTGTTGCCATGCAGGGGACACGCCCCCTTCCCCGACTCAGGTCCCCTGCTCAGCCCCGCACTAGTGCGAGCGGGGGAGGGAGAGGGGGAGGGGAAGGGGGGCGTGGTGCGGAGCGGGCGTCCTTCCCGACCGGTGCTCTCCTCCTCTTCCCCGCCTAGCCCCGCTCCGCCCCGCCCCGCCCCGCCGCGCCCCCTCACAACAAGCCTACTCATAAACAACGCACGGGCAGGCACGTGTGTGAGTGTGTGTGTGTGGGAGAGGAGGAACACAGGAATTTCAACTGCTTTGGAGTCTCTGCGGGCGGAGTGTAGCATGGCTGCCAGTGCCAGAGTTTTCCACCTGTGCGTTCCGTCTTTGAAATCTACAGTACGGACACTAAGTGACGATTACAGGACTGTCCATGTTCTCGTTGTCTCGCAGTGCTTAATCTTCATTGTAATCCCTCATTCTATCATAACGAAATTGCGAAGAATAATTGAAGTCCTCCATTGCAAACACCTCTTAAGGAATTTTTCGTACTTTTCAAGAAGAAACTGTTTATAGTGCTCTTTAATTTGAATTTTTGAAAAGTGGAATTAATGTAAACGTGACGAAGGGTAATTTTGCATGTTACGACAGAACATGTAATACAATGTTACAGTTCTATCTATTTAGCGGTTTTTTACAGCCTTGACCGCAACCCAGTGTCCATGCCTCTTTATCCCATAGATCGTTTTCCTCCATTTCTCTTTTTTCCATGGCTTCAGTTATTGCCATGTTCCATGGTCTTCTCGGTATCCCCCTGTATCTTCTTCGATTTCGTATCCACTTCAAAACTTTTTGTGGAAGTCTATCCGATTTCAACCTTTCATATGTTCTATTGTGTCATTTTGATCGTATCGTTCATGGTTGTTTGAACTTTAATTTTATTTCTTATTTCATCATTTCTTATTTTGTCTAACAGAATGTTTACAACTACTTCGCCAGAACATCATTTCTGTTGATTGAAGTTTGTCTTTCAATTTTTTTGTTAGTGTCCAAACTTCTGCCCCGTACAGTGTGGTACTTTCTATGAAGGAGCTATATATGCGTTTCTTTCTCTTCATTGAAATAATTGCGTTCCATAGCATTGTATTCAACTGTCTAGTGGCTATTTTTCCTCTTATATTTTTATTTTTCACATCCTGTTCGTCTCTACCATCTGCTGTTAGTTTGACGCCCAAATACGTATATTGTGTATTCCCTTTAATTATTCTTATACTAGTCTCTAAAGCATGGGGCATACCTCCCACCACCATATATTCAGTCTTTTGTACATTTATTTCCATTCCCTATTTTCCATACTCTTCTACTAATTTTCTGAATATATAAGTTACATCATCTTCATCTTCAGCCATTATCACCTGGTCGTCTGCAAATAGTAGACTAAATAATGTTTCATCACCTATTTTCACACTCATTCTTCTGCACTTTATTTTTCATTCTTTTAGGGCTTTATCAATGTATACCTTAAACAGGGTTTGAGATATACAGAAGCCTTGCCATAATCCTTTATTTACTGGGAAGTTGTCTGATAGACATTTTCCTACTTTTACTTGAATTTTGTTATTTTTATGAAGTTGTTTGACTGCATTTAGGTATATTGCAGATATTCCTTTTTCTTTCATTGCCCCCATACCTCTTTTACTGATACATTATCATAAGCCTCTTTGAAATCAATGAAAATTATGTGATTTTCTCTTCCTCGCTCAACTGTTTTTTCCATCAGTTGTTTGAGACATAAAATACAGCCAATACAGGATCTTCCTGGTCTAAAACCACTTTGCTCTTCCGAATCTGATGTTTACATTTCAATTCTATTCTTTAGCACACGTCCATACAGTCTAACCAAAGATGAAGTCATACTTATCCATCTATAATTATTACAATCTTTTTACAACCTTTTTTGTAAATTGAATTTATATAGGCTAATTTTCATATTTCAGTTATTTTATCTTCTTTTAAAATGCCGGTGAATATTTCATAATTAATTCCAAACCTACAACATGATAATGTTTAACCTGCTCTATTGATATTCCTCCAGGCCCAGGTGCTTTATTATTTGTCATGTTTCTTAACGTTTTTGTTACCTCCAAAGGCACATCTGGTGTGATAAAAAAATTACGTGCAGTGGTTCATAATTTATTCCCTGAAATTTAGTCTATCAAAAGATTTTCATAGTATTTTTGCAATTTTTCAATATCAATTGACTAAATGTCATTCTTAGGTTGAATTCAATTTCATGGAATGTTACATTTTCCATACCTCTCTGGATTTAGTGTTACTAATGCACTTGTCTAATCTGTCACATTTTTGTTCCCAGAATACATTTTTTGCTTTCTTCACTTCTTTCTTGACCAAATATTTAATTATGTTATATTCACTTCTGTCTTTTAAATCCTTTGTGCAAAGCCATCTCAATTTTTTTTTCTTTTCTTCAACCAGGTTCTTTATATATTTTGTCCACCACAGGTCTTTTTGTTTATATTCACATTTTCCCTTCTCTCCCGAAACTTCTTTAACTGCTTCTCTTTTCTCTCATCCATTCTCTCTCATCCATTTTCTCTCGCGCCCTTTTTTCTCTCTCCTATCACTGACCCTTGTTTCCTTTTCTATCATTTTCGGAATCCCACCCTGCATCTCCCTCCGTCGCTTTCTCTCTCCGTGTCCTCTTCGTATCTCCATCTCTCTTTTTCTCTCCGCTTCTCATTCACACGAATTCGTACAGACGTACACAATTTCCTGTTGAGCTTCCTTTTCAATTTGCCGGCATTGACACCCGGAAATCGAAAGGCTACAGAGCGCAGGCGAGATCTGCTGTGGGGCGACAGAACCTCAGGGTTGGTTTTTAAGTCTCTAGTTCTCCAACAGATCGCATCATCATCGAAAGGCGAAAACGTTCTAGCAGAGGAAAGGAGCAAATTAGAAATTAATTAGTATCTGGAGTTTTCAAACGAAACACCGTGCATTCTAATGTATATGTTTTTGTCTGACTCAGGCTGCAATAAAGAGTGGTCATTATTAATATTTATTTCTTACCCATTCGGTTCATTAGGCCTTTCCTTTTTATTTACAATGTATACTTTGCATTGTAAATAAAATGTGTGAACTATATATGAAGTTTATTTTAACCACGTATCATGTTTATATTCTTATCACCAATATTTCATGGCGGTTTCAAGCGATCTTTCGCATAGCGCGTCTATATCCTGGATAGTACATACGCAGTTCTTTCAAGGTTGAATATTAGGAACGTTGAACGCTAGGACAAGCTTCTCAAGCCTTACATCTTTTAGATAATTTATTAATGTTATTTTTTATTGCAACTAATCATTACTTTTTTGGATTTGTGCATTAGGAGTGGTCAACCAACTATTGTGAACGTCTCTTTGATTTCTTAAATTTCTGTTGTTACCTCATTTTTTCATTTTCAAAGACTTTTGGGATACATAAATTCTAAAGAGAATAATGTATTAAATAACATAATTTTATGAATGTGTTAAAATTACTCGTAAGAGAGATTTAATGGTCGTTTAATTATGTACAGGTCTTTGTCAACAACACTGCAAATTTACTGAAAACATTAACTATTTTAATTTCTTCAGATTCTACTTAAATCGTTGTTATAAATAGAAATACAAGCTCCTTAAACGTTTGAATAAGAAGTATTTAACTAAGCTGTGACAGAAGACTTCACGGAACAATTTCTTCGATAGCTTTCATTTCTATTATTCTAAACCTAAATTCAGGTTGATTCAGAGTGTTGCAATATCTGCAATGAAAATTATTGTACAGTTTCTGCCCCACTTTGTTTGTCAAATATTTGATTCCAAGATCTTCATAATTTGATCGGAACTTTTTTCAATGTTAAGTGATGGATAATAAAATAGTATTCATCCATCGTTGCCTTACGTACTCCGCCTCCACCTCCACTTCAGCCTCCATTTCCACCTCCGCCTCCACCTACACCTCAGCCACCATCGCCGCCGCCGCAAAGCTGCGGTGAGCAGCTTTCACCACCACCACCGCCTCTCTACCTTTGCCTTCATAAATTGCTCAGGAGGGGGGAGGGGCTTGAGCAGAACTAAAATGCTGACTTATTGAAAGTTTCCAATTTTTATAAAGGGAGTGTATTTTCCGAATGTAAAATAGTTAATATGATTTTAAGTAAAAGTTGGATAATTAATTTCATTATTTTTACTGAAAATTTTCAAGAGGGTGCACGAATCCTCAAGATTCTTTAGACCCCCCCCCCTGCAGATTTTTTTGAAATTGTCTTATATAATTCGAATAACATAAATGTGTTTAATAGTAAGCAATCCTGGACTATTTAAGATACTTCGAGTCGATTCTTGCGTAAATAACATCAAAGCATTTTATCAAAGATGTGACTGGCACCCAAATATTTTCCGACCAGAACTTCGATTTCCAGCAGTGGTAGGAAATGTATTTCCTTATCAAACATGCCAAGACGTTCCGCGAAATTTTAGATGTGTAATACACAGAAAAAAAGAACCGTTGGAGTCTACCAGATCCATGATACTATGACAAGAAAACTGAAAAAAAAGAACCGTTAGAGTATACGAGATTCATGATACTGTGACAAGGAAACACTTGTTAAACTATCATGTATCTGGTATACTCCAACGGTTCTTTTTTTTTCGGTGTAGGGAATGATTTACTCAAAACTTATTCTTTCAGCATGTACACCATCGCCTTCACATCTGCCTCCACCGCTACCTCTGTCTCTGCCTCTATCCCTGCCTCCACTGCCACCTTTTCAACCGGTCCTGCCATTCCTTTCATCTACAACATTTCCACCTGCGCAGATGCTGTTCGACGCGGCACGGGAGAAGAGGGAAGGGAGGAGGTTATCTTATCACTCCGCGAGGCGGAAGCACCCACGCCTCTTTCCCTCTCCCTCCCCGTCATTCTCCTCTCTCTCACTCTCTCCCCCTCCCCCTCCCTCTCGCCGGTGCCAGGTACCGGAGGCGGCTCCGCCAAGTCATTCCAAGGACATGGACTGCTTCTCAGACTATCTCTGCTCATCATCATCTTCATATGGAGACAACGAACGTGCGGTAAAATCTTCAACATAGGAAATAAAATAACTTTTATTAATAATTCCGATATCAGTCCTGTTTGCGTGAGATTTTCTCACAGTGGTTATTTTACAGGACATTTAAAGTAAATTGTTTAAGTAAGATGATCAAATCACAACAAACAAGATGAAAAGTAACAGCCCATCTTGATTCTCGAAGTTCAGCTTCTCTGTTGTGCCTTCTGGTCGGATAACCGGGAAGGATGGGAAATGGGAAAGATTTCCAAGACATCCTACGAAGTTCAGGATTATTATTAACATGTAGAGTTGCGTAGAAGTAAGATGGTTCCTAAATTTGTTTAAATTCATACGTGAAAGGTTTTCACGTCTCAATTTTTGGAATTGTATGACCTTTATAAATATGATTCTGAATAAATTCGTAGATCGAAATGTCACCGGTAGTGCCATGTTATTTAACTTCCGATTTTGTACCGAATGGATAAAACTCTTGCATTCTACTTGTATGGTGCTACGAATGTTTCTGCTAATTTCAGTACGTCTTATTTGGCTCAAAATGGTTTACCTACTACTATTTGTAGCGTTATCGTATCTTCTTCCCAATTGCCAGGTGTACCATCCGCAGATGGAGTTTCTGTCATCTCTTCGTCGAGACGTTTATCTCGTGTATACAGTAGATACAGGATGAGTGGAAGGAGTTTCGTATGACGTACTCCTGCATTGATGAGTTTATATAGCATTAAATATTCGTAATTACATTCACTCTTAATATTGTGTAATCCCTTTAGGACTTCTGCAATAGAATTATTGACTAATATTGTGTATAATAACTTATAAATTGGTTCGATGTGTAGCTAAAGATTAAGCGTGATGATTTGCTTTGAAAACTTCATTATTGGGTCTGTTGTAATTTTATTAACATGATCGAATGAGGAGTGTTTGGTCATAAACGAAAATTAACGATACCGTATAATTTTTTTTCTCAAACAGTGATTTGAGAAACACTTACCAGGTTAAATTAAAGGTGCTTTTAAGAAAAATATAGTTTGAGTTACAACGAGCGTGACAAGGTAGGAACTACCTTTATCTTATTTCCTTTCCATTTTTGGTTATATTGACTTTTATTGTTTTGCACTATTTTGGACTATTATAACTTAATGTGATTAACATTTCTTGATAATGTTGGAAGTAATATTGGAAACTATTACTTTTTAGAAGTGTTTTAATCACGTGTAGAACAGTCTCTTTGAGTGATATTTGCCTATTTATTATATTTGCTAATTGAAAGGACAGAATTAATTTTTTTACCTATAAATCGAAAATGCTACGTGATAGGGATCAAAAGAAAGATAATCACGTACACATACATGTGAATGACATATGTTTTAAAATAAAAATCACTGATAGTGTTCTGTTCAAGTTCGTTTACTTTTCTATTACAATATAACACATTTTACGTAAGTCATCAAGCAATATAACTTAATATCTTTTTCCCCACATTCTTCTTCTTCAAATCACCATTCTTTACAATGCTGACAGCCTAATGTGATTCTATCCTGGTTTGAAGCTCAAATTATCTGGCGTACGCTAATCGAAACGTGCACTCCCTTTTAGTGATGGAAAGCCATTTTCATCTCATGTTGATTGCAGGCTGTCGATGAAAATAGTAGCGTAGTCGATATTTCGGCTAGGTTGAAGACATTTTTCTGCTTTCTCCACGCTTAAAATGCCGGGTTCTTTGGCAATTTGGAAAGGTCGAAAGGTCGCTCTTGATGGAAACAGTTAATGGTGTCTCAGGGCTCGTGGGCCACCCGTGGCGCAGCCGTCAGCGCAGACTCTTCTTTCGGACCTCTTCATCCCTCGTCTTCCTACGTGTGAGCAAGCTGAAAACTCTCATGTACGCAGATGCAAGAAAGGGCTACCTCAAAGTGTGTGTGAGTGTGTGTGTGAGTGTGTGTGTGAGTGTGTGTGTGTGTGTGTGAGAGTGTGTGTGCGTGTGTGTGTGAGAGAGTGTGTGTGAGTGTGTGTGAGTGTGTGTGTGAGTGTGTGTGAGTGTGTGTGTGAGTGTGTGTAAGTATCAAAAAGGCGTTATTTAGTGCATTTAGCACTATTCGTATAAAAAATGTCTAGAACAAGTCTCGAGCTGTTTTTGAGAAAATCTTATTTTTAATATTCCTCATATTTCATTAAAAATTGTTCAAAAAATCAAGTATTTTTCAAAACATGTAGTACTTAATAAAGAGGTAATTGTGTAGAACAAATTGAATTTAAAAAAATCTCTCTTTAATTATGTAGTTGCATGAGGGAATCCAATAAATTTCCAACTAGTCCAAGTTTCGAACATTCGAAATTAAAACTGAAAATCGAGCTTCAGCGATCTTTATAAGGATTTTACTATATTTGAAAAAAAAACACACACCTGAAAATGTCCCAGAAGCTTCATGTATAGTATCCCCAAATTTAAACAAATATTTTCAAGACCGCAGGGTTTCATGACTGGCCAGATCGAACTCGAATACGGAAAATTCGTTTAGGAAAAGATGCTACGAATAGTTTAGGCGCTATGTTGTTCACAGACGGGCGAATGGACGGACTTACGGATGGATAGACGGACGGATGAATAGACGGACGGATGGCGGGACGGACGGAGGGAGGGACGGACGGAGGGAGGGACGGAGGAAGGGACGGACGGAGGGACGGACGGACGGAGGGAGGGACGGACGAACGGACGGTTGGAGGGACGGACGGACGCCCGCCCTGATGTAACCATGCGAACGAACCATCTACTTGCAAGCAAAAATATGTAAAGAAGAAATAGCATTTCGTGGAATAAGTGTATTTATCCCCAATGTCTGCTTACAACGCACTTGTTTCAATTTTGTTCTTATGGGACTCTTATATCCTAACGGATTACACCTCTCGTTCCTTTGTATGGTTGCGTAAACTCGATATACGAACAGTACAGCACTACGAAAATGTTTAAATCCTATGGAATTTAAGTTAGTCTACGAGTATTAGTAACTAGCGATGACGCTATGACGAATAACAGTGGCGCAGTTCTGGGAATGCAGCTCAGCCCACGTCCACGCTCGTCAAGTGCGGCCTCCAAGCCCGCTTATGCATTGCATACGACGCCGGCTGTCCCATTCTCCCTCCATCTCTGCATTCGCTCGTCTGTCGTGCTCGTCATTCGCCACGGTTCGTTAGGAGCGATTCTAGCGAGCGCACGAGTCGCTTTCTTCGTGCGAGCACGCGGGGGCGGAGTGGGGGCGGCGGCGGCGGCCCAGGGCTCCCACGCCCCCCAGTGCAGCAGGGGGGGCGAGAGCGAGAGCACCAGCGGCCCTGCCCGGCCCGGCGCACGCGCCCTCATCACACTCGAGCCCCTCGCCACGCGGCCTCTCGCGGCAATCGGCGTTGGCCCCCGCTGGGTGGGCGGGGCCCGCCGGCCGCACGCCACGCCACGCCCCCCGATCCTCCACCACGCTCCACCCTGCTCCGCCACGCTCCTTCACGCTCGCGCTCTCCCTGCTTCATTCCCCGTCCCCGCTTCTCTCTGCTCCATCCCTTCCTCACACCCCTCCCAATTCCTCCATCCTCCTTCACGCTCCGTCTCCCCAACCTGCTCTTCCGCATTCTTCCCCACCACGCTCGCGCTCTCCCTGCTCCGATCCCTCTCCCCGCTTCTCTCTGCTCCATCCTTTCCTCACACCCCTCCCTACTCCTCCATCCTTCACGCTCCGTCTCCCCAACCTGCTTTTCCACGTTCTTCCCCACTCCATTTCTCCTCGGCGTTTCTCTGCTCCATTCCTCTATTATGCTCCTTCCTCCTTCCACCTCGCCGTCCTCTTTCGCTTTCCATCCCTGCACCAGCCTCCTCTGCTTTCTTCACCGCTCCATTCCTCCACCCCGCTCCTCCCAGCAACATTTCCTCTCTCCGCTTACCTCTGCTCCATCCCTCAACTACGTTCCTTCTCTTTACAATCTTTTCCATCGCGCTCCTCCCCTCCACCCCGTTCCTACTTGCTCTTTCCCTTTCCATTCCTCCATCCCACTCTTCCCCGCAGTATTCCCTCTTCGCTTCTCTCTGCTATACCGCTCTCTGCTCTCCCCCTTCTCTTTACATCCTTCCACCTTTCTCTTCTCCACGACCTTGCCTCTCCTCGCCATTTCTTCACCACGCTCCTCCATGATCTTTCCCGCCTCTACCTCGCTCCATTCTTCCACCTCGCTCCTCCCCGTCCCATCTTCCCACCCTGCTTCTTCACGCTCTTCTCCTCATGATTCCCCCTACCCCCTCTTTTCTTCTACATATCTCCACTCTGCTTATCTCCGCGCCATCCTGGCATCTCGCTTCTCCCTGTTCCACCCCGCACCTTCCTGCTCCTCCTAGCTCCTCTCTCCTTCGCGTTTGGAAACAGAACTATAGCCTCGCACATATAGACCTTCCTGTGCCGTGTGACGGAACTCTCAGTACAAAACAATGAATAAATGACAGCAGTTAAGCATTCATTCTACATTTTTTCAATTTTATTAACTTTTTTTTTCTTATTTAAGGTCGCATCAATTTCTGGGTCATTAGCGACCACTATTGCGTGTAACGGTAAGGTAACTATGAGGATGACACGATATGATGATGATAGGGATGTGAAAGGGCAAACACAATACAACCATGCCCGAAAGCGGGACTCTAACCCGTTATTCTTCGGTCCGAGATCGCTACGGCACTTGGCGATTTCGGACATCCGGACCGGCATTAACAGTTATTGTTTATATTATGAAAAGAGTTATACAGATACCATGCTAGAAGACTTCAGGGAACCACTAACTTTCATTTAAACCAAAACTAATGAAATTGGGTTTCTCAGCTCCATTTGCATACTAAACGAAAACCCTTAGTATTAAATACAGAGCTAATTAATAAATACATCGTAATAGAGTTCCCGTGTCAAGTAAATTTTAGCTGGCAGAAAGTACATACTCATATGTTATTGAAATAAAGTACATATAAAAAAAGAAAATAGAACTTAACTTAATTTGCAGATGTAAAGAATTACGCATAAAATCAACATTTTTCCTTATACCTCTTCTACAAAGCCCTTACGTAGTTCGTAACTCACAATAACCTAATATTAGTTTACTTTGAAAAGAAATATGACTTTTTAGAACTTCATTCATTCATTCATTCATTCATTCATTCATTCGCATGGATATTGTGGTCAGAAGCTTTCCCAGCTTCTTTTTTCTGCCTCCATCAGGAAGATGTTGGGCCTATGATTGTGAAATATTGATATTATATTATGGGCTACGGGAGATCAAATACCAAATATTTGCCCCTATCTTGACATGTTTACACCACATGGTATATTGGCAAATGATAACCAAGGTTTCCCGATGACCTACTTACGCATATCTACACACATGAGGCCAACCCTTTGGTTCAGAGAATTCAACTTGTGACACATTGAAGTGTGTAAAGGACCACGACAATATTTCGCGTTGTAGTAATGGTAAATAATCTGCATGCGTGTGTGTATTCAGCGTTCTCTCATTATCAACATTTTCGGAACGGTATTTCTGATTTCTGACATACACGAAATCCAGGGAAACTTATATGTAAATGCCGTAAGATGATTTATTATTTAATTGAATAATTTATTACAAAAATATATTTCTGGATAGTTGATGAATTAAAAAAGTGAAAGAATGAATTTTTAATTCCAGGAAGAAATAATTATGGCTTATAGACAAATTATTATATTTCTTAAACAATTTATGTCTCTAAATATTCTACTCGTACTACTTCTCCGATTTTACTTCCTCGCCTAACTACATTTTCGAAGTAAAGATAAAGTATTGTAATCGGTGATTTTTCAGCACAAAAACTCTTGTGGAGCTTTGGTATAAAAAAGTGGATAAATCTTGTTCCTAGATGTAGTAAATTACGTCTTATAACACGTTGGGTAATCTGAATCCACTTTTTTGGTCCTTGATAACGAAAAACTTGATTACAAGAATGGCAAGACCTACAAAATATTAATTTTAAAGTACACTACTAGTTTTATTTACAATTGACACGTTACTAAATTTAATAATTACACATTACTAAAAATTTACAATTGAAAATGCCACCAATCGATTCTTTGATATATTTTCATTCAGAATTAATGTATTTTGATGTGTTTTGCGATGTAAATTGACTAATTATGAATAAAACAAAATTAAGTATGTCTAAAATCGCCTTTCATCCATTCAAAATCTATTGCTTGTAAAACAGAAAATTATTATCGTAGAAGACTAAAACTTTGGCAAATAACTCTTTGCAACTTATCAAACAAACTTATTGTCGTTTACAAAAATATGTGATGATGGGGTGTGCGACCATGCTGAGTTCGCGTGAAATTACACATGAGGTGGATTTTATTCTGTAACATCAGTTTGTTCTGAACTTTTTGTGAGCATCTGTCTTCAGTATTCGCCGAGAACGAGCTGCTGGTGTGTTCGGCTTGCTTCCTTTGATATGTGCAACAGACCGACATTCGGTGGGTATGGCGAATACCGAATGTTCGTCGCTCGGCAAATAGTAAGCAGCCCATGCACACTACTCGGGATTCGGCAAACAGTCGCTCGTTACTACCCGAATACAAAATGTGTGGAGCCGCCCCTTTCCTGAACCAGGACGAGCAGCGGATTGGTCGGGTAGCGAAGGAATCACGATCAGAAGGCCCTTTGTTCTGGGAAAACGTGATGTAGTAAGATCAAACGGTCCTTGCCGGGTGTCTATGGGCCGGCCATCAGCATTTTTTGTGAACAGCGAGTGCACTGCATTTTTGACAACCGACTGGCTGGCTGAGAAGAGTTTTGTGGCTTAAAATGGGGTGCGATCGCATGGCTGCGCGCGGTACCGAGCTGTAATTTCCACTCACTTGTGTCATTTCGTGGTTTTCGTCCCTGGTCCCTGGTTTCCTTTTTCGTCGCTTGTATCCGAAAAAAGTAGATTTTGTCTTCGGAAGTTCTTAGAAATATCCTCATCACTTCGTGTCGAATATATCACAACCTCCCGAACGTAATAGAAAACTCGTCAAACAACTGCTGTGCAGTAAATAAGCATTACTGATCAAATTACATAGGAGACATTTATTCATGTAATTCACATGAAGACATGAATGTGTGCTTTTTCCCACCAGAAACGTGTCAAACTGTCCGCGCAGGTGAATTGAATTGAATTTGCCTTATTTTACGTGGCGAGACTCGGGCCATCAGGCCCGCTCTTCCGTCTGACCACGCAGATTTCGATACACTCCGTTCATCAACTAGCAGAGAACGGAGGTATTTCTTGGGCGAGAAACAGGCGATTTGAATTTAGCTCAGAGGCGTCATTTAGGCTTGAGGGTCTTTTACATGCAAGTAAATCTACAAACATGGGACAGCCGGCTTTACTTCCCCTCCGAAGGAAGGCGTACAAAGGATTTTTTCGCCCTCAAAAATCCACGGCTTCGATCGGGTTTGAACCCGCGAACTTGGGTACAACAGTCCGGTACGCTAACCGTTACACCATCGCCGCCGCTGGTGCCTCCGTGCCGGCCGATTTCGCGGTCCATTGAGAGTTCGGCTGTGTCCAGGCTACGCGGCCGCCACCTGCCCTGGGCCGAGCATCCCGAGGGCGTTGACCGGGTGCGAGGGGCGGCGAAGGGCTGCCTTTCTTCCCTTGCGAGGGCTGTCACACCCTCCTTCCCCCTCCCCTCCTCCTCCTCCTTTCCCTCCGCGGCCAGCCGCCGCCCCCACCTCGGAGGGAAATGAGATGCCGGCGCGGCACCTTCCTCCAGCGCGCGGTTGTCAAGGCGCCGGAAAGCGGCGCGGGCTGGTTTCCATTCACTGCGCTCCTCTCCGGACGGCGCCTGTCACGTCAAGTGCCGCGGAGTGACGCGGTAGAAGGCGGCTGCGCTTTTGACGGGTGTAAGTCGCCTCGATCGACACCGGGACCGATGGCGTCTCCGGACTTCTAGAAATGTGAGATGTTTCGAGCGCTGAAAGAAAGGAGTTTTCCGCTCGTTTGGGTGGTGACTCGTGTACCATTAGCCTTCAAAAAAATAAGAAATTCCTCACGCCATTTAGCGGGAGAGGTGGCTCAGGGCATTAACTGATGTCTCTGCAGTGCCCCTGACACGGAGGTTCTAGGTTCGAGTCCCGACGGCAGGAGTTTCGACACTACCTAGATAACTGAGTCGAACTCAGCTACTGTCTGGAGGAGAATTATTGCTGACGGTTGCTCTGATCAGTAATTTTCCATGGTTTCTCCGATAAACACCAGGCGAATGCCGGAGCAGTACCCTAACGAACGGGTCAAATATTAATTACACCTGCGTACATGCACACATACGGACACAATGGTAGTACACGTGTCGGGAGGCCCGCCGGGAGCTTAGAGCTTGCCCCTGCTGGGGCGGTGCCCCGTCGAGAGAGATACCTCGTTGATGAAAACTCCGCTAGCCGAGGATAGATCTGGGCGCCGGATCTCGCCATCCAGCAGTGGAAGCCCATCACCATCTCCCGTGGAAAAAATACACTATACTTATGGGTCTAATGACCTTAGCATTACACGCGCTCGGAATCAATCATCAACGTAACATTAGTCGTAAAAAATGAATACTCCCTCATGCCATTTCATCCAGAATGGAAACATCGGCGTTTAAGCGTTTAATGACGGCATAAGTCCTTGGCTTGAGGAAAAGTCACCGATGCCCTTTGCTCCCGAATTGTTTTAATTGCGAGAAAATAAATCTTCCAAAATTCTCAAAATGCCGTGATGAAGGTGTTTTGTGCTTCTCCCGTAAATGCCAGTAGCTACAACATAATTTTTCACCACCATGGGCCATACATTTTGACGATAAAACACTTTCGTAAAATAATATTTATTTTTTTACTGATACGTTATAGCTAGTTACTGCCTTCAATACGGAGGTCGATATACACGGCACAATACCCCTAGATCGAAAGGTTCGTGATGAGGGAAATGTGAAAATAGGTGAAAGGTTCTACATTTTCTAGTATGGAGGTAATTATGAGAGGGAATTACGAAACGGATTTATGACAGGAAAATATGAAAAGGAAAAACCGGGTCAAGTTAACATCTAGTTAATTAGTAAATAAGTAAATCTGAATCAATAAAATTATGTAAAAAATAAAATTGTATATGTACCGCGGGTGTCAACTGGTTCTAATAATCGAGCGACGACAAAATACCCGATGCATTTTTGTTGATCGAGATCATCACAACCCTTATAACGCTCATGGTGCACAAATAACTATGAAATTGCCCAGGATTGGTTTGTTTAAAAAATGTAAAAACAGTTATTCCAATCTAAACCTACTACAGACATGGAACTTGTTGCTTGTTTCAATTTGCAAATAAAACTCAATTTAAGGATTAACATAGAACTGGACCCGAGCGAAAACTCCTCACACATATTCCATGCGACTTCTTAAAACTCGTGTATCTAGAGAAAAGAAGACCTAGTTTTAATGGTCTAGAACTCTTTGTTTCCTATTTATACGCGTTGAAAAAGTGTATTGCAATAAACATTTTTTTTAATACCGGCAATATAAACGACCTTTTATGTTGCAAAAAATCGTTCATATTCCGACATTTTACGGCCCAAATGATGCCGTATTTGCATTTTACGGCACGAATGATTGAGTCATCACACGTTCAGTCAATCGCAGCGAGAGAATCGTGGGGAGGTAGCGGTGGACGGAACACCCGACCATCGTGTTCTCGCACAGATGTCAAATACCCGCAACCTCACGAGAAAGTTGTTTCTCAAAATTAAGTTTGGTTTATTTATATCAATTTATAATGCTGTTATACAAAAACATTGCGTATGCATTTCGTATATAATGTTGATTTATTGCATTCGTACAAATTTAAAAACTCGCTCCTAACGTTGCTCGTTTTCAAAATATGTACTCGTGTAATAGAGCTTAACATTATAAACTACTGTTGTATGTCATAACCTACAAATTTCTATTTTTCGTCTTAATCTGTTAGATGCAGGCCTAGGGTGTAATTCCCTAACCAGCAATATTATAGGGTTTTGTTTCGGTTTCTTATAAACTGCTAAAACCTATGTATACTCAACGTTTTATGCTTGGAGAGGACCCTAGAAAATTATGCATGTCGCCGATGAATATTGCCGCTTATAGTTACCTCGACAGTGCAAACCGCAAAGGCACTTGTTAAGTGCAAGGCTGACTCTGAAGCCCAGTCACGCGTCATTGAATTACACGAATGGATGGAAGCAGTCGTCAAAAAGTTCAAACGCGACTTGAAGTAATTCGAAGAACGAACTGTGCTTGCATATCTAGGTCGCACTGGCGGATCAAAGGATATCAGTGGTGATGCAACAACATGTCTTTTATAGGGTAGTAAAAGTAGTAGTTTATTTATGTTCTTCTTGAATGGCGTGAATTGCGAGGAAACGGAATGCTCGAAGTGTCGCAGCCAGAATCATACGCGCGGTCGTCGGCGAGGGAATGTCAGAGTGAAGAGAGTGGCGGGGAGAGGGAAGTTGTTAGAAGGAGAATCAGAAGAATATAGGAATCCTACTGATATCGACCTTTGCCCACCACTATGTATAACAACTGTTGTAGACGATTCCAGAAGTAGAAAATAAAAAAATGTGAAATGTACCCTGGCGAAATAATAGTATTTCTGGTTTCTTAGAGTTCAGAAAAAAGTCCAGATGGAGTAGTGAAGCTGAGGATTTGGAATGATTTTGCTTGTATGCGTCATACCTACCTCCATTGATGTCATTTCAAATGAAACCTAATTGAGTGAGCGAATCCGTTTCCGTTATTAAGTTACTCCTCTGCCAACGTCACTTCCTAACAGAGAAGGCCAATTGTGTATTAAAGCCAATGCTTACAGAACGAACGTAACTACCGTAGGTGCATTATTTTGCCGTTATTAAATGTTCCTAGGGCGCCTTTTGCTCATGAAACTCGCTAACAGATAATCGTCACTACAATCGCATGATTATTGGTAATTTACATGATTTATCATAGAGCTTTCGGTCTGTTATTGTCTCATTTGTGTTAGAGAGCATGCGCACACTTTTATATAGGTTAAAGGTAATTTTTCAGCGAGTATTTATTAGTTTTATTATTTTCAAAAACGACGTACATCTCCATTTTTTCTCGAGGTAAGTGTGGCGGGGAGGTTCATGTAGCGACTGGGTTCATAAGGACGTGTTTCCATGTGACTGAGTGAGACTTTTTTTAAACAACTTAGTTCTCTATTTACTAGGCTGTCCGGGTGACGCCGCGTCCATGGCGAAGGTGCCGACGTTTCGGTCGCCATTCTGCGACGCCAGC
The DNA here is from genome assembly GCA_017312745.1 of Gryllus bimaculatus. Taxonomy (NCBI): domain Eukaryota; kingdom Metazoa; phylum Arthropoda; class Insecta; order Orthoptera; family Gryllidae; genus Gryllus; species Gryllus bimaculatus. The sequence continues at coordinate 657,197 of BOPP01000069.1, read as the reverse complement.
ATTACGCCTTGAGGAAGGTCGCAGAATGGCGACCGAAACGTCGGCATCTTCGCCATGGTCGCGGTGTCACCTGGACAGCCTAGTAAATACTGACTCCAGCCGCGGAAGCCTACGCTCCCAACTTAGTTCTCTTTATCACACTTTCAACATCAATTCTTTAATACTATCGTCAAAAATAAAATGATTAACTTCGTAGTCTGTTGTATCCTTCCCGTAGAATGAGAGGAATTAATTTACACGAATCCGATGCTGTAGTTTAATTAGTCGAGCGAGTGAGGGACACGTCAACTACTTACGCTAATAATTCCGTAAGTGTGGTGGATGTTACATAACGGCAAGGTAATTGTTTTTCTCCTCTGGAATGTGAGGTCCCACCTCGACCTGCACAACGGCCTGGGTTTCCCTCTAAGTAGGTCCAGTTCGGGACACTGCCCCAGAGAGGACAAGCTTCAAGCACGCGACTGGTTTCCTAATATGTATAGGATCGTAGTGCGTAATAGTGTAAGTGTGTGTGTGCTTGTAAGGGCAAAATAGCGACAAAGATGATGCAGCAAGGATCACGTGCTAGTCAGTGGCACATTTGGTAGGAAAACTTGCGATCAGAGCAGAATTAGTCCAAGCATTGATATTCACGCTTCTTCTTCTTCTTCTTCTTCTTCTTCTTCTTGTTATTATTATTATTATTATTATTATTATTATTATTATTATTATTATGTTTGCGAATTGGCCAGTTAGGACCTCACACACATACACCTGCACCACCTTCCGAGGCTCAATTACCTCTATCCCGTGGACTGTGTATGTGACTTCTTTTGGGGTGATCAGCATTCTTCGCTGAATCCAACTTTTATCCCCGAGAGTTGCTAGTCCTGGGTGAAACGTTGATGATAAGAAAAGAAGAATGGACGTCACAAACGTACAGACTTACACAAACACACATGCCCGAGACAAGAGTCGAATCCGCTATTCTTCCCTCCCAAATCGCTATGGCACTACTGCCTTAGCGATCTCAGCTATCCGGATAAGCGATTATTATTATTATTATTAATATTATTATTATTATTATTATTACAGTTGCATTTCATTAGAATAGTATTAAAGCGTACTGAGTGTTATCGACACATGTGAAATCAGAGTCTCAAGGCGCGTGTGTCTGTGGCAACGAAGAGCGGGCGTTTCGATGAGGTGGCGAAAGCGCGGGGCAGCCGTCGCGTCGCGGGCCGCCCCCGGGGGCGGCGGCGGCGGCGGCGGGCGGCGCCAGGTCGGCGGGCGGGCGCCATCGGTCGATAGCAGCGGAGGGTCCTGGGAGCGACGCCAGGCGCCGGCCTTCGCCAAGTGGGCCGCCCCCACCCCCCCGCGGCGTCGCGACGCGTCGCATCTCTACTCGACGCGCCGTGCGACGCCCCCTGAGCGACCCGCGCGCTCCTGGCGCCGCGCGGCAGGTGACGGAACTAGCCCAGCGCTGATTTGAAATGATCCGGGTTTCGATACTAGCTTTGTTGTGTATGAAACTGGTTTCATTTCTTACAAACAATTATTTAGAAGGTGCGGAATGATTACATGGTTCTCAGTTGATTTGTTTGATCGCTTAGTCAATTGGTGTGTCAGGACGCGCTAAATGCTACTGCCATAAGTCCCGTAAGTGCAGTTCATGTTTTGACACAGAATATGGCGGAGTTCCCCTCTGAGAGGAGTGACACCTACCTGCACGTCGGTTTACGGAGTATCCTGTCCAGGTATCTCCCTTCATCGTGATGGTGCCACACCCGAGGGAAGCTCTAAGCTCCCCATACGCATGGGACTATAGTATATGGAAGTGTGTTTGTTTGTAAAGGGAGAGTTGTGGTCAAGAACAAAGAAGCAAAAATCGCGCGCGATCTGTTCGCGTTTGTTAGGGCACTGCTCCGGCATTTCTCTGGTATAAATAGGAGAAGCCACGGTTGTTCGAATTGTCCACACTAGTTACATCCAATATGAAGCTGTGTTATCTTGCAGAACAGTGTGGAATGTTCACATGGTCCCAACGTGTCTAATGAAATGAGTATCTAAGTATATATATATATATATATATATATATATATATATATATACTTATTTAAGAAAAGGATGTATGTTTTGTTTCATCAAGGTTTTCTATACTTTCCTGTCGTTGATTGCACATTTGATGATGATGATAATGTGCCATAACCATTGAGACTAAGCGATGCAGGATTATTCCGCTTTTTGGGGACCCTTATTCCTGACAGGTACCCACACTTGAAGTTCGCCGTTACCTTCCGTTGGATATGTGATGGGACTTGTGCTGATGTGATGGTGGACGATGATGGTAGATGAATGTTGATAAGAAGGCTCAATTGGGATCCGTGGTGGTATGATCGCCTGATGACAACCCCTGGTCTTGCTTAAGACCACTTCCCTTCACTTTCGATTCAGCGAATTCGTACGACGTTCTATTGCATCTTCGTTCCATCGTTATTGTAACGCCACATATTTTATCTGCTAACTTGCTTTTGTTTAATTTACTTAGAATAGTTTCTTTCCCAAAAGATTATAGATTACTTACTACATTCGTTACTAGTAACATTTTATGTATATACACTATGTGCTCAAAAGTATCGGGACACGTGGCTCAAAATGACTTACTAGATCCTGGCGCCCTCTATCGGTAATGCTGAAATTCGATAGGGTGTTGGCCCACCCTTAGTGTTGATGACAGCTTCCACTATCGCAGGCAAACTTTCAATCAGGTGCTGAAAGGTTTCTTGGGGAATGATAGCTCATTCTTCACAGAGTGCTGCACTGAGAAGAGGTATCGCTGTAGGTCGATGAGGCGTGACACGAAGTCGGCGTTCCCAAACATCCCAAAGGTGTTTGATAGGATTCATGTCTGGACTTCGTGCAGGCCAGTCCATTACTGGGATGTTAGGACGTGTAACCACTCCACCACAGGCTGTGTAGTATGAACAGGTACTCGATCGTGTTGAATGATGCATTCTCCATCCCCGAATTGTTCTTGAACAGTGGAAAGCAAAAGGGGTTTAAAACATCAACGTAGACCGTGCCGAGATAGTGCCTGACAAAACCTAGTCCAAGTCCCCCCACCCCCCCATGAAAAACAGGACCACTCCAAAACACCATTTTGGACGTGTCCTGTTACTTTTGATCATATAGTGTACTTTTCTTTTTATTCAAATATTTCAAAACCCACTTCTCATGTAAGTCATTACAATTTGATAGCAATCTACTTCGCTTGCATTTCAGAAGCTTCCATCTGATTCGTGTCTGTCTCTCGAGAATTTTGATTCTTTGTTTTCTTAATTATCCCATTCCGCCTCGTTGGTTAGCAAACGTCACAATGAAACAAAAATGAGTAAATGACCAAGTTATATAGTTCTTGAAGTCACACGTTAAGGGGCAGAAAGAACTATTGGTGGAGGGAGTATAGCGACACAATCATTCGCATCAGGATTATTTCGTGGCAGATTACTTCGGGGTTCTCCTGTCTCTTTTGCTTCACATTCCACTTCTATTGAGATTTTTTTGAAATGGAAATCCTACAACCGCTTTACCACAACAACTATATGAATGGAAATATGTTCGTCGAAACGAAATTATGATTATTAAAAAATTGAGTTATATTTGAAATGATGAATACCAAAGACTGCGTAATTATTAAAGAGTGTTGAAATAGTTTGGTCTGGAATATTAAATTCCCGCAAATTATCGGTCTCCTTATTTGTTAATGAACTTAATTTCAAGCACATCTATCTTACTCCGCACTATTCTAGTACGACGGACGTGTCTTGACTGCTAAATGAACAATGTATGTGAACACTGTGATTTTTCGGAACATTCAATTTGTCGAAACATATGTAATCAGAGTTTTTTAAGTTGGTAAGCTAAGGAGGCCTCATTATCAATATTTTGTTACTTCCGCTTCATGTTTTAAAAAAGAATTCACAAAAAATGATTTGCGACTAAATTATTACTGGCTTGTGTCTGTTAACATGGAGTTGTTTAGTCTACGAATGAAGTGGCCTGTCGCAGTAGGCCTGCTTAACGTTTACGACCGAATGACTCAGACGTCGGGCCATGAAGACTGGCAGTAAATGAATAATATTCCTCAAAACTGCTGAAAAATTTGTCTCCTCAAGACTGTGTCTGCTTTTTTCTCAGAATATATTTCATCAGAATAAAGTAACGTAGCTCCAAAAGTAGGACATATGTTTAAATGACATACATCATAGAGATATGAACTTATCGTCCCCAAGTGCTCTCCATTCTCGATAGTCTGAACAACATCGAAAACACATTTTTTACATATTTCAAAAAAAAAAATAGCAGGACAAATAGCTTTATTTTTCTTTCTACATTTAATCCAAGATAATTAAATTTATTATGATATCAAAAGTGAACTACCTTCTTAACTGTGTTTATTATGCAGAATTTAACCTATCTTCTAATGCTATGAGCTTCTTTTAAAACTTTGCGCCTACTTGTTGCATATATGAATGCTATTATTTTTAAAAATATTCCTAATTTTGGCACACATTATTTCCAAACTTATTTCAAATTACTTGGGAAATCACAAAATAAATAAACGATTCAGCATAGAAAATCGCACGATACAGCATAGGTAAGCGGATTCAATTTTTCTTTCATCAAATCGCTGAGGCATAAAACAAACCAAAATTACATAAAAGCATTTGGACAGAGTTTCAAACAGTAATTTAAAACGATTTATTTTCTGATTCTAGCATGGTGCTTTATACATGCTCGCAAAAAAAAAAATTTCATCAAAGCAATAAAACTTCAGCCAAATACGCACAGTCACGTGTTTCTGAAGAAGAGTTGCGAGTTTAAAAAAGGTAATCGCACGGTAGGACGACGGCTTCTCTGCAGGGGCTCACAGCTTCTGCGTGAAATCCAAACCACTGGAAGAGAACAATGTTTCTGTTGGCCGCCCGGTCCACCTCGTTGCTTCGCCGTGCCCCTCGCAGCCTGACCCGCTTCCTCCCGCCCCACCAGTCCATCAGCTCCCGACCCAACCGCGTCGCCCGCCCTCCCCGCCCGCCCCCACCGCTCCGATGGCCCGCTCGAAGCACCGCCCTCGCCCAACTCTTCCTCGTTCTCGTACCACCCCGACAAGCTTCCCTCGCAGCTTAGCATTCTCGTCATGGCCTTCGCCACTCTCGTCCTCAGTATCCCCATTCTAGGCCTTCTCTTCCCATACTTTCTTCCCCAACTCTCCTCCCCATCCGCCCCTCCCCGTTCGTCCCCTCCCGTCGTTCCCTTTCCCCTCGTCCCTTCCCGTCCCTTCCCCCCGTCATCCCCTTCCCGCGACGTCCCTTCCCCGGCCGTCCCGTCCCGCCCCCTTCCCCGCCGTTCCCCCCGTGTCGTCCCGTTCCCCGTCGTCCTTCCCCGTCTCCCTTTCCCGTCCGCCCTCCCCCTCCTCCCCGCCAGTACGCCTTCCCCCTCCCTTCCCCGCCGTCCCTTCCCCGCCGCGTCCCCATCCCCGCCTCCTTCCCCGCCGTCCCTCCCCGCCGTCCCTTCCCCCGTCCCTTCCCCGCCGTTCCCTCCCCACACGTCCCTTCCCCGCCGTCCCTTCCCCCGCCGATGCCCTTCCCCGCCGTCCCTCTCCCCGCCGTCCCTTCCCGCCGTCCCTTCCCCGTCGATCCCTTCCCCGTCGTCACCTCCCCTCGTCTCTTCCCCTCGTCCTTTCCCCTTCTGCCATCCCTCTCCACGTCTTCCCCTCCTCTTCTCCTCGATATCCCCACAATCTCCCTCCCCGCATCCACTCCTCCGCGTCTGTCCTTTCCAACACCTCCCCTCTCTCGGCCTCCACCCGATCCCCATCTCGCCTACCTCCATCTTCGCACTCTCCCCCGTCCTTCCTCATACTCGTCCACCCTCGCCACCATTCTCCCTTTGCCCCTCATCCTCACAAACGCCCCGCCCCCCGGCAAATCGCAGCGCACTCGCAGCGCGGGGCCCGCTCGCGCGGCGCGCGGCGAACTGCGCGCAATCCGCTCGCATCAGGCGCGCGCCCGCCCGCGCATTTCGCGGCCTCCCCGCGGCGCCGTCCCCCCCTCCCCTCCTCGCGGCCCCCTGGCGGCGAAAGACACTCCCGCAACATGGCTCTCCCGCCCGCAGCGGCCACTCCCGCGCCGATCCAGCCGCGCTCGCAGCCAGCTAAGCGGCCGCCCCGCCCTTTCCGCCCGCGCGGAAGAAAGCGCCGCCGCGAGAGCCGCCGCTGAGCAGCGAGCGGGCGCTGCGCGTGGGGGAGGACGCTGCTTTGCCGCGAGGCGTACAAGTGGTTGCTTTTCAATGTTTGTGCAAGCCGCAAAAACAATCGCTCCGGTTCGAAGTCTAAAGATCGGAGCTAGCAAAGCCATACTCCCGCGCTTGCTCCAGTATTCTAGCACGTCTATGCTTTGCTAACTTTCAACACTAAATTATTATATTTATATAAATGGTAAACAGTCACACACACTTATGAATGCCTTGGCAGATCGAGGCGTGGCGTGGATCCAGACAGGAAGTGGAATCTAAAATGTACGATCCACGCCGCGCCTTGATACACCTTGTCCCCTCCTGCCTCATCCCATCCCTCCGCGACCTACTACTCCCCCCATGTCCGGCTCACCTTGTCTTATACTCTCCAACTTGTCCTGCCATGCTCTGTCCTCTCCTGTCCTGCCTCGCCTTGCCCCGCACTGCCATGTTCATAATGCCCTGCCCTGCCCTGCCCTGCCCTGCCTCATAATGTGCCCTACCCCTTGCCTGTTTTTTTATATGGAACTTCAAAACACAGATATCTTATCTTGATTTTGTATCAAAAGCAAAGAAAGAGCATACTGCCTAAATCTCTGAATGTCTTAAAATCTGCCAAGACATTCATAAGAGTGTCTGAACGGACCCTTTCAATAAATATAATAATTTAAGTGTTTAAAAGTTTTCAGTGACCAAAATATTGCAGTAGTAACAAAGAGCAGATGTCTGTAGCAGAGGATGTCATTCAAAAAAGCAGTTGTAGAAAGCAACTCTTTTGGACTTGGTACCCACTGACAGAATCTTCAGACATTTTGACATATCTTCATCAGATATAAAACGAATGTCATCTCGTTTTTAGCAATCCAATGCATGGTGGCCTCATAACTACAACGACCAAGTACTTAAAAACCTCATACTATCCAAAAAGAGGTTTTGAGGTCTTTATGAACTTCTGTCGTCCTTGACATATCTTTTAAACTGCTTTTCCTTGCCGGGAAGAAATGCTGCTTATGAGAACTCAATTTGTATATCTCAAAGGACACACACACAGACAAGCAACTATTTTCTGTGTTTCTCTTCCTCGGCTATCTGAAGTGGAACCTACCTAATAGATTTCGACGATATCTCAGCATAAAGACCTTCCATTACACAATTTTCTCGACATATGTGCAGACATTTTGAATTTTTTAAAAATTTGTTTGTGACGTAAAACTTAGGTTTTAAAGTTAAAAATCATATCACAACATCTTATGTATTACTACATACGTATTATGTACACAACGACTTATATATGACATGTAATGGAGATCAAATGCGTTTTGTTGTGCTATCATTATAAATAAGTGAACAAACTCATTTTCGAGTACGAGACAAATATGAACTAGCAGGATATGACATTTTCTGAGACAGATTTTGCAATCAAAATTAGACCAGTCGTGATGGAAAGAATGTAAATATTTCAATAGAAGTTAATATTTGCTTAGAGAACGCATGGCCGTGTATTATTGCGCATTAATATGCCAACAGTGCAATGAGAAAACTACCCGGAAACCTCCTGAAGTACACGAAACCCAAATATCCGGATCTCCAAAACTGGCAGATGTGTTTGGTACGCCATCAAAGAGCTTTCGCAGACTCTACGTACCCGTCGTTCAGATATTCAACATTTCTACAAACAATTTTAAATCTTTATTGTGTCAACCAATTAATTTCTTCCTTCAAAATACTCGTAAATCGTGAATTCACTACAAAAATAAATTGTGATGCAAAAAGCTGCCTTACACAACGACTGTCCTTGTTTGAAGTGGGTGATCCTTGGATTACCCTCCCCCCTGTCATGTCGCCTCCACAGATCCTGCCTCCATTTCGCTTCCAGATCCCGCCTTCCGTGTCTCCTTGAGTTCTATCTTCCACCCACTCTTCCCTGCCTTCGCCCTTCCCCTGTTTTTGCCTTGCCCCTCCCCTCTTTCTCCTATTCTCCACGCTCACCCCGCCCCGCCCCTTCGCCTCGCCCAT
>BOPP01000069.1:613810-648869 GCA_017312745.1 Gryllus bimaculatus | reverse complement strand
CCCTGCCTCCTCCAACTCTCCACCTTCACCCCTCCCCGCCCCTTCGCCACGCCCCGCCGTCGACCCACCCAATTTTCGACCCGTCTCCTCCATCTCACCACTTTCTCCCCCATCTCCCCTCCCCGTCTTCGACTTGCCTCCGCCTTCGTTCCGTCCCCGCCTTTTCCCAGCCCCCGCCTTCGCCATCTTACAATAAATTTCTTTCAATAATCAACCCGGAATTCATTTTCCTCCCGTTACATACTCCCTCCCACCATGTCATCACTACAAATTGTTGAGAATAAAGCAGAATTCGTCTTCCAATAAAAATGCATTGGGGCCGCGCTGTGGAGCTGAGGGTCATCACGAAGACGTTTTCAGCTTGCCTGCGGTGCCTCCGGACTCACGTGAGAGAACGTCGACCGAAGAAATCTGACCCAGAGGTCACGCTCGGATTCGGAGAGCTTGACGCTTCGGCCACAGCTCATTTCGACATTTTTTTCTTCTCGTCTTTTATAAAGGCGGTTTGAAAATAGGTACTAATAAAACTTCCACGCGGAAGACCTCTGATTAATAAGAGAACATATCAAGATTACTATCACCTTATATGATGGCAATAAATATTATTACGCTTTGAGCAATTTGCATTTGGAATATTGGCTCTTAGCTGAGTCGTTAGGTCCGTGTAGAAAGGTGAAAACTACTCATTTCTTTTTCCCGCGGAGGTTATAAATCTTCAAAATGTCGTTGACCGGGAGGTTCTAGGGGTCAAGAGTCTACGTTAATGGACTTTTCTATGGTTCTTCCGCTCAGTACCAGGTGAATGCCAGAGCAGTACCGTGGCAAACGGGTCACAGAGTGCGCATAGTTTCCTTCCTTATACACGACTGTCCTCTCCTCTCTCTTTACAAAAACACAGTTATACCGAACAAAAACACGGTTATACTTGCACTACTCTTGCGGGACTAATGATACACGTAGTTGACGCGATCGGAAACAGTTACTACTCACTCAGGACCCCACACAGTTTGATGACAGTCTGTGAGGAAGTGGTCAGAAGTTTGGAAAGAAGAAGAGTACGGAGAGGTCCCAAAATAGTAGTTTGTGCAATTCGTTTATAATGTTAAGCTTTATTGCATGAGTAAATGTTTTGAAAACGAGCGACTTTAGAAGCGAGTTTTCAAATTTGTGCGAATGTAATAAAGCAACATTATAAACGAGTTGCGTACTATATGTTTTGTATAGAAGCATTATGCATTTATAAGATAATCAAAGTTAAATTTGTGAAACAACTTGCCTGTGACGACTCGGATATTTGACATCGTGCGAGTAAACGGTGGTCGGCTGTTCCGTTAACCTCTATCTTCCCCCGATTCTCTCGCTACGATTGGCTGAATGTGTGATGACGCAATAATTCGTCATCATTTGTGCCGTAAAATGCCCGATTATGAACGATTACTTGCAACAAAAAAGGTTCTTTTATAATGCTGGAATACAAAAAAAATAATTAGTTTAGTTTTTACATCAATTTGCACTTTCCAAAAAGAGTGGTAGGCGTTTAAGCAGTCTAAGAACACTATAAAACTTACAAGGCTTTAAATAATAAGAGTAATAAGCTCGTTTTCTTCAAAATATTATTTATTTACAGGGGCGAATCGAGAGACAAATTTTGCTAGGGGAAATCCAAAATGTTTTGGTCGAATGTGTTATATTACAGATTTTGTAAAATGTCACAGACTACGCCCAGCTTATACTGCGATACGATTTTATTCGTTTTAATAATCCGAAAATATTTTTGCTTGAAGGTTTCGTGACAAGTTAAAATTAATAGTTAGACTGAAAAATTTTAGGGGGGCGCGGATTTCCCTCGTTTCCCTCCCTGTGGATCCGCCCTTCACAAACATTGATCAGTAAAAAAATGGTTTTATTTTTAAAGGCTTCATTTTATATCGTGTTTCGATATGCAGGATATTTTATCGCCTGACACGGACTAGAAATCACCACCCCTACATAAGACCGTGACCATGCGAGCGTATACCATGAAGCGTATACCATGACGTAACTCCCAGCAGCGCAGGCAATAAGATCTTGCGGACTACATGACTGTAGAACGGAGTGGAAAGAAGTTTCAAAAAAGAATTCGATTGCACTATTTTTGTGACATTGAAGTACAAGTTTTGAAGTATCACTTTGAATAAGAATTTCTGTGGGAATTGTTTCTGACATAGACCCAAATATTGCTCAACTAAAGTGTTCCTCTCACCGCAATGTTATTCGTTGTGTGAATTACGTTCGGCCATTTTACTCGTGGACCGAAGGCACGTGTGCTTCTTGTATGTGAACCTGGCGAACGTTCCCACCGCCATATTAAAATACTGCAGACTTAGCATCATGAAACAGCTCCGATTCTGTGGTAGAAAGAAAGAGGGGGGGATGGGGCACTCATCACGAGACGTCGCGCGTGACGGTGGCGGAGGCGGCGGCGGCGGCGGCGGCCACGGCCACGACGGTTGCCCTTTGCCTCCGCGCGCTTTTTATCGAGCGCCCCGCCCCCGCTTGCGGCGGGGGCGGGAACTAGGACTGGGCGGAGCGGGGCGGGGCGGAGCGGCTTTTTGCGTTGGAGCCGGCCCGACCGGGCAGGAGGGCCTTTTCTTCCCCGACGCGTCCGCGTCTCGGCCCCCGGCCCCGCCCCCGCCCCCGCCGCGCCCGTCGCACTTGTCGCATTTCGGACCCGCGTCAACCCCGTTGCTCAGCGCTCCTCCCCTGCGCCCGCCGCCGTCTCGCCAGGCGCCTGGCGCGGAGCGCTCTGCAGGTGGGGCGAGGCCTGGGTGATGAGTGGTTGGTAATGAGATGGGTGATGTCGATGAGTGATGAGTGATGAACGATGACGATGGGTGATGAGATGAGTGTTGGACGATTGGACGAGTGATGGATGATGAGACGGGTAATGGAAGATGAGACGAGTGATGGACGATAAGATGAGTGATGGATGAGTCGACTGGTGGGTGACGAGATATTTCTGACGAGTGATGAGATGTGGGAGAGTGATGAGATGTGGGAGAGTGATGAGGTGTGGGGGAGTGATGAGGTGTAGGAGAGTGATGAGGTGTGGGAGGGTGATGAGGTGTGGGAGAGTGATGAGGTGTGGGAGAGTGATGAGGTGTGGGAGAGTGATGAGGTGTGGGAGGGTGATGAGGTGTGGGAGGGTGATGAGGTGTGGGAGGGTGATGAGGTGTGGGAGGGTGATGAGATGCGTGACAGTGATGTGGGACGAATGATGGGATGTGAGACGAGTGATGTGATGTGGGAAGAATGATGGGATGTGTGGTGAGTGGTGGGAAGGGTGGCGAGTGATGAGAATGTTCGTGCTGGGTACTGAATTATGAGTGTTGGATAGGTCAAAATGCTCCAGGTCTCCTTATAATTACATTTAATTTAGAATAAATTAGTCGCCAATAATAGACGCTTGAGTAGTTTACTCTTCTACTGCAAAATTTTTATGTATTTCTGCATTTGGCAGCCCACTCAACATTGAAATTAGAAAATTGTGAGTTCATAAACGAACAGTAGTGACATCTAAGCTTTATGCTTATTATAATGAAAGTTTTCGTAGTTTTAAATCATTTTCCAATTGTTATCACAATTAAAACAGATTAGCATTTGATATTATTTTATTTGGGCTCCATAAGAGTTATGAGATAGTAAGTGAATTACAACAATTCCTTTTCATAATTTGTTGCGTGTACAACATTTCAATAGTAGCTAAAAGTACAAAAATGTGAATAAAAAACAGACTCGTGTCTCTCGAGGTCGAGAACCACCTGATTTTTAAGGCGGCTATTGGCCCACGAAATCCACGCGTGTACAGGATACGAGTCCGGATTTTCCGTCTTCGTAATAGAACAAATTACATTCATCCTTCTCCATATTTCTTCATTTCGCAGACTGTCCTTGCGAGTAAGTTGTAGACACCGTCCCATGTAGTCCATTTCTGCTGTCCTAACCTTATCTCTTATTTTTTGTGTTCGTTTCCGCTCTGTGGAGTACTGTATTTTCTACTACACAATGCAATATCCTTTTTTTTATTCTCATTATTAAAAGTTATAAAATTGTAACAATAATAAATACGAATTTTCTCAAACGGCTTTCCTTATTAAGATGAGTCTTTGACAGTGAGCGTAATAATTAAGCAAGTGTTAAAAGCGGTTCAGTTTTTGGGATAGGAAAAATTAAATGCAAAGTTCAGGATAAAACAAAGAAAAAATGTTTACAACGTTCAGAAATCTTGTTACCTCTGCCAACATTAAATGTTAAGCGGAAGCAAAACAACATAATGGATCCTTAACATGATTTTGATGGGATGGTCTCTATTCAACCAATAACTACCAAAATATGGTAATGACATGCAAGTTTTATGAACAATGTAATCTTGAAAACATTATATCCTTGAAGTTACTGTAAAAGTTTCCCGTTAACGTCATGTTATAGCGTCGTGCACGTCTCAGACCATGAAGTCGGGGCTGTCAAGCAAGAAACTACAACTTTTTCAAACCCCAAAGACTAGTGCCGATTCTTGACGGTAAGATTGGTGTCATTAGAACCTGGAGGAAATAAAGGAATTCTCATCAAAAATTACATTTACGATAATCTAAACTGCTTTCTTTACGTAAATCCCTGATGAACAGATACCCCCTCTGGCTCCCTCTCTCTTCCTCTCGCTCCCTCTCTCTTCCTCTCGCTCCCTCTCTCTTCCTCTCGCTCCCTCTCTTCCTCTCTCTCCCTCTCTCTGTCCCTCTCTCTTCCTCTCTCCCTCTCGCTCCCTCTCTCTCTCTTTTTCTTCTATTTTTGTCTGAGGCTACAGAATCAAATTTTACATCCATTATTTCGTAAGCCCTTGACACCAAAACCATGTGGTTGCGGTAATATGACGTATTAATATCTTACTTGTTTCGATAGTCCGGCAAAGGCTGTGTCAATTAATTTCAGAACGCATCATATTCAGTATTCTCTCATATTTTTGTCTTATGGATTTTGATTTTCTAATAAATTTTCTCTCACATTTACTTTTAATATATTGTACAAGAGATCTTTCGATCACATTTGTCTGAGCATGAAACTAGTTAATGTGATGCAATTCGAAGAGTGCTAATTCAATGTAAGACAAATAAAAGTTTATTAAATATGTATACAATTATTTCTATATTAGCTATAATTACATATGCTATATTATATTAGCTTGACCCGTTATTCCATTCCGTATTTTGTAAATTATTGTTTTAAAAGAGAAATTATTTTCATACTGAAACCCAACTTCATGCCAGCACCTGAATCACAACCAGAACTGAATTGAAATATTGGAGGCACATTGCAGAGTAAGAAAAGTATGCATTTGCGCGTGAAAGTTGAACTGTAATATCCATAATCTGGGATTTTTTTTTCTTTTTCGTTTTCCGTGGTCCTTGGGAGTGATTCGCTATCCTGCCGCATTATACTCACTAAGTTTTGTGCCCAAAAAAGAAAGAATCTCTTAACTTTTCTTATAGTTTTAAATGTATGGAGTATTATTATTAATTTTATTATTAATATAAATATTATTATTAATATAAATATTATTATTAATATAAATATTATTAATATAAATATTATTATTATTATTATGTTGGAGTATAATAACTGGTGCTGCCTATTGTTTCACTCGATCAAGTGAGGTATTTAGAATATACAATATTTGAGCATTTAAAAATTATTTGAAACTTTCTAACAAATTTTGAAATTACTGTGTCTATTGTATGCAGTTTTCATTACGTACAAGGATAGTGTAAATAAGATGTTATAGCAATATTCTCTCACATTCGAGTTATTTCTTTTAATAAATTTGGAGGTAACACCACATGGCATTGGTTACATCTCCCTCTTCTTAATCTACAATCTTTAGGCCTACAGTCTTGTTGTGCCTCCTATTGTTGAAGCCACTTTTGACAGAACACCTGGAACTTCTCTTCCCAGAATATCTGAAGTCAATTACATTTTTTGCGTTGTTAATAACACTTTAAATCAATATATTCCATTATTTTGTTATTCATTAGGCAGATTAATTTAAAGGGAAGCAAGCACGAATCCCTGAGTATTTTTTTCTTCTGAATTTGAACGCAGTAGAGACTACGCCCGTAATTGAACTAAAACAGAAAGTGTAATAAACAGCAGCTCTGAGGGTAATGGGCTATCATCTTTTGCGCAGCCTACATCTGCAAAACCGTTTACAACTAGTAAACCGGTCGTCCTTCATTACTGTAATTTCCTAGTTGAGTGGTCTTTGCCTGACGCCTGAACGCAGCCACACTCCGCATCCTTCACTTGCTTTTTTTTTTTGTTGTTGTTGGGAAGTCGCGGTAATGACAAATTACTTCATCGCTAACGCCTTCAATAATTAATGCCAGAGTGAGTGAGAGAGAGAGAGAGAGGGAGAGGGAGGGAGCGACAGTGAGGGCGTGTGCCGGAGTGATTCCCCCAGATCCCTCAACACATACATCCTCCTGTTGTTACGCACTCTGCTCTAACGGCGCTAAACCACTTGCGCTGTCGCTTGGGTTCTATCTGGCACAGCGCGCTCTACCGGCCACATACTAGTTGATAAATGAGAGCATCCAAAGACAGAATATAAGGCAAATTCGTCCTATTTCGGTATGTTTGGTAATGATTTAACGACGACTGTTCAAATGTCTTGAGTCATACAAAAATCTATATTACTAATTTCAAATATTCGTGTAAATTGACGAAATCACAAAGCAGCCTCCGGACATCTGAGAGGTGAAGTACCTAGGAGCACGATTGATTAAGTTCGATTCAACATACTACTATACGATGATAAAACAAAATAAATACTTATATTATTATTATTATTATTATTATTATTATTATTATGAAAAACTTACTAAAATGTAAATACAGTAAGAATTTTTAGAGTGTAAATGAAAATAAATTAAGCACGTCAAAAGAATATTTATCATCTGTAGACACAATGTGGAAAAATACGCGAAGCTTAAAATAAATTGCGATAATTTTACTACCACAAACGCCACGTCAGATTTTGTCGGCGAGGCGATCGCTGTTGTATGAGGGTTTGGTCTTGCCTGTGACTGCCCACTTGCCTGGCACTGGAGATCGAGTGCCATTGAGTTGCTCGCGGCTCGTCCACCGGATTGGGCGCGCTCCGTCAGACAATGAAGTCGGGGAGGACGAGATTCCGGAGCGGAGATCGGCTCCTCCGTTCCCTTCCTCGCCAAAAATGGCCAACGGAATGGACTACGCCCTTGACTCACCACTGAGCGCGTTTTTGTATATTTTTTTAAATTTTTTTTTCTTTCTCCCCCAATCAAATACGGAATGAAATTCAACGTTATTCAAAGGTTTTTTTGTTTACTTTAAAATATTATTATAAATATGAAAAAAAAACCTTTTCGGTACTTTATTTCTGCTCTCTTTATTTTTATTTTTATTTTTTGCGATTCCTTATTATTCGTGTATTTTCTTTCTTCTTGAATGAAACAATAATAGAATGAGCTCAGTGGTGGTTGTTTCTTAATTCATAGTAATCTAATGTTTATGTAGAAATTAACATGTCGTTTCTGATGAATGGTAATGAGGTAATGGTAATGTATATGTAACTTCAAAATAACTTCTCCCCGTAGCACGTCACACACTTTTTTACTGTTTTTGTTGTAAATAAATAAATACAATAACAAATAAATAAAAAAATAAAAAAATCAATACATAAATTAATAAATAAATAATATTACTACAAAATATACAAAGATTGGGGCAGAAGTCATCGTAACTTTCTTTTTCTAAAAGAAATGTTATCGGACCCCATTTCATGTGTAGCGTGAAGGTAATGCTGCAGCAGGGTGTGTTCACATTAAGAGATGACTATGTGTCTCTGTCAGCACTGAGAGAAATACGAAATTACTTGTCCGACTTTCGCGCCTTCATGGAAGAAATGACCGAGAATGTCACGGGGAATTGGTGTAAGCTCTTAGGAATAACGCCATTCCGTACCGGACAGTCGCGAGATGAATAAGAGTGTTTCTGCGAGGACGCGAAACAACCAATGATCAGCAATGCACGTGACGACCTGTGAGTGAGATCGATGTGGTACGTGCGGTAATCAAGAATCTGCCTATTCTAGACTTTAGAACGGGAATGAAACGATTTTGGATCGTTGTGAGCTCGTATATGCTGAAATGCTTTGGAACATGAAATCAATACTGTCATTTCAAATACCTTAATAAACATGAGAAACCCAAATTTGGTGTGTCGTTAAATGTCCAGCCGCTTAGTATAAAAGTTGTCCTTTTATGTGTGTAGTGAAACACCCATATAAAAATATTATGTAAATACTATTAATGATATTTCCTTATTTGTAAACTATCAAAAAATGAATCTCTCTTCTTTTGTTGACCCTTCCTGGTTGGGTATGCTATAGAAACTCACATAATATTGATCTATAAATATGTTATCATTTATTTGCCCTGCTATGTTTATAAATTGCCTTATACTGAAATGTTTGTCAGCTCGATTCTACTTTCATTAGATTATAGGTTTCGATATACAACATGCTATCGTCTTACCTGTCGTATGTGTACGTACGATTACACCAAATTGCGAAGTCTTGAAGTTCTGGTAGTTAAAACTGATTATTTTGAATCGATGGCTTCTAGATATAAATAATCAGTATTTCTTCCAAATACATAACATATATTTACAATTTTTGTTACACCTTATAAATAAGCTCATGAAATGATCTTATTTCTCTCGTATACATCGTACGACGGGAAATCCAATGTAGTGTGTAAACATTATCGTCAATAAGAAACAATGAATCTTCAGAAAAATGAGTTTTTGCAACTCGTTCAATCGAAAACATTCGTTAAAAGTAGGGCCCAATTGGAACTGAAAACCTCTAACAGGTCCTAAAAGCGTTTATTGAACGTCTGTGTATCTCTGAGTCCATTTTTTCTTTTATAAGCTTTACAAAATAGTAAAACGTGTAATACATTAAATCTGATTAATACGAATACGTGACATGCATATCCTTATCTCCAAAGAAAACTAGTTTCCTCGATAGTCTTAGAGTGTACTCCCGCAATTCTACTATGACATATGTATATTGTTTATATTAGGAATGGGAAACGTGTGACAATTTATTTACCTTTTTTTAAATTGAATAAAATAATGGGTCACTCCAAGAAAAAGGGAATCCCCTATCTCTGTGGAAATATTACGAATCTGTTACTGCCTGGAACTAAGTCTTCAAAGAAACAAACTGAAATACAGAGATCACTTTAATTTTAAAATGTAATTTATAATTTGTCATTCCAAGAAAAAGATAATACGTTCTCTCTTTGGAAATCCTCTAAATTCTCTACTGCGAAGAGCTGACTTTAAATGAAGTACCTGAAATAAAAAAGATCATTCTAATTTTAAATTGTAATTAATAACATAATGAGCCATTCCAAGAACAAGATAATTCGCGCTAAATTTGAAAATATTGTTAATTCCATACAGCGTAGGAGTATCTACGAAAGGTCTTCTAATATACCGTTCAGAAATAATATTGGTAATAAATATTCCTCATATGTTGCATTTTTCGAGTATCATACTTCTAATCCTTTATGTCATTGCACTGAGAAAATTATTTCCACTTTAATTTCCAGTTTAGAATCTCAACTTACTTCACAATGTTTTGAGGATACCCTGAGCGACGTATTCCTTTTCTTTTATTGCTTTGTTAAAAAGGTTGTCAAAAAAGTTGAGATCCTCTGAAGTTTCTACAGGTACGAGAAAGTACATGATCAATTTGTCGTCTGCAATGTGAGCTTGTCGTTCTTTGATCGAGAAATTAAAAAGATAATTCAGTTGAGAACATCAAAATAAATAGTTCGTATCGAATTTTCCTGATATAATATGTGAGGTGATACGAACTCTAAAACATTAATGCAACGCAATGCAGATGCCTTGATGAGCACAGGAGGTATTATGCCAAGATGTGACGGGACGTGACGTGACGTGACACGATGTGAAATTCTGATTCTCAGGATCGTATTGGACATTAGTCAGCTTCATCTGGGAACCTCGATACGGAACATTTACTATTTTCATCATCACAGAGAGACAACTATGCTCGCCTGTTCTCTCAAGCGCAGACTCTCAACATCTGGCAGCAGAGACATTCTTTTGGGCGAGGAAGATGGAATCTTTTTACTGGAATGGCCCCAATCTGTCAGTATTTCTCTGAGAATCACAACCGCGGTGAGGTTGGGTAATCGTCGATGACGTGCATGGAAACTAAAAATATTCGGCAGACATCTCAGATTTTTAATATTGGAGCTTTCGGACTCTAAAATTAATATGTTGAGGTATTATCAATTCAAATTATTATATGTATTTTCCCTGCAGAAAGAACTCCTTTTCCCAGCAAGGGAATTCTTGTCATTCTTATACTGTCATCTGCAATTGTGGTGTAATTCTTAAAAAGGTGTCCCTTTTGGGGAATCGTAAGTCTGTAAGATATTTGTCCATCGTTTCAAAAACTTTTCGGAATTTTATTTTCAAACTTTTATTTTACGACACTGTTTTGTATATTGAAAGAGATGTAACAGCGCAAGTACTTGATTTCGCTAAGTTGTTCCAGGATGAAGTTTTCTATTGTTATTATTATTATTATCATCATCATCATCATCATCATCATCATCATTGATATTACGTGTATTTGTATTTGTCTCTAAATAGTATAACTATGTACTGTAAGCTCAAAGTTTGGATCCATACTCTCTCAGATTATTGTTTAAGATTAACATTTCCAATCTAGCATTCTTAGCTGTTCTCGTATTACTTGTCGTAGTTTTTTCGCTATCTGTTCACACACAGTAAAGACACTAGCATTAATACAAATAAATTTTTTAGTTGCGTGTGTTTATTAACATTTTTTTCGCATTCTATAATACACCTATGTTACACATGTTTTGTGATAGACCTGTATTTACTACAATATCTGCAACATTATGCAAGGAATATTTTCTACTTTCATAAATAATGAAGATATAAGTCCTAAACACCAATGCCTAGAGTTGATAGTGTTTGTGTCTTGTAGAGATATTGTTTCATTTTCACACCACAATGACGTAATTCTCCCTCAAACACACTATTGCAATTTATCGCCTTGAAATAGTCATCTAAATAATGTCACATTCCATTTATATCTGTCATCTTCACATCCATATCCAATGAATTACAAAAGAAATAAAATTAATATATTCTTAAACCATTGATTTGGATAGTTCTGATTGTAGTGTTAAGTTCGTAATTCTTCAGAACGCATTACGTCAGGATTAGTGAAATAGGGAGACATGTGTTCTCCAACTCTATTCAAACTTTGAAAATTTTATTTCCGTTTACAAATGACAACCACTGTTTAAAAGCTAAAGGAAAATGTCAGAAATGTATTATAAATGTCATCTACTTATTAATGAAATAAGTTAAGTATCACATTCGTTTTCTAAAATTCATATTGAAACATATACCATTATGAATTCGTTAAATTAATTACACATCAACTATTGAATTAAATTCCGTTTAATTTTTTCCCCAAAATGTTTATAATGTATTATTTCCTTCTTAGAATATTTAAGTTAAAAAGAAAAGTGATAATTCTCTCAAGGAAGAAGGGGAGAAGGAAGCGATAACAACGAATTCGAATGCAAACACCACGACGCGGATGAAGCCAAATGATAACAATAGATGCTATACGCGGAGGATACAAGCACAAAGACGATGACAAAACGATATTGTCACATATAATGTTTTCAATGCCCAGTTGTTTTAATCACTGTAATAAACATAAAATATAATCGGAAACTTGTCCTGAGGTCATCGTAGATAAAGGTTTGAATAACTCACGCTTGATATAACATCATAATGAGACTCAGTATCTAAATAAAGTTCATATCAGACTTGTATCATTAATAACTGCTGGGCTGCCCTTTCCGGGCATTTCAATGTTAGTACTTTGAACTGGCGCCGTTTTCTTTGAGAACTTGTTAAGTTGTGACGAGCCTACGATTATCTGTGTAAATTTGACAAAATTCGTCAATCTATTTGCCAAATTCGATATGTTTCCTTTCCATTTTCAAACAAATTTTGGGGCACAGAAGTGTGGTACAGCACAAACTTGTTAACTCGAAATTTAAAAACTCCATTAGCAGGGTATCTCAAATTGTATGTGTTCTGTGTCGTGACATTTTCTTTACGAGCATCGTATTGAGTAATTCAAACCTTTATGAAACGAGATATTTGATAACTCGAAATCATTTTTGGTTTCATACAGTTGTTTCACATACCTAGCAGGTCAAAAGATTATGGAAGGATTATGGCATAGATATAATAACAGAGGTATTTGGAATGACCTAAAACTGAAAACATTCTACGTAGGTTTCCGAACCATAGCCTTGCTAATCTGGTACGATGGCACTCCCGTTCCAAGTCCGTGTCTAACACGGCCGAGTAACTGAACTGCACCAATTGTAAACGTGTTACAATTTTGTAATATCATAATTTGTTAAAACCAATTATATGACTTTTCATATTGAGACGGACTCAAATACCTCAAGATATTTAGTTAAAAATAAATTAAAATATGTGACCGAATTTCATAAAGAAAATCAAAGAACACCGGATAAATAAAAGCAGGAACATGACATGGATGTATAAGTCATGAAGAGTTCAATTGAACTAACTTGTGTATTTAA
The DNA here is from genome assembly GCA_017312745.1 of Gryllus bimaculatus. NCBI lineage: Eukaryota > Metazoa > Arthropoda > Insecta > Orthoptera > Gryllidae > Gryllus > Gryllus bimaculatus. Next base: position 636,087 of record BOPP01000069.1, on the reverse strand, counting down.
AATAATGAAAAAACGTGTTAAATATTTTAATACAAGGCATTATTGATACAGACAAAAGAAATTAGATGGTTCCGTAGCAAAAGGACAATATAGCATCGAAGTGGCGAAAAACAATGCAAACAAAACACAAGAGAGTGGAAGATGAGCTTCGAAAATTAAATTGTTTCCAGAACGTGACGTGACGTCAGTAGGCCGTGAATATGACTATAAACAAGTTTAAAGTAAAACGTGTCATAACTTGACAGGCAGCGGAGGTAGGCTGTAAACATAATTATTTTTTGTTAAAGATTCAAGTTAGAACGATTTGCGTTTCGATAAGCGACGGAAATAGGTCGCGAGTATAACGAAAGTTTTCATAAATTGAAATTAATTGAGAAAAAGCGCGAAAATACAAATTCACGGCGGTTTAGATGTCGGACAATAGTAACGGCAAATAATTTTCGGACGACGAAATCTTGGAATTGGAACTGAATGGACGACCAGAATGAAATTTGCACGATGGGAACTTGACGACACCCAGGACGGAGTTTTCGACGCATCGCCAAGTCTGCTGCTTTTCGAAGGAAGGGTTTTACCAATAAGAATTGTAAATGACATTAAAAGTATACACGTTCAAGGTTAAGAATATTTAATTAAAATAATTTAATTTAAGTTAAAAATGATCAGAAGTAATGGCCTTCATAGTTAGAAAATTCAGTAAAGATAATTAGGTTCTTTTTTCCATCAAAAGTATAACGTCAGTAAAATTAAATGTTAATTGTCACGAATCTAAAAGGGAGGGATTTATTGTAGTAATGGATGGAGCCGTAATTCATACAGTACTGGAGTTTCAGAATAAAGATCAATTATTCTTATTATTCAATATGTGCATTACAAAAAACCGCAAATCCAATTTTCCCATAATTATAGCGTTTATTTTCAGGCGCAAGATGAATACAAGGTATTCAGACCTTGAGAAATAAGTACAGTTGCACCAAATAATAAAAACCTGAGCTTGCTAAAATAGAAACTAAATAAAGAAGTAATTAAAAAGAGATAGATATGAAATGAAGTAGACATATTATTAACGAGAAAAAAGAGATTATCTCGATGCATGTACTTTAATGTGCTTTGTAATTCGATATTAAAACTCGTATTAAATCACTATCTGAAAATTTTTGAAATCAAATGTGAAAAAGAATTATTTTCATAGCAACAAATCAATCAACAGCACACTTAGCAACCACGAAATTTCTGAAAATTAACTATCTCCTCAGAAAATGAAAAACATGTTTCCAGCACACATCAGTTAATACAATGGTTTAGTTGCATGTAATATTTACATGCATATTGCATATTTATTGCACATACATTACATGCACATTTACATGAATATTAAAAATAGTTTTTTATCAAAAAATACGAACTTTTTTCTATATTTTCTCAATTTTTCGATTCCTTAATAGTAAAATTGAAATGAAACTTTAAGAATATTATATATATAGAAAAGTAACCCATGGTCTATATGTACATTTTTATTGAAACGTTGGAAGTCGTTTTTCAGAAAATGTCGTTGTGAGTGATTCTGACAATACGCAATTTTGATCTTATTTTCAGAGACATTTTGAGATTTCGTGTAACTTCATCAGAAATAATTTGAGGAACTTGTGATCACAACTGCAATTAAGTATAAATACGCCCGTAATGCAAATATTAACGACTTAAGAGATTTTTCAAACAAATTACTTTTGTGTAATTTAAAAAACAACAACAAAGAATATATAAAAAGTTCACGTTTCTCATGTTATTTAGTGTATTTGCCACTATTTGTACAAAACCTTTTAAGAAAAATTTGGGAGTCATTTACAAGAAAATATTGTTAGTAAACTTTATCTCATTTTACTCAAAATTACGTGAAAAATGTTATATTTTCAAAAAATTTACATAAACGAGTTATGGAAAACAATTTTTATTTGAAGAAAAATTTCTGTCTACCATAATATAGTTGTACGAGGAGTTCTGATAATTTTCGACAATTCAGAGTTATCAGTGAAAATCAGTCCTCTGCCATCTGCATACGTGTATTTTCTTACAAGAAATTTAAAGAAACAATTTGGATACATTTTTGAGAAGATTTTGAAAAAGTCCCAGTGGCCATATGTAAAGTAACCCCAAAATCCCAAGAATTCTTTTGAAAATCTCAGGATTGGCGCGGGGAATATTCATTTTTGCAAAAAACCTACAAATAATTTAGGTGCTAATGTTGTTCCTGGACGGACGGACGTTTTGAAAAGAAAGGGAAGAAACAACACTTATTTGGTACCGGGACTCCATAACTTGTAGTTCCGTTGAAAACTCAAAAACGATTTTCCACAACAACTTTCTCTATACAGTGTTTACTACTCCATATATACGTACGTACACGAGAAAGTAAATACTGCTTACGTTTTCGAACCTAGCTGTTCCCTGTACATTCTCCCTCACCCTTCATACCAAGCTGGAGCAAATTCAGAAAGTTTATCAGGGATGAGGATTATTTTAGTTTCACCCTCTTCCATACACATTTTTTAGAAAATAAAATAACTCTTCACTTGAAATATACTAAGTATTATATTATATATAGTATTATAATAAATATGAGTATATATTTATATTTCGAATATAGAAGATTACAACACATTTTGGCTTTGAAGGTGCACCGTCTCCTATGCCCCTCTCTTGAGATTCGCAACTGCTTCAAAGCAATCAATTTTCGAGATATTTCAGTGTATTCCATCTTCAAAGTTGCGATACTATCTCACAATACGAATTCACATAATCTCTCAGTATACATCACATTTTTCTTCTTTCTGCATTTGGTTCTTCACAAGTTCCCGTCCCATTCCGTAAGAAGTGAATAGCGATCAAACAGATGCGAGCGTTTTTAGAAAGATTGGACAGCTGGATCAACATTCCATTAATCCTTGGCATCGGACGAAACGGGATATCAGAGAACTTAAAAACGAAACCCTAAGACAGTCTGCGTCGGACACATCTCATTCATCAAACGCGTGCCTCCCATCTCGTCACCCAGCTCAGTCGACTCGCGACCGCAGCTATGTTCCGATTGTGCAACTGCTGGCGTCACCCACGACGCTTTTTCAAGCTCTCTCGCCCGAGAGTTTGAAATGTCTAGCCACTGCTGTGCGTCATGCATTCGAATAAATGCCACGTAAAGAATATGTAAATAGAAACGAAGAACGGCCTACAAATGTCAAGGTTCAGTAAATGAAAAAGAAATTGGAAAATAAAAAAAAAAGAATAGCAAGTTGTTTGATTTAAAAGATAAGAAGTAGGAGAGTACAATACTAACAAGAAGCCCAATTATGTCATGTACGAAGAGAGAACTATTTCTTGTAGTAATGAAAGATGGGAATCTCATATCGTGTGATCATCAGCACTTGTGACGTTTTGCCGTCTTTTTTATTGTTCAATTTTACTTCTTACTTCTATATTTTTGCGATGCTATAATTCACAATGTGCAAAATAATTTTAAAATCATGTAAAGCACGTACTTAAAATTTTCGCTAAAGATCACCTTCGCTGCTTCAGTTTCCACGGAATCGTCTTGTGAATTTCGAAAGCCTACATTCTCAAAATGGGTCCAAAATATTTTATTCCAATCGGACCTCGGATAGAGCCACGGACGCTTAAAAATAATTCAGTAGGTCTCAGTTTTGTTTGCTCTGTACTCTTTCGAAAACTGCAAATAAAAAAAAAAATGTCGTTGACTTCCCTCAACTACAATATTGAAGATAAAAATTTATTCTTTAATGAATTTTTTTTTCAAAAATAGAACTTGAAATTAGTCGATTAACAATTTTTCGAAGCAAATTTTCGAGCAAATTTCGCGTGATTTTTCTTAAAATATAGGTAATGTTTAAATAATTATTTTTTTCAAAAACGCCTCCAAATTCTTTCTTCCTTTTCTTTCTCGAATATAACAAGAAACGCTTAAAAATGGTGGAGGTCCTATTTTGCGAACTCAGTAATTTCAAAAATTGCGTTAAAAATAATGCGAGAAGGTATGTGTTGTTGTATGGCGAGAAGTTTGTACCGGGTACTCCATGAACAGTAATACAGCATACGTGTATATTATTACGCCATTTCAAGATTAAACATTACAATCGGTTATTTTAAAGTACCTTATGACTTTGAGACTATCTCCGAACACCCTTGAAATTAAAACTTTGTTAATGTTAAAAAAATGCAGACTTAATTTTACGTTTGGCAAAGCGTGCCCTGCCTAGTTGTTGAGTCTTGTCGTTCAGTCTCGACGATCACAATTGATCACAATCACGATTGATGACGTTTTACTGCAATTAACTGTGATTTATTTCATATTCTATAAACTGTTGAAATGTGCATTTTCAATTCCTGGAATTTTCCCTGTTCGTGCTGAATGATATTCAAGACTCTGAATGCGTTTAACATCATGTTTTCTAAGAAACTCGTGTATGTATGTACCAAATACGTCGCAACTACAAAACACATCTCACTGCCATCTATAAATATTTCAATCATAAAAACAACATTAATTACGAAACCAGCTGAATGAGTATTCTGTTGACAGAGTTTCTCTGCTAGTTTTTCCTGATACACCTTTTTCCGTCGAAATATGAATCAATAGAAAAATAAAGAATTCCAAAATTTAAAAACCTTTAACTTAAATTAATCCTAGGATTGACATTTTTTTCTTAATACCGGGTATCGAAACAAACTGAATTACTCTTGAAAGTTATCCCTAACCTCCAACTGCACTCACTGTCTGAGACGGCACAGGGTGGTGCCGGTGCAGCGTTGCTGTCCAAGAAGTCTAGGAATCCAGACGGAGGGGACGTCACTAGCTCTATTGCGAGGTCGAATTCAGCTACCACTTGTCGGAATTCTAGCAGGCAGCTGCTCTGTCGGAGTTTTCGTGGGAGTTTGTCTGATCAATACCAACGTGACGGAGAAATAACTCAAACGACCCGCAAACAGCGCGAACTCTTTCGTATCATCCTCCTTGATCTATCCTTCCCCCTTACCCTCACACACATTTTCACTCACATAAATTACACAATCACACATGTTTTCAGAGAGAAGTCGGGTGCTTAGAGGGGGCTGCCTCGCTAGCAGACGGACATGTCTGTGTGTACTGGCACCACGGCCTCTGATGAGACCAACACATATCAGCGGCGTCCCGGCGTTGCAGCCACGGGTTAAGGGGTGTTTGTGGTCAGCACATAGCCATCCTTACGCTGTATTCTGGTTTTCTCGACATGAGAAGTGAGCATTCTCGGCGTCAAACGGCAACAGATGCTTACAAGGAAGTACAAGGACAGTACAAGGAAAGCGCGCTCTATAATCTGCCCCGATCAGGAATCGAACATTTTGTCGCATCGTGGAAAGCAAGCATTCTGACCAGTGGGCTACTCATGAAGGCAGCAGAAGTACTAGCAGGGTGAAATCCCACAAAGCATGTAGATCAGCCCCGGATCTCTCGATTTAGTATAAGAGAACACCAACACCTTCCGAAATATAACTTGCATCTCACTACCTTTATCGCAATCGGCTCACAACAATAATAATATAGGTACTGTGGTGAGTTTTCGTTGGCATTTCCAATGAAATGATTATATGCGTTGTCATACACATATCAATCACAATACTGTTGGCAATGACGACGCATATAATTATTTGACAACAACACACACACACACACACACGCACACATGTTATACGTTACACATGTTTCTCTTCGTATTTCAACGCGCTGAATCCATTTTTTTTTTTTTAAGTCGCAAGTAACATTGACATTTATTATCTACAATTTTACATTTGAATTGAGCGCGTCGACATACATAGAGGATTATGTGGCAAGTCTTTGATTCCGACAACTATCTCTGAAAATAAAATAAAAAATCAATTTTGCGGTCTTTTTTCGCGTTAAAAAATTGGAGGATGGTGGCGCAATTCTGTCTTCAGATTCGGATTCAGCGCGTCGACATACAGTAGATCCTCGCTAATCCGAACCTTGCAAATCCGAAATTTCGTGCCAAGTCTGCCAAGTCTTTGGTTCTGACACCTTTTTTTGTGTGTCTGTGTAATCAATCAATCCAACGGCACTTCATGAACTGACACGTCCGAGACATCATTATCCGTGTGGCGAAAGAATTCTAGTATATGTCGCAAAACGAGCGGTAATCGGCGATCAACTATCTTAGAATCTGCTAAAAATGTTGGTCGCTGGCCTGAAAGGCCATATAAACATATTTTTAAACTTTTCATGTTCATTAATTGTGGTTGCTGATGTTTTCTTACTCTTGCAATCTGAATTTTATTTAAGGTTTATGATCTACAATGATCCTCGGTAAAATTATAGGTAATTTCCTTAGTGACTTATTGTTATTGTTATACAATTGTTTGTCTAAAAACATCTCCAAATTTTTTCTTTAAAGTTTGCCCTCCCATGAATCAAATGACAGTAAAAAATCGCTGTTAATCCCATTACCTGCGATCAGTATGTAATATCGAAAATTGGAAAAAATTAACATTGCAAAATTACAAAATTAAAGATACTAATTTTGTCTAAAACAAAATTTGTTCTAAAAATCGAATATTTAAACAAAATCATGTACATTTTTTTAAACGAGTAGTTTTCACACAATTTCTGCTTGAAATTAATGAAAATTATAAAATAATATTTCCTTAAAAGCAGCTCCAACATTTTTTATCGTTTTTTCCCTCAAATAGAGCAAAGGGAGCTTTAGAGAATGGAATGGGTCTAATATTCGTTTATCGCTCTGAATTTTCGAAAAAGAAAGATATAATGCGAGAAAAAGTGTGCTGTAGTAGCTCCATTAGTTTCAGAGTAGAATAAATACTAGAAACTTTATTTGGAAAATCTTATTACATTTGCTTATTTTTTATGAATGTGATAAATGTATTAATGTCATTCAAGAGTTTCAGAAAAAGACATAAAAATATGTTTTTAGTATTTAATGTTTGTAGAGAAAGAAACACTTTTACTAGCGCGTAATAGCTACTATTCACTCGGAGAAATGACGACACTAGCGGCGTAGGGACTCGTCCGTAGTGTCTTCTCTTTCGGCAACTTGTGTTAAGCAACCTTCTACTTCACTCGAGAAAACATGCAAAATAGTTAATGAAACATGGATTCCTTCTACAACGTATTTCTGAATGAAGTTTCTTACAGGCTTTACAACTTGTTATAAAAATATGTTTCTAAGCTGCAGCAATTCCTTAAAATCGCGTTTTTCACATTTTCTTCATGTCATTGTCCATTTGTTACGCTTGGGTGAGAATGTTTCGTTGAATGCTGAGTGTGAGTGTCCAGGTTTGGTGTCGTGGCATTGAGCGGGAGGGCGTCGAACAGACGGAGCATCGATTGTGGGGTCCAAGCGGAAACCAAGTGACCGTATTGATCAAAATATCTTTCGAGGAGGCAAAGAAAATAGGTCCTTCAGAACGAGCTGCAATTACAAGACTAAGGAGAGGTCAATCAAAATTGCTGCCATCTATTCAAGAGATCTGATACAGAACCCTGTCCAAAGTATGTTGCAGCAGTCTGCACCTCCCACCTCATTCTTAAATGCCCTGCTGTAAATAATATAAGAAAACTTCTAAAAATTGAAGGAATCCTAAAATCATTGCTCAGGTCAAGAGACGGGAATGTCAAAGTAGTAATATTCTTAGAAATTACAATTACAGCCTGATATAGCTATGAATATTATATTAGTACTTTAGTTAGATTGAACATAACATGTTTTGAAAATGTAATTAAATTTAACATATTTATTCTTGGTAAAATTGAAACTACTATTTAATTGTCTATACAATTATATAATGATAGGGTCGCTGTGATGTTATAAAGTGAGCTTAAATAAATAAATTTAAAAAAAGTTTTTGAGCTGAACATTATTACGAAGTTTGCAAGCAGACTGAATAGACAAGAACTGCAAAACAATTTTTAAATTTGAAAGTTTGAAACATGAAAACTTGACAATATTAAAAATAGCCTTGAATATTTAGATATCAGTCTTGAATTATGCATAATTAGCATCACAGGGTTGTCACTTTAGGGAGAATTGTGCAATTAACAAGCACGTAGCGTTACCACTAGTATTCGCCGTTCTACCATCCGTTTCATCTATCGTAGCAATTCCTTACGGGTTTTCTTTTCTTACTTTGCGATACAATGTAACTTCGACTACTCGGAAACAGAAAGGTTCGAGGTATAGTAAAATCGAGAGTCAATGCACTTGAGGAATAATTTGGTTGTTGGGAAGGTTACTAGACTTTACTAGAAGGTTCGGTTGACTAAGAGACATTTTTGTCGCACTCTTCCAACAAATTTAAATATGCGTAATATGTCTAAGACACACGGACATGAAAATTAAAAATTACCAACTTTTTTTGTTATTCTTAAAACTGTTGGAGGCAGACAAATAGCTGAAGTGTTGCGAGGGGCTTGCCTATGCTGTACCTCCAAACATTTATCTTAGATGCTTGTCAGAACAGTCAAATTTTTCACTCTCTTTCAAATGTCCTCTGACCTTGAGGTAGTGAAAGGAGGCTACATGCCGCAACGAATACGTGGAAATTTGACATTGTGTCAAGTAAGCTTGTAAACAGATTAACCGGGGGATCAAAAATAAAGTAATTAGACATAGTTTTACAGTCGACGTTTAATACTGCGTGAGTCCATTATAACCCAGTCAGCAGCTACTGACAAAAAAGGGTTCCTAGGAAGAAAGGTCATCTTTTTTTCTCTTTGAATATGTTGTAGCAATAGTTAAGACCCCAAGTTTTCGCCATCCAAAACCATGTGCTAACTCCGGGAGGTCCGGAAAACCGGTATTTTTCTGACTTGTTTCGTTTTCTCTATAGCTCTTTAGCCTTAAGTCATGTAGAAATATGATTCAAATTAATTTTAGAGAGCCTGAAAACAGATTTTATACAAGCATAAAGCACTTCGTGACGCCATATTGAAAACTTCTATACGGTGCCGCTGAGTCACGTGGGGATGCGAGACCAACGCCAATTGTTGAGGAAGAATCCATGCTCATGCGAAACCGGGTCTGGTTGCAAATGGAACGGTTTCGATTTTCTGCAGAGATTTTCCTGCTTTCATGTGACTCACTTAAGGACAATCTTCTCCTTTAATATTAGGTGCTCCGAATTCTGCGGTAGTATATGCTTATGCTATATAAAAGAGTGGTTAACGTCGACACCGTGTCACTGATTTCCAGAAAGTTAGCACATTAGTCTACTTTTGTCTCTCCCAGAAGGTTTATGTACTCTTCATTTTGGCACTAGATGGCGCTGTGGAAGACAACTAATGATTCAAGTCAAATGCAACCCGCAACGCTCGGCGGCATTTTTGAATCTATATCGTTAACTCCTAAGAGAAGCGATCTAGGACAATAAAACTAAAATTTTGAGGCCAAAGGCAGCAAAAAAAAAACGTTTTCACGCTATAATCTACAGGATAAGATTTGCTTGAACATTGTAGTACATTTTTGCTGGTCCGACACTTCTCGGTATTACCCCTCCTGCTCAGAGACGTGCAGAATCTGAAACTAAAAGAGGGGGAGGGACAGAGAGAGACACACAGAGGCAAGGTCAGACAGAGACAGGGTCAGAGTGAGATGGAGAGGGAGAAAGACAATGAGAAAGTGACGGAGAGGGAGAGAAAGAGAGAGATTGATGGAGAGAGAGAGAGAGAGAGAGAGAGGGGGGGGGAGACGAAAAGAGAGACGGAGAGAGAAAGGAAGAGGGAAGGAGAAAGAAGTAGATGAGCAGAATAACGTCTTCCGAGTTCCACTAGGATAATTTAATTAAAAACTGACGCATTAGAACATTCTGCACTTTGTAAATAATTGTTTTAAAAGAGAAAATACGAGTATTTACCTACCTAACCTCGAATGGCTGTGAGGTGCTGCGAACTGTAACAGTATTATACACACAGTACTATGTGAGAACAAACATTTCAATATTACTAAGTGTTGAGATTAAATGGAAAATAAAATAGTCCCTTTAATTTATTGTTATTCCTGGTTCTATTTCTTAAATTTAATTTTACATGCCGTTTACGTTATTGCTCGCATCTGGCCACCCATGCTACGAAGTAGGGTTCTCAGAAGAGGCGAATCTCCACTATGTAATAAAGGTTTCAAAATGATCTAATGTTGTAGAATATTTCTTAAGAAAAAAACTCTGGTCCCGAACTGCCCCCGATGGTCTCCACATATTCTTTCAATCTTGTGACCCTAAAAAACTCACATGTACCTCCGGAGACAAGTCACAACAAGTTTTATGGGCTTAGGATGCATCGTTTCAGAGTTATCCGAAATTTTAATGTGTGTTGTAGTGATAGTTTCCCTACGTCATACACCGAAAACTTCGCTCTTACGAATGTAAGAAAAAGTTGTTAATCGTGCGCAGAAAATGATTTTTCACCGGAAAAGCTCATATTGTCGGGCTATGGTAACGAAAAATTGGATGAATATCGTTATTATATTTAGTAAATTACTTCCCCTAACTCGTGATGTAGCCAGAATTCATGTTTTGTGTGTCCTTGATTCTGAAAACATGATTCACGTGAAAACTGTCCGTCAGTGGTCAACGCTAGTGCCTAAACTGTTCAGCCAATTTTCTCCAAAATTGATATTTCCTGATCGAAGCTGTGAAGGTTTCAAGCGGTAATTTCGATTTGTAATGATATGTTATACGAAGCCCCAAGAACATTTTCAAAATGTTCTTTATTAAACTTTATCCTCAGATAGCATAAAGAGCAGTTAAGAGAATGGTGCATATCTCATGTTTGAGGGCGTCATCCTACAAATACAGTATTTAAGAGAGAGGTTTTTTTCCTTATTGAAATTGTTCTGTGTAGATAGATCTTGAAGTAAGGTCGTGTTCAATTTTTCAAAAATATAGCAAATTTCTCAAAAACTGCTCCAAATTTGTATGTATCATGTGACAGTAAAAAATACGGTGCTAGTTCCATTTGCAACAAAATATTCTTAGTCTTTTCGAAAATAGTCTTTTCGAAAATGGCAAAAAATTAACATTTCACAACAGCACAACTGAAGATTGCGATTGTTGCGTTAGACAAAGTCTGTCTTAAAAATCAGCTCTTTATAAATTACTATGTTCAATTTTTTAAACCGAGTAGATTTTGCGTAATTTCTGGCTGACATGTATGCAATTTCTAAAAAAAAGGTTTTTTCTCAAAAACCGCACCAAATGTTTTCATTAAATTTTATCGTAGTATGTAATAATGGACGGTAAAAATATAGCACTAGTTAACATTAAGTGAACATTAAAAAACTACATAAGACGATCCTTTTAACCTAAACAAAGAACTTTCACAATTTGAAGATAAGAGCTTCTTAACTTACACAAAATCTGTTCTCAGAAATCAGTCTTTAAAAATGTCAAATAGTTGTTTTTAAAGAAACTAGTATTTTTCACGTAATTAATGCTTAAAATTCTAATTATAAAAATTACATTTTCTCCAAAATTAGTCTTTTCTTTCTTTTTCTTTCACGAATTAAGCAAGCGACGTTTAAAATAATACCGTAGGTCTCATTTTCGTTTATCTCTCTGAATTTTCGGAAATGCGTGTTGGAAATATTGAGTTGAGACAATTACTATCTTAAGCGTCGGTACGAGTTGGTAAGTCACAGCTTTTCCGTAGTGTTTCTGTAGCGCCGAGGTAAGGCTCACGGCGAGCTAACTCGGAACCTGAGTTCGAGACTCGATGCAGTAACATTTTTTCTTGTTGAAACCAATCTACAAGTTAATGTAGTAGTATAATATAGCGAAGCAGTTAAAAAATGTCAGAAAGAATGCGCTGTTGCAGCAGCATTAGTTTTGTTCTCAATCTTTTTGATGCAGGACTAAGGAGTAATTTTCAATCCAGCAGTAGCACACTTACTGGGTTTTGTGAAATTGGTTTCTTGTAAACTGTCAAAAAGCACCATCCGTATTTATTTATCTATCTATTCTTAGCTTATATACGGAGACTCATATACGTGATTTAAGACTTTTCTTGCGTCCGTCTTAAAATAAGTACGCTTGTGAACGGTCTACTACGTCGCGTCATGGGCCCCTAGGGTCTTTTACCAGGAGTGGTGAGGGGTGTTGATCCTCGTCTGTCTCGTGTTCCTGACAGTTGACATTGACAAAGAGAGGGGCGCGATGTTCTCTGGGCCTTGGGTGTCGTGCACTAAATCCGGGCTTGGGCAGGTTGCTTACGCTGTCTGAAAAGAGCTGGAGGGGTAGATGGCGGCGCAAGGGACTATGACGAAGCCGCTGGGCGGGGTGGTGGAAGCGATGGCTGGGGCTCTGACGGTGGAAGCGGGGGCGGTGGGAACGTTTTGACGATGTTAGCGACACATTTCATGGCGATGGCTGTACGAGTAGGGATGGCTGTAGAGTGGCTGTGTTGAAAGCAGACAACGAAGAGAGATGTATCGGTAGCAACGAAACTGAAGGAGTCACTATCTTAAAATTATGTGAAATGAGAGTTAGTAAGGTCCTCATCTACAGTTAGCAACTGTTTTTAAGTCCTTTTTTCTCTTTTTGCAGACCATGAAAATGTGCCGGCCAGGTCGCTCACCCACCTCTCGTCTCTCAGGTATGTTTCTGTGTTGCAGCCATCATTCAGATAAACAGGAGCTCGGCAACGGCTGTTGAGTTCTTTATCAAGAACTTCCATCAAATAAATGAGCGCGTTTAAAACAAAATTTGTCCCAATTAAGCGGCTGGTGTGCCGGCTTCCCTGAGGGTTGATAACGTAATCTTCGTTCAGTTCATGACGCGGCTCTCCTCCCACTTTGTTTGGGCTCCGGGCGACCTTCTTTTATTTTTTCGGCGCAGTGGCTTTTTTTTCTCCCCCGTGCGGTTCTTTTTTTTGGGGGGGAGGGGGCTTGGGGCCGCGCCCCCGTTCCCTTCGCCCGTCAGCGGCTCCGCGGAGCCTCTGGAAGAGGGTCTCGCGGCCTCGGTCGGGGGCGTGGCGGCTGCCGGTGGCTGATGGCCCTATCGATTGGAGGTGGTGCACGAGCCGCCACTCGCCCGTCGCGTCGCCAGGTCGCCGTCGCGGTGGAGGCGTGGGCGGTCGCCAACTTGCGACGCGATGCGATGCGGTGCGACGCGACGCGATGGGACGCGATGGGACGCGACGCGATGGGACGCGACGCAATGGGAGGCGACGCGATGGGACGCAATGGGACGCGACGGGACGCGACGCGATGGGACTCGACGCGATGGGACGCGACGCGATGGGACGCGACGCGATGGGACGTGACGCGATGGGACGCGACGCGAAGGGACGCGACGCGACGCGATGCGACGAGATGCGATGCGATGCGATGCGATGCGACGCAATGCGACGCGATTCGACGCAATGCGACGCGATGCGAAGCGACGCGATTCCACGCGGTGCGACGCGATTCGACGCGAAGCAACGCGACGAGACGTGTCGCGATACGACGCGGTGCGACGCTACCTCAGACTTGTCCTTGTAACTGAAAAGGGCATCCGATCTCGCGTGAGGATCATTCTTCGATACCGTTCCTCCGGGGAGCATAAGACCTCGATGAGAGAGACTTCCATCTAACTCGATTAACCGCAATTTTTTTTTTTTAATTTCTCTTCAGGATTTTCCAGTCTTCTTCATTTCCTTGTAAACAGTTTTTCTGCATATGCTCCTTGGTCTCCTGCAACTCATTCTCCCGGCGTGTTCCATTCTAGAGCTTGCCATTCTATTGCTCCTGTAAGTATTCTCAGAGTGAGAGTGAGGATGGCGTGATGGTTTCGATTCAAGTCAGCTCAGTTCATGTCTTATTTTATTTGGTGAGAATCGAGCCATCAGGCCCGCTCTTCCGTCTGACCCCGCAAATAGCGCTACGCTCCTTTCGCCATCTAGCGGAAAAAGAAGATATCACTCGGGCGACGAAACAGGCGATTGTGAATTTAACTCAGGAGCTTGTTAATGATCTCGTGCAATAAAACTGCTACTTTGGACAGCCGGCTTTACTCCCCCTCCGAAGGAAGGCGTATGCGAAGGAAGGCGAATGAGTCCCAGTGGGCATGAATTTTCGACACTAGCTATGTACACTACGGTCCAAAAAAACATCCCCTGACTCGTTCCGCTCCATCTGAGATACGTAGGTTAAATATCATTCGTGGTAAAAATTGACGTGCGCACCCTGAAATAAGGGGGGTAACTACATTTCTGGGCCGCTATTTCCATTGAACATTTTTATATTTACGTACATTTTACTAGTAAATAAAAAGTACATTCCAAAGAGTATTAAATTATAACTTTAGTGATTACCATTAACAAATACAAATGTTGTTGTTAAACGTTTTTCAGGAACCTTATCTCCATATGTAATATAACAATTCTCTAATTTTCTGTGTTTTACAAATTCATTTAATTTTTGTGAGAAATGATAGGCATTACTTATTTATGTGTTTATGATAATTTTTAAAATGTTGTTGCTTATGTATAAAATAATTGAAGTTCTGAATAAAAAAATTGAATGGCAGCTGATAAAAATACTCGTAAAATATATATTTTTTTAGAAAATTTGTAGTGGTCAGTTTAAAAGGCGGGAAGGGTTTAAATTCTGATTGAAACGGAAATAACATTACACTGACACAGGTACAAGCGTTGCTTTCAAATTATTTCAAAGTTGGTTCATTACAACCGAACTTGTCAAAGAACTCCATCGAGTTGAGTTCATTGTATACCTTTTACAAATCCAGAACATTTAAAAAAAGTAGTATTTGGAAGTATTGATGAAATAATATAGTTTCATTTGGTGCATGTTGTAGATGTCGTTGTATATGTTAGTATATGATTTACTATGTTTCATTGGAGAGAAACAAGGATATATAGCGATATAATCAAGTCAGGATATTTTTCGGCACCGCAATGTAGCTGCGTTGAAATTCAGCCATTGAGAGGAGGGGGAGCGTTTCCATCGCCGAGTGTCTGGCTGCTCAGATTGACAGTTTTTCGTGTGGGATTTTTTTTTACTAATCTGTACGAGGTATGTACCATGATTGCCACAGCAGTACCTTACTAATCGTTATTAAGCAAAGTTTCTACATGTGTTGTAATATATTAAGCAAAGTTTCTATATCCTCAGGAAACAGAAAAAACGCGTTCGCAAACAGCTACCTTACTATCAATTCTAATTAGGTCGCTGGACCTGACACAACGGAGCTGAGCAAAGTACCTCTGCGCTGAAAATTTGCAAGTCAATTCCGTACTGCCGTAGCAATTGTACTGACTGGACTATTACCTACCGACGCACATACGCGTCGCATGGTATCTCGGCAGTGCTGCAGCGACGGTGAGACAACCCGTCTACTCCAGGCGGTGGCGCTCGGGCTGACACGCGTGCCAAGTGCGGCACGCGGAACGACTGGCAATGACGCGCCGAGTGAATTGAACTCCAAAGAAATTCTATTCATTCTTGTGAAATGCACTGCTCAGCATTGAGTTATTTAATTTATTATTCTTAAAAAAAATCATTCGTACGACTGTTTTGAAAGGTATTTCTGGGTATGGTCATTTGATAATGATTTTTCGTAATAGAGTGTCGAGGGTGAAATTTGTTCAGCAAAGTTGCTTCATGTGCTATGATGAAATATCGACAAGAAATAGAAATTTTATGTCACGTGTTGGAAACATGTCAACTCAGGAAAAAAATTAATCTAATGGATTCTATAAGTAAAAATTTGAACCGCTTACGTGGTACGCGTAAACACTGCAAAAACTTACGATATTTGCGTCGGCAGGTTGTTGATCCTTGGTTCCCCTCGACGTAAGGTTTGTGAAAATCTCACGGCCATCGCACGACATGGCTTCGATCGCATATGAATGGGAGTTTAATCACGTAAACACTGAAGTACGAATAAAATAACCAAATGATTGACGCTTCTAAGGCGCCGTGGCATTTTCATGAAAACCACTTGCAGCAGGCGAGCTGCAGCCACCCGCTGCTGTGTGATGTGGCTCGTTGTTTTGTACGGTGCCAATCACGGAGGACCTTCTTATTTTAATCGGAGCATAAATCGTGCTGAGCAGACCGGGGGGGGGGCGTGTGACCCGGAGCGTCTCACGGAAGCAGTGTGCCGCCCCTTCGCCCGCTCCACCAACCCACGCGCCCACCCGCTCCGTCACCCGGAGCCTCCAGCCGGCGGCCACGCGCATGTGCCTGCTGGGAAGGAGCGTTCTCCGTGGCGGCGGCGACAGTGACAATGGTGACTGTGGCGGGGGCAGTGACAGAGAAGGTGGCAGTGGCGAAGGTGTGTGGCGGAGGTGGAGGTGGGGTCAGGAGCAGTAACAGTGGCCATGGTCGAGGAAGAGCAGGGGACGGGGCGGGGTTATGTGACGGAGGCGTGTGATCGTGGTGTAACGTGATAGGCACCGTGTGGCGGTGGCGGAGGTGGGTGGGCGAGTCGTGTGGCGGGACGTGTGGCGGAGACCGAGCGGAGGGGTGCGGAGGACGAGTGGCGAGACGTGTGGCGGAGCGGGTGGCGAGACGCGAGACGGGGTGGCGGAGACGGGTGGCGGAGACGGGTGGCGGAGACGGGTGGCGGAGACGGGTGGCGGAGGCGTGGGCGGAGACGTGTGCGGAGTCGTTGGCGGAGGTGCGTGGCGGAGGTGCGTGGTGGAGTGCGTGGGCGGAGGTGCGTGGGCGGAGGTGCGTGGTGGAGGTGCGTTGGCCGGGAGGCGTGTGGCGGAGGCGTGTGGGGGGCGTGTGGCGGTGGGTTGCTGGGGTGGCGACGAGAGCTTCCGTCTGACCTTGCCGTCCTCGTGTCCCGACCCTCTCCACCAAATCTCGCCGCCGAGACCCACACGCATCGTCCCAGCCACCGGTCAACCATACTGCTGCGGCACCCCACTGTCCCTGTAGCCACTTTCACTGCAGCATCTGTGCGACGAGAGCTGTGACCCACCTCCTCCGTCTCAGTCCACCACCAGCCTGTCCCGCCGACCTGGTCCCGCCGCCGACCTAACTACTGCCACCCCGGCCACCCCGTTCACCCTCCGCCAACTTGGAAGAAGAAAGATCCACCCTTTGTCCAGTCAGATTATTCAGATTACACAAACCACTTTCATTGTCGCAGTCCTGTCCCTCCACTCCCTTCCAAACAGCTCCACCTCCAGTTCTGCCACGCCTGTTGACTCTACCTCCGCCGCTGGCAGCGCGTTGACCCTCGCGGTTCACCATCACCATCACTGGCTACGTGACAGTGACAGTGACCGTGACAGTCATCCCGTACGCCCCCCCCGGCACCACCGGTTACGGTCGCCGCCCGCACCGTTAGCTTCACCAACCCTCTCTATGCAACACGGAAGCGTCACCCGGTGGATTATCATCCGCCACCATCGGCAACCCTCACCGCAAGGCGTCACCGCCGCCGGCCGCCGCCGCCGACCTCGTTCGCCGCCGCCAGTCGCCGCCCCGGGGCGCGGCGGGCGCGGGTCGGCGGGCTCGCTCGGCGCGCGCGGGTGCGGCCGAGTGTTGGCGCGCCCCCGGCGGTGGCAGCGCTGCGGTCGCGGAGGCTGCGGCGGCGGCGGCGGTGGCCAAGGCGGTGGCGCGTCACCCGAGGCCCGAGGCCGAGCGGCGCGCACACCGAGCGCTGCGGACAGCCATCCACGAGCTTGCACGCGGCACGCGGCTCACGCAATCGGCGCGCCCGGAGTTAGCGGAGTCGTCGCGCACACCCACCGCAGCGCGCGCGGGCACTGGCGCGTGCAGGCCCTCGCCGCGGCGCGGCGCTTGGTGCTGTTGGCGCTGGCGGCGGCGGCGCTGGAGGGGCCGCGGGAGGGCGGCGGAGCAGCAGCAGCAGCAGCCTCGGCCGTGCTGGTGAGTGAAGAAGGCAGCTGCGCCGCTCGGCCCGGACGGCCCTGCCGCTCCGCTGCGCTTGGCTCGGCTCGGCCCGGCCCGTCTGGGCGCGTCGCCGGGCACGCCCTTTCCTCGCGGCTAACCTCCGCGGGGCGCCCCTCTCGGGCGCCGACGGCCCTCGCACGGCGGCGGCGTCGCTGCCTCGCGGGGTCTGGCGGCGACCCGGCCGGGGATTCCCGTGGGCTGGGCGGAGGGGTGAAGGGCGCGGTGAGACGTAATCGCAAGAAACCCCAAAAACGGTTTGAGATACGGCGGGGACATTTACTGTTGCAGTAGAGGGACACGGAATATGGTCTCTTATCTGATGAGGGAACGGGAACCTGTATTACTGAAAGCGAGGAGCTTTGATTATGATTATAGAGACGGGCGCAGTTTCAAACCCGAAAAGCTCAAAATAGTAGCTAATAACTACTTCTCCATCACCCTTTAAATAGGCGTGTTTATTGAGTCCCCGATCAAAGAGTGATTATGCATCTTTGGCGTTGGTGTTGACTGCACGATCAGAAGTAGAAAATAATACATAATGTTTCGATCCCAAGTTGAAGAGCATAAATATTTCGATCAGAAGATGAGGAGCGGAAAAATAAAATATTTCGATCTGAACTAGAAGAGGATTGAAGTTAAATATTACGATCTGAAGCACAAAAGCGCTGAAATTAAATGTTCCTTGGAGGGGGGGTGCTAACGTGAAACAGGATTGCGAATAAACTCTATCGCCATCTCCCTGCTATTCGATATCGCAGTTATTTGCCAGGCTCTGAAGCATCTCTATTTCGTTCTGAACAAGTTGCATTGTCGGTTCCAGACGTCCGACGGCGGGTGTGGGCGTTCGCCGAGCGATAAAACATTACGGGACGGAGAGGATAAAAATATAAAACAGGGCTGGTTATTTAACTCACCATCAACCTGTCGACAGTGACGTAATTTATGAAGTTCTACACCGTATGCTCGGTGAACGTGATGGCTTTTTGCAGCGTCGATTACTCGGTCTCACGATGAGAAAGAAGGGGGGGGGAATAAATGTTCCAAGGGAGTAGAAAGGATATCAATGAAACGAAGCAGGTATGTCATTGCCTTCGTTAGCGATCTGTCAATTATTCCGTAATAATTTATTTGGTTTGCTCCGAGCCCTTTTTGTATAGTTGCTGTTGCAGTTTAGATTCCAAGCATTGATAGCGTATGAAATAATGTATTTTGAGAAGTATTGTGTTGCAAAATAAAGCGTATGAATAATATAATTCGCGATCGGCTAGTCGGTTCATTCGTGACGGTTTTTTTTGTCTTGTTAGTAGACATTTCGCTTTGTCGGTGAATATTCAAGAGTAGATTAATGGCGTCAATAACTTGAGTATTTATTAATTAGTTTCATCATTCAGTAAAGCATGTATTCAGACACCCATTCGCAAATTTGTCTCTACCGCTACGTTTTAATTTTATGTCTTGGCGAACTCCCAAAAAGCAGTACAACAGACAGCAGAGAATCCTAAACAATCAGTACCAGAACAGCGCGCTGGCACGTCTTGCAATGCACTCGGAACTGCTCGCAAGTTAAGTTCCGGGCATCGGAGCAAGCTGAGCAGAGAGGAAATGAAATGTCTACGGATGAATTATTTTAACAAGTAAAAGCCAAATGTGACCAAAACGTCTTTATCTCCTACACGTTGCGTTATGTTCCATAAAGCTCGCTTGCGTATTCATTTCGAAAATAGTGGCTGCCGCATTGTTTTCTAACATCCTAAGACGGAACTGGGGGAACAGAATAAACCGGGGGGAATTAACATTTTATGTTAATGTAATTATGTTATTTCTTAACAGTATGAAACATATAGTCTAACGATCAATAACCTGATACTCTCATGATTTATTCTTTTCTGTTTTATATCCGTGACGTTCTACTGCTAATGCAATATTAATTCGGAGCATCTGGCGCTATAAAACGGCGCAGCAGGCAAAAAACAAAAAAAAATCAGGGAGACAGCCTGTTCACGTGTACGCAAGGAGTGCCAATAAATATTTTTTGCAATGTATCAATCGATCCTCATGTGAAAAATTAACTTAAATGTACTACTTTCGGCGAGAATCCATTAGATTGTTGATTCTAGTCACCTGGCCCAGGAGATGAGTGGAGTAAAATGTTCCCGAGAGTATGGTTTTGAAATGGTAATGAGTGACAATTTATTGATCTAGTAAATAACCACTTAATTGCTTATCGTATTCCTACATTGTTAGTTAATATGGTTGTAAATGAATGCAGGCTGATAGTTCGGTATCTGACGAGGAAGGAGAAAAAAGTAATAATGTTCTCTGAGAGTCAATAAGGTCGAAATCTCACAGACGATTAATCTACAATTTATCTATCGCGATCATATTCCTTAAATATTATAAACATTTTCCCAAAACTTGTACATTAATAAGCACACATCGTTAACGAAAAGTTAAAATTGGAGGATTAAAGGCAATTTTCACGCGCATTGCTTGCACCTTTCAACTATTTTTTCGTAATTTAATTGGATTGACTATGTAAGCTTTTCCAAACAAGCAAACACATTTCTTGCTTCAATATTGGCATACTTCTTAGAAACAGAACCCAAATGATGTCCTTACCATTGTCTCTGTATCATAGGGAAAACCAAATACTCTCCCCATCTACTGCCACACCCACCTCGGTGCCGCAGAGGAACGTCCTAGATCAGTTCACCGAGTCGAGGATTTGGTTCGCCAGTTGGCAGCATTGGTTTGCGTAAACGGCATGGCGAATCGAATTACAGACATTTACTTCAAACATGTCTTAATCAGTATTATACTTTGTATTGAATGATACATTGAAGACATAGGTACTATTATGTGAGGCTATGGGTGTGGGACACTTCATACTGTCAGGAATGTATGGAGCTGGATAACGGGTACGTTCGCTCACTGTACTACTCGGCGATCGTCCCAGGCGCCTGCAAAGAGAGGAGACTGTTGGCAATGATGTAACCCAAAGCAAAGTGATGGCTTCTCCATGACGCCTTGCTGAACTCCTGAAATAATAGTTTTGCCAACATACATTGCATGTAATATGTCTATCATTCGTGCTAGCACCTTTCCCAATTCTACGTAGTTTAACGTTTATTCGGACCTGACCTCAGAATAGGTGTCATCCCAGTTGTGGGAAGTCTGTGAACTACACCTGTGTCTACTGCCACCGTCTTTCTTACAGCCCTAGCCAAACCGACTGAGTAATGGAAGAATTAACCGACAACTTCAAACATTAACACGTTTCGGCCTTAAAGCGTCACAGCAGTCAAAATGAGGCTGGGTACGTGTGTATTTTGAATCAGAGTGGTCATAAACTGGGATCTTTATGTTCCATTTAGAACAATATTTTCATTCATATAATATTATTTGATGACGAGAAATAGAACATATTTTTTAAGAACATCAGCATGTTGCTCATGTAGGAATACATTGTATTTTTTTGTTTGGTTACTGTCAGTAGCGCACATTAATTTTTCTCATTGATCCAGAAAGGACAGACATGGGAAGAACGTCCCTAGACTATGGGGTCTTTCAAAACATATTGGAGATGAACTGCCTTTAAAAGAAAAGTCTGTAATATATAAATAACACAGACAAAATTTAAATTCGATTTCAATTTTCTTTGGAAGGTACAAGCAGAAATCTTCAGTAATTATCATAAGCCTTTTATTTCCAATCAACAAAAAATCTATTATCACAATTTAGATTCGTGTCTCTGAGAGGTACGTTTCTTCAAAATTGTTTGCAATGTAGATATTTAATGTTATTCAATCCACACGTTATAGAAATACACATTTTTTTATCTCAAGATTCTGTAAAACAGTGGCATTGTAAGTGATAACAAAGGTTCACCTTTGTAAAGGGAAATAACAATCCAAATCCTGGATGTAAGCAATTTAATCTCATACGAGCTATTTTATTACACGCAACTCGAGAATTTGATGTAAATCTACTTCACATTCTCTTCTTTAGAGTTGGACCCAAGGGCATTCGGACGTCGCACAGTTTGAAAACGTTATAATCCTTTCTCTGGTAGGAAGTGTTTTGTTGGTTTACCTAAGACGCTAGCTGGCACGACGTTGGCCATAACCGATTCATATTCAAATCAGACGCCCGCAATTTTTCCTCCAAAGGAGCCACTGGGCTCTG
Organism: Gryllus bimaculatus; assembly: GCA_017312745.1. NCBI lineage: Eukaryota > Metazoa > Arthropoda > Insecta > Orthoptera > Gryllidae > Gryllus > Gryllus bimaculatus. Next base: position 613,957 of record BOPP01000069.1, on the reverse strand, counting down.
GGACATCCCGACCTTGCACGCGCAGCGGGCGTCCAGTGGGACAGTGCGTGTTGGTGGCCGTGCAGTGGAAAGCAGCTGGGACGCGGGCGGCGTGTGAGGCGAAGAGCGATGGGGCGGGGAGGGGATTGAAGAGCCGGGAGGGGCGGG
>BOPP01000069.1:600940-613785 GCA_017312745.1 Gryllus bimaculatus | reverse complement strand
AATATAACAATTTCTCTAAATTTTCTTGTGTTTTACAATTCATAATTTTTTGGTAGAAATGGATAGGCATTACTTATTTATGTGTTTATGATAATTTTTAAAATGTTGTTGCTTATGTATAAAAATAATTGAAGTTACTGAATGAAAAAATGGAATGGCAGCTAATAAATTACTCGTAAAATATATATTTTTTCAGAAAATTTGTAGTGGTCAGGTTAAAAGGCGGGAAGGGTTTAAATTCTAGATTGAAACGGAACAATACATTACACTGACACAGGTACAAGCGTTGCTTTCAAATTCATTTTCAAAGTTGGTTCATACAACCGAACTTGTCAAAGAAAACTCCATCGGTGAGTTCATTGGTATACTTTGTACAAATCCAGAACATTTAAAAAGTAGTATTTGGACAGTATGATGAAATATTAGTTTTCATTTGGTTGCATGTTGTAGAAGATGTCGTTGTATATGTTAGTATATGAATTTACTATGTTCATTGGAGAGAAACATAGGATATATAGCGATATAAATCAAGTCAGAGATTTTTCGGCACACGCAATGTAGCTGCGTTGAAATTCAGCCATTGAGAGGAGGGGGCATTTCCATAGCGAGTGTCTCTGGCTGCTCCGATTGACAGTTTTCCGTATGGGTGTTTTTTCTTCCAATCAGTACCAGGTCTGTCAGATTGCCACAGCAGTACCTTACTAATCGTTATAAGCAAAGTTTCTAATGGTTATAAGATTATTAAGCAAAGTGTCTATATGAGCTGAATTTCCTCAGGAAACAGAAAAAACGCGTTCGCAAACAGCTACCTTACTATCAATTCTATAGGTCGCGGACCTGACGCAACGGAAGCTGGCAGCAAGTTACCTCTGCGCTGAAAATTGCAAAGTCAATTCCGTACTGCCGATTGTACGACTGGGACTATAACCTAACCGACGCACATACCGTGCATGGTATCTGGCAGTGCTGAAGCGACGGATGAGACAACCGTCTACTCAAGGCGGTTGGCGCTCGGGCTGACCACGCGTGCCAATGCGGGCACGCGGAACGACTGGCAATGACGCGCGAGTAATTGAACTCCAAAGAAATTCTATTAGTCTTGTGAAATGTACTGCTCGGGCATTGAGTTATTAATTTATTATTCTTAAAAAAAATCATTCGTTACGACTGTTTTGAAAAGGTATTTCTGTATGTCATTGATAATGATTTTTCGTATAGAGAGTCGAGGGGGTGAAATTTGTTCAGCAAAGTTGCTGCATGGCTATGATGAAAAAATATAGACAAGAAAATAGAAATTTATGTCAACGTGTTGGAAAACATGTCAAACTCAGGAAAAAAATTAATCTATGGATTCTATAAGTAAAAATTTGAACCGGCTACGTGTACGCGTAAACACTGACCAAAAAACTTACGATATTCGCGTCGGCAGGTTGTTGATCCTTGGTCCCCTCGAACGTAAGGTTTTGTGAAAATCGCACGGCCATCGCACGACAGGTTTCGATCGCATATGAATGGAGTTAATCAGTACACTGAGTACGAATAAAATAACCAAATGATTGACGCTTTCTAAGGCGCCGTGCATTTTCATGAAACCACTTGGCAGCAGGCGAGCTGCAGCCACCCGCTGCACTTGTGTGATGTGGCTCGTGGTTTGTACGGTGCCATCACGGAGAGGACCTTTTATTTTTAATCGGAAGCATAAAATCGTGCTGGGGGCGGGCGGGGGGGTGGACCCGAGCGTCTACGAAGCAGTGTGCCGCCCCTTCGCCCGCTCACCACCCACGCGCCCACCCGCCCGTCAAAAAAAACCCCCGGAGCCTCCAGCGGCGCCACGCGCATGTGCCTGCTGGGAGGAGCTTCTCCGTGTGCTGGCGATGGTGATGACGGGGGGAGGGGACGAGTGAGAGGCCGACGGCGGCGGCAGTGACAATGGTGATGTGGCGGGGCAGTGAGGGTCAGAGAAGGTGGCAGTGGGAAGGATTGTGGGCGGAGGTGGAGTGGGGTCAGGAGCATAACAGTGGCCCATGGTCGGAGAAAGCAGGGGACGGGGGGTTATGTGACGGAGGCGTGTGATCGTGGTGTAACGTGATAGGCACCGTGTGGCGGTGGCGGAGGTGGGGTGGGCGAGTCGTGTGGGCGGAGACGTGTGGCGGAGACGCGAGCGGAGGGGTGGCGGAGGACGAAGTGGCGAGACGTGTGGCGGAGCGGGTGGGCGGAGACGGGGCGAGACGGGGTGGCGGAGGAGGGTGCGGAGACGGGTGGCGGAGACGGGTGGCGGAGACGGGTGGGCGGAGGCGTGGGCGGAGACGTTGTGCGGAGTTCGTTGGCGGAGGTGCGTGGCGGAGGTGCGTGGTGGAGTTGCGTGGGCGGAGGTGCGTGGGCGGAGGTGCGTGTGGAGGTGCGTTGGCCGGAGCGTGTGGCGGAGGCGTGTGGGGAGGCGTGTGGCGGTGGGTGCTGGCGGTGGCGACCGAGAGCTTCGTCTGACATTGCCGTCCTCGTGTCTCCGACCCTGCTCCACAAATCTCGCCCGCGAGACCCACACGCATCGTCCCAGCCACCGGTCACCATACTGCTGCCGGCACCCCCACTGTCCTGGTAGCCACTTTCACTGCTGCACTGTGCGACGAGAGCTGTGACCCCACCTCCTCCGTCTCAGTCACCACCAGCCTGTCCCCGCCGACCTGGTCCCGCCGCCGACCTAACTCTGCCACCCCGCCACCCCGTCACCCTCGCCAACTTGGAAGGAAGAAGAGATCCACCTTTGTCAAGTCAGATTATTCAGATTACACAAACCAACTTTCATTGTCGCAGGTCCTGTCCTCCACTCCCTTCAAACAGCTCCACCTCCAGTTCTGCCACGCCTGTGACTCTACCTCCGCCGCTGGCAGCGCGTTGACCCCTCGCGGTTCACCATCACCCATCACTGGCTACGTGACAGTGACAGTGAACCGTGACAGTCACCGACGCCCCCCCCGGCACCACCGGTTACGGTCGTCCGCCCGCACCGTTGCTTCACCAACCCTCCTTGCAACACGGAGCGTCACCGGGTGGATTATCACCGCCACCATCGGCAACCCTCACCGCAAGGCGTCACCGCCGCCGGCCGCCGCCGCCGACCTCGTTCGCCGCCGCCAGGTCGCCAGCCCCCGGGGCCGGCGGGCGCGAGTCGGCGGGCTCGCTCGGCGCGCGCGGTGCGGCCGAGTGTTGGCGCGCCACCGCGTGGCAGCGCTGCGGTCGCGGAGGCTGCGGCGGCGGCGGCGGTGGCCAAGGCAGGTGGCGCGCACCGAGGCCCGAGGCGAAGCGGCGCGCACACCGAGCGCTGCGGGACAGCCATCCCGAGCTTGCACGCGGCACGCGGCTCACGCGATCGGCGCGCCCCGAGTTGAGCGGAGTCGTCGCGCACACCCACCGCAGCGCGCGCGGGCATGGCGCGGTGCAGGCCCTCGGCCGCGGGAGGCGGCGCTTGGTGCTGTTGGCGCTGGGGGCGGCGGCCTGGAGGGCGCCGCGGGAGGGCGGCGGAGCAGCAGCAGCAGCAGCCTCGGCCGTGCTGGTGAGTGAAGAAGGCAGCTGCGCCGCTCGGCCCGGACGGCCCCTGCCGCTCCGCTGCGCTTGGCTCGGCTCGGCCCGGCTTCGTCGGGCGCGTCGCCGGCACGCCCTTTCCTCGCGGGCACCTCCGCGGGGCGCGCCTCTCTGGGCGCCGACGGCCCTCGACGGCGGGCGGGTCGCTGCCTCGGGGGTCTGGCGGCGAGCCGGCGGGGTTCCGAGGGATGAAGGGCGCGAGTAGACGTAATCGCCAAGACACCACAAAAACTGTTTTGAGATGCAGCGGGGACATGTACTGTTGCAGTAGAGGACACGGAATAATTGTCTCTTATCTGATGGGGAACGGGAACCTGTATTACTGAAAGGAGGAGCTTTATTATGATTATAGAAACGGGCGCAGTTTCAAACCCGAAAGCTCAAAATAGTGCTAAGAACACTGCCCATCACCTTTTAATAGGAGCCACGTGTTTATGTGAGTCCCCGATCAAAGAATGATTATGCACTTTGGCGTTGGTGTTGACTGCACATCAGAAAGTAGCAAAATAATAAATAATGTTTCGATCCCAAGTGAAGAACATAAATATATTATATATTCGATTCAGAAAGGGGAAGAGCGGAAAATTAAAAAAAATTCCGATCTGAACTAGAAGAGGATAGAAGTTAAATATTACGATCTCAAGCCACCAAAAGCGCTGAAATTAATTTTTCCTTGGGAGGGGTAATGTGAAAAAGGGATTGCAATAAACTCTATTCGCCATCTCCCTGCTATGTCGAATTATCGCATTATTTTGCCAGGCTCTGAAGCATCTCTATTTAGTCAGAACAGTGCATTGTCGTTCCAGACGTCCGACGGCGGTGTGTGGGCGTTCGCGAGCATTTAAAACATTACGGAGGAGAGGATAAAAATATAAAACAGGGCTGGTTATTTAACTCACCATCAACCTGTCGACGTGACGTAATTTTATGAAGTTCTACACCGTATGCTCGGTGAACGTGATGCTTTTTTTGAGCGTCGATTACTCGGTCTCACGATGTAGAAAGAAGGGGGGGTGGAATAATGTGTCCAAGGGAGTGGGAAGGATATCAATGAAACGAAGCAGGTATGTCATTGCCTTCCGTTAGCGATCTGTCAATTATTCCGTAATATTTATTTGTTTTGGCTCCGAGCCCTTTTTGTTATAGTTTGCTGTTGCAGTTTAGATTCCAAGCATTGATACGTGCGTATGAAATAATGTATTGGAGAAGGATGTGTTGCAAAATAAAGCGTATGAATAAGATAATTTCGCGATCGGCTAGTCGGTTCATTCGTGGACCGGGTTTTTTTTGTCTTGTTAGTAGACATTTCGCTTGTCGCGTGAAGATTCAAGAGTAGGATTAATGGCGTCCAATAACTTGAGTATTTATTAATTAGTTTCATCATTCAGTAAAGCATGTATTTCAGACACCCATTCGCAAATTGTCTCTACCGCTACGTTTTAATTTTATGTCTTGGCGAACTCCCCAAAAAGCAGATTTACAACAGACAGCAGAGAATCCTAAACAATCAGTACCAGAACAGCGCGCTGGCACGTCTTGCACTGCCACTCGGAACTGCTCGCAAGTTAGTTCGGGCATCGGGAGCAAGCTGAGCAGAGAGGAAATGAAATGTCTACGGTATGGAATTATTTTAAACAAGTAAAAGCCAAAGTGACCAAAACGTCATTATTCCTCACGTTGCGTTATGTTCCATAAAGCTCGCTGTGCGTATTCATTTCGAAATAGTGGCTGCCGCATTGTTTTCTAAATCCTAAGACGGAACTGGGGGAACAGAATAAACCGGGGAATTAACATTTTATGTTAATGTAATTATGTTATTTCTTAAACAGTATGAAACATATAGTCTAACGATCAATAACCTGATACTTCTCATATTTATTCTTTTCTGTTTTATATCCGTGACGTTCTACTGCTTAATGCAAAATATTAATTCGGAGCATCTGGCGCCTATAAACGGCGCAGCAGGTAAAAAAACAAAAAAAAAATCAGGGAGGACAGCCTGTTCACGTGTACGAAGGCTGCCAATAAATATTTTTTGACAATGTATCAAATCTATCCTTCATTGTGAAAATTAAAGTAACTTAATGTACTAATTTTCGGCGAGAATCCATTAGATGTCTGATTTCCAGTCACTGGCCCAGCGAGATGGGTGGAGTAAAATGTTCCCGAGAGAATGGTTTTGAAATGATTGGTGATTAAATTATTGAATCCTAGTAAATGAACCATAATTGCTTATCGTATTCCTACATTGTTAGTTAATAGATTAAGTTGTAAATGAATGCAGGCTTGATAGTTAGGTATCTACGAGGAAGGGGAAAAAAAAAAGTAATAATATTCTCTGAGAGTCAATAAGATCCGAAATGTCACAGCACGATTAATCTTAGCAATTATCCTATCGCGAGTTCATATGTCTTAAATATTATAAACATTTTCCCAAAACTTGTACAATTAATAAGCACACATCGTTAACGAAAAGTTAAAATTGGAGGATTAAAATGGCCAATTTTCACGCGCATTGCTTGCACTTTCAACTATTTTTTCGTATGATTTAATTGATTGACTATGTAAGCTTTCAACAAGCAAACACATTCTGCTTCAAATTGGCATGATTCTTACAAACAGAACCCCAAATGATGTCCTTGCAATTGTCCCTGTTATCATAGGGAAAAACCAAATACTTTTTCCCCATCTACTGCCACACCCACCTCTGGTGCCGCAGAGGGAACGTCCTAGATTCAGTTCACCGAAGTCAGGATGTGGTTCGCCAAGTTGCAGCATTGGTTTGCGTAAACGGCATGGCGAACTCGAATTACAGAATTACTTCAAACATGTCTTATCAGTATATACTGTTATTGAATGATACATTGAAGACATAGGTACATTAGTGAGGCTATGGTGTGGACACTTCATACTGTAGGAATGTATGAGGCTGGATAACGGGTACGTTCGCTCACTGTATACTCGGCGATGCGTCCCAGGCGCCTGCAAAGAGAGGAGACTGTTGCAATGATGTAAAACCCAAAGCAAAGATGATGCATTCTCCATGACGCCCTTGCTGAACTCCTGAAATAATTAGGTTTTACCAACTACATTGCATGTTAATACGTCTATCATGGTCGTGCTAGCCACCTTTCCCAATCTTACGTAGTTAACGTTGTATTCGGACCTGAACCTTCAGAATAGGTGTCATCCCAGTTTGGGAAGTCTCGTGACACTACACCTGTTGTCTACTTGCCCACCGTCTTTCTTACAGCCCATCCAAACGACTGAGGAATGGGAGAATTACCGTACAACTTAAACATAGCCACATTTCGGCCAAACCGTCACACTGTTCAAAAATGAGGCTTGTTACGTGTGTATGTTGAATCAGCGTGGTCATTGAAAACGGGATCTTCATGTTCCATTAAACAATATTTTCATTCATACAATATTATTTGATGACGAGAAATAGACATCAGCACGTGACTCATGCAGTAATACTTTGTATTGTTGCTGTTCGGTTAAGTCAGTAGCGACTTATTTTTTCTCATTGATCCCAGGAAAGGACAGGACATGGGAAGAACGTCCCTAGGCAATGGAAGCACTTCAAAAACATATGGAGATGAACTGCTGTAAAAGAAAAGACTGTAGATATAAATAAACGCAGACATAATTTAAATTCGATTTTCAATTTTCTTTGGAAGATACAAGTAGAAATCTTAGGTAATTATCCTTCAGCCTTTTATTGGCCAATCTATTATCACAATTAGATTCGTATCTCTGAAAGTACGTTTCTTTCAAAATTGTTTGCAATGTAGAATTTAATGTTATTCAATCCACAGTTTATAGAAATACACATTTTTTTATCTCAAGATTTCAGCCAAAATTAGTGGCATTGTAAGTGATAACAAAGGTTTCACCTTTGTAAAGGCGAAATAACAATCCAAAGTCGTGGGATGTAAGCAATTTAATCTCATACGAAGCTATTTATTACACGCAACTCGAGAATTTGATGTAAATCTACTTCACATTCTCTTCTTTAGAGTTGACCCAAGGCATTCGGACGTCGCCACAGTTTGAAAACGTTTATAATCCTTTCTCTGGTAAGGAGTTTTTGTTGGTTTAACCTAAACGCTGTGGCACTGCGTTGGCCATAACCGATTCATATTCAAATCGACGCCGCAATTTTTCCTCCAAGGACGCACTGGGCTCGGGATACATTCCCGACCTTGCACGCGCACGGGCGTCCAGTGGGACAGTGCGTGTTGGTGGCCGTGCAGTGGAAAGCAGCTTGGGACGCGGGCGGGCGTGAGGGAAGACGATGGGGCGGGGAGGGGATTTGAAGAGCGGAGGGGCGGAAGGGGACGGCAGAGCAACCGGGGCGGCCGCAAGAGCGGGCGGCAAGGACTTGGTGGTACGGTGGTAGAAACTGGGCCGAAGCATTGAGGGGCGGGACTGGGTGGTGTGAGGTAGCGGGGAGGCGGGGGAGTGAGGAGAGGAGCGCCGCAGTGAGGAGCAATGGCGGGTGGGAGATAGAGGGCGGGCCGGCGAGGAGTGGAAGCGGAGCAGGGGTGGGTTGATTGAGGAGAAGGCCGGGGGGCAAGAGGCGAGAAGCGGAGGCCGTCGGGTTGAGGAGGAGGGGTGAGTGCGTAGAAGTGAAGACGGGCGGTGACGAGCGGGCAGGGCAACGTGGAAAACTGGGCGGTGGTCGGTGAGCTGCGGGGCCGGGACCGTGAGCAGCAGCGGGAGCGGCGCGAGGAGCTCGACGGGCGGAGAGGAATGCGTGGGAGTGGAGCGGGGAAGCACGGGAACGAGGCGTATTGGCCGAAGGCGGGGACTCGCAGGGATGAGCGCAGCGGAGAGATGCGGCAAGGCGACGCGTGGCGGAGCGGAACGGGTCGCCGAGGAGCGAGGGCTAGAGGAAGCGGCCGCGCAGACCGGGGCAGAGAAAAAGCTGGTCGCGGGGCGGGGCGGGGCGGGGCGGGCGGGACGAGTCTAGTCAAGGTGGAGCATGTGCCGCGTTAGCGGAACGGGAGCGATACGTAAGGCGTGGCGTGAGCGGGACGGGCGTGCGGGCAATGGGTATGTCGGGGCGAGGCGTGGCGTGGCAGTGGTGAGCGGAGCGGGCACGGGAGAAAGGCGCAGCGCATGGCCTGATGTGATGGGCGGGCTTGACAGGGCGTGGCGGTCGTGTAGGCAGGGTGGGCGGTCGGGGTGCGGGTGAGGGAGAGCGGAGCGGGGCACGGCGTGACGAGGGCATGACGTGGCGGGGCGGAGAAGGCGGCGGTGGTGTGGCAAGTATGAACTCGGGAGAAGCGACAGCGGAAGGGCTGAAGCGGGCGGAGTGTAGTGGAGTGATTGGGTGGAGCGAGGCAGGCGCCGGCGGAGGGACGACCGCCCAGAGCGAGCGGCTGCCTCCCCGCCCCCGCCTCCCCCTCCCGGCGCCCAGCCGAGCGCCTTTTTGTGAGGCGCAGCGTGAGCTCTCTCGCGTTGTAATCTCCCGCAGCACGCGCTCCCGAGCGCCCCACGCGACAGCCCAGCGCAGCGCCGCCCCGGCGCATGCACGCCGCAAGGGCCCTCGCCGTGCAGAAGGCACACGCATTCACTAAACCGTTCGGCGATGTGGTTGTACATGATTGTCCAAAGAGTGACCGGTGCATTATTTCGTTAGTAGCCTCTGCTACAGAGAGACCGCTCGGTGACTTCACGCGACCTGGTTTCAGGTGATAGGTCTCCTGTCACAACTATTTTTAGTTGTCTAATACTTGTTTTGAGTCCTAATATTGCTACTTCCAATTCATTAACGATTTATTTATGTTGTTGTGGCAGAAGAAACATGCGTATATAGCATGTGATATATCGCAAAAAACCTTGTTGTCTCTGCAATTACAACTATTTTGATGAATACTTTTTTCATTCTTAGTCTGAATTTGATTGTAAACTATTGAGGAAAAATCATTTTCAGATATATACATATTATTTCTTTCGTTAATACTCGTACTAGTACTGTAGCGACTGGCTCTGGGTACCTTGGTTCATGTCCCTGTCAATCCAGGTGGAAACTGTAGTGGTAAAAGTGTATTCGTGACTTTCCCATTGCCTTCTCATTGTACAATCACTCATATCAACTAAAACTTTATTATTAAAATTCTAGCCTATTCCTAATATCAGTAGAGGTGTATGAACTGGATTCATAATAAGGAACATTACTTACTATAGCGACAATAGTAATGTGTTTCGTCACATTGTGTCAACTTGAAGACGCGTGGCAACTCCGTTGATCATCTTGCCAGTTAAAATTCAGGCTTTTCTCATTTTAGCAGAGTCCCGTAGAAATTCTTGAGGGTGTTTGAGGATGTTTCATGCGTTCATCGTGAGAAATACGTATAGAAACCATAAGGTAACGAGTGCGCCCTTCTGTGTGTGAGGGGTGGTGTAGGAAATGGATCGATGTTTCTGGGCACGTCGACTGCTAAGGTCATTAGTTCCGAAAGTATAGAGAATATTTATATTGTGGGAGGTTTATATAGCGGTGGTCTTCCAACCGCTAATTGGCGAAATCCGGTGCCGACCTGTAGGTCAGCTAGCCGGGTTTTCCGCGACTAGGTATCTCACCGGCGGGGATCCACTCCAGTCGAAACAGATATAAGCCTCTGAGTGGTCTCCGGACATGTGTAGTAGTGAAGAGCATGTAAATGAGGGTATGAGTAATGGGTGAAGATATGACAAGGAAGAGGAAGGAAACAACTCCGTCTCCGGCCCGTTTATTAGGGTACTGCTCCGGCATTCGCCTGGTATCGACCGTATAAACCACGGAAAACTACCGATCAGAGCAGCCGGCCCCTAGAAGTCTCCTCTAGACAGCGGCTGAAATCCACCTCCCTTTGTAGTCAGTGTCGAAATTCCTGCCATTGTCGAACCGTAGGATGTCCTGGTCAGAGGCACTGCAGTGACAACACTTGATTCCCTGAGCCACCTCAGCCGGTTAGTGGGAAGCGGAGAGCTCCGACGGCCACAGCGTGTGCAGTCGAGGTGGTCGTGAGGTTCTGCAGCCTCTCCCACTCGCCAACGCGCAGTGCAAAAACGGACGTCAACTGAGGGGCCGTCACTAAATTACGTGACGCATGAATGAGGAAGGAAGCATTTGCCTACGTTATAAAAGAGACGAGGAGAAAAAGTGGTGCACCTAAAAATATGCTACCCTTTATCATGCACGCTCTTCTTTCTAACGACTCCACCGGATCGGGCACCTGATAGTTACAGTTATAAATAATGGTTACATAAGTATTATAAAGAATCTTCACCAATAAATATTCAAGTACTTTATTTGGATGTAATTATTGTTGATGACTATCTCTGATGCGTTTCTTAGGATCTTCCTGGACACATGCAAAGAAAAGTCAATAAGTATGAAGTTTTATACACAATGGAAATTTACATCTTAAGCACTAGCAACTTTTTCATCTATTCATGTTTAACTTCTTTTCACGCAAAAAATGTAAAAATATAGCACGTGTAAAAGATACAACGCTTAAGAAACAGTAAAATTGCGTTTCAAATGTGCACACGTGTGGCACAAGAGTTTTGATGAATAGGTTTGTTTCTTTTAATATGAACCACAAAGTGAAAATGAAGTGACGAGGTGGTAAATGGTAAGTTTTCAGATATCAGCATAAGAAATAATAATCAAATATAAATCTGACACCAAATTATTCAACTTGCAAATCGTAGAAATCCATACTGTATTGAAAATAATAACTGGTTTGCGATTAAAATCCTGATTTTTTGACAGAATGGCAATATTTCGTGATAAATTCTCGACATCATTAAGCCGATGTATTGAAACCAAATATTCGGTATTATTCTAAATTACGTATGTATAATTCGGCATTCGCCATCATAAAGTGTTATATGGATTTTTTCCGTTAACGTAATTAATAACTCCCTCCACGTTTTGAGAGAATCCTGTTTCTCCTGACGTGAGACGGAAAAACTCACTAACGCTCGTGTTCAGTCTTCAGCCATTTTTGCAAACAGAGCTGCTGTTATCACAAAGTTTTGATTTCAATCTGTTCAGGTACCTTGGCAGTTTGCCTTATACTAAAATATTTCGTATACTTATTGAAGTTGTCGTATTCGTAAATCAGAAATGCCGCTTCGATTTTCTAAGGTACAAACTGCCAATTAAAGTTCAAAGTTTGGCTATGTTCCTGGCAAAAACGTAATGATATTCTGACATATCACGACACTCCGCGATGGCGAACCAGCGCCTTAGAAGGAAAAGGTAGGTGTTGAATATGCATAAATAAGGCGAAAATATTTTCTTCAGGTGGTGAAACAGGTTTCAAGGCGTGCAGGAACGTATATTTCATTTCAAATGCCTTTCGCCCCATTCTAATGCCTCTCTATTTCAAGTTTCGATGGCTGTATTGTAACACACAGCTTCACTGTGTCCATGCATCTGAGAAATGCCTAGTTTTACTTGAAGAACTGGGATTTTGTAGAATTGTTTTGGGTAGAGTTTGGGGTTACACGTCAAAAAACTTTGCAAGTGAATGTATTTTTTATGTTGTCGCCAAAAAACGTTTTAATTTCTATAATCGTTATTGTTAGAGAAACGATTATTTATCTAATACAGGCCCTGCCCATAACGGTGTCTTTACATCCACCGCCCAGAGCAACGTATCGAGAGATGCGGCTCAGTGCATCTACTGCTGTCACTGCAGGGCCTCTGGCCGGGAGGCGCTGGGCTTCGAGTCCCCACGGTGGCCGGATTTTTGACACTAACTAGATAGCTACGTGGAGTTCAGTTGCTGTCTGGAGGAGAATTCTACCGCCCCACTGCTCTGGCCGGTAGTTTTCCATGGTTTCTCCGATCAATACTAGGCGAATACCTGTTCGGAGTTGTACCCTAAGAAACGGGCCACGAGCCGAGCTCGATCTTCCATTCCAAGTCCTTGTCGTATCCTCATCGTTTACATACTTATTTACACGCACTACATTACCGCTCATGCCAGAAGACCGGTGGAGAGTTTGCCCCGCTGCTGATGGGAGATACGTGGTTGAGGAAAACCCGTTAGCCGACGGTATGTCGGTGCTGGATTTCGTCATGCAGCGGGAGCGTGCTTGTTTCAAACTGTTCTCGTAGGCAAACAACACTTTTTCAGCAATAGTGGTTTCCTAACAATATAAAAATTGAATAGTTGAGAGCAATATTAGTTGTAATGATTTATGCAATCACTCCGTTTACTATTCATTGTACTTGCCAATAAATTTGAACGTCCATC
>BOPP01000069.1:582976-600620 GCA_017312745.1 Gryllus bimaculatus | reverse complement strand
CCTCCCTCCCTCCCTCCCTCCCCCCCTCTCTCTCTCACCCACCCACCCCACACCCACCCACCCACACAACAACACAACACACACACACACACACATATATATATATATACATAAACCACACAAGTGATTCGCATGTATTGCGAAGTTAGTGAACTTTTATTTGGGGGGGCCTTTAACCCTCATGTGTGGGTTCGTATACGACCGGCTTGCCTCTTGACAGGTGAGTAGGCTTTGTTTGAATCAGGTGTGTGTACCGTCTAAGAGTGGTTCATCTGTTGGGTGTCTGTGTGTTTGTTTGCTTATTCTCGTGCGCCAGCTGTCTTTTGCCGAATTGTCTGCCTTGATAGTCGTTACGTCCGTTGTGGGTATTGTTGTGACCCCTCTATTCATACATCTGTGTTCGATGTCTGCCTTGCCTGTGATTGTTGCTTTATACGACTGTCTGCCCTGCGCTCATCCCGTTCACTGCATCTTGTTGAAGTCTTTTTTCACATGTGTGAGTATTAAATGGTCTCCGTCAGTATGTAATATCTGTCTGTCATTTGCCTGCCTATGAACCGACTTGTTTAATCGACTATTTCCCGCGTGTCCACGCACAAGGGAAAGCTCGAATGGATTATTTTCGCGTTTCTGGGCTACTTGTCAACTGCCTATGTCATTATTCCCATTAACTGTAGTATTTGTTTATCTCTGGGAAGTGATGTGTTCTGTTCCCGCTGGATGGTTGAGCATCCTGTACAGACCGTCACCTAGGCTTGCGGGGTATTCCGCGTCGAGGGATCTCCCCCCCAGCAGAACATCGCCCCAACCGGGACAAGCTCTAACTCCTGACGGGTTCTCCGAAATGTGTGCGTGCATGTAAGTCTACGTGTGTGTGTAATGTGAGGTTAGAGATAGAGAAATTAGAGAAGAAGAAGGACAATCGGCGCATGTCCAGTGGCCCATTTGTTACTAGGTACTGTTCCGGGAAACAGCCGCTAGAAATGTCCCCAGACGGGGCTAGGACCTCCTCATTAGATACATTGCAGTGACTCGTTTGGATGCCTTGAGTGATCGCAGGCGGTTGTCCTTGGGCGAACGAGGCAGGGAAGAGGGGAAGGGAACAGGGCCTTGAGGGTGGAGGGTGTTACGCAGCCGGAAAGCCCTAGCCTTCGTCCCTTCGCTACCGATGACGTCACGCAGACGAGGGCTTGACCGACCTTCTCCCGCGCTTAGCCACCGAGTCGAAAGTAAGCTTTTTGCAGTTGATCGCACGCGTCGTCGTGCATTTGGGGTGTAGTTAGCGATTGCAGTTTCAACTATTGTGAGAGGCGCAGGAGTGAAATGTAGGACTAGCATTCGGTACATGGAGGAGGAATGTGAGCGGAGAAAGCGGAAGAACACATTTAAAATCTGGCCCCGAGAACGCGTTTGTCGATCCTTAAATTCCGCATGGATTTGGCATTTGAACTCCGCCCTCAGAGGGGTCGTCGGAATGACTGGGCGCGAACGGTGGACTCCGGGTGCCAGTTTGCCACCAACTCACTCCCTCCGCCTTTCGTGACATAAAATGTTCCCGTCACACACATGTGGGCTTTCTTTGTTGCTCAAGAAGAGATTGTTATGAACTTAAGAGTGATGACCCCAAAAGCACATTTTGTCCTTTTGGGTAAAACTGCTCTCTCTTTTTCACACACACACACACATATATATATACATAAACACACAAGTGATTCGCATGTATTGCGAAGTTAGTGAACTTTTATTTGCCTACTCATGTGTGTGTTCGTATACGACCGGCTGCCTCTTTGATCAGGTGAGTAGCTTTGTTTGAATCAGGCTGTGTGTCCGTCTAAACGAGTGTTCATCTGTTGGTGTCTGTGTGTTTGTTTGCTTATTCTCGTGCGCCAGCTGTCTTTTGCCGAATTGTCTGCCTTGATAGTCGGTACGTCCGTTTGTGGGTCATGTGTGACCCCTCTATTCATCCATCTGTGTTCGTATGTCTGCCTTGCCTGTGTTGTGCTTATACGACTGTCTGCCCTGCGCTCATGCCCGTTCACTGCATCTTGTTGAAGTCTGTTTTTCACATGTGTGAGTATCTAAATGTGTCTCCGTCAGTATGTAAATATCTGTCTGTCAATTTGCCTGCCTATGAACCGACTTGTTTAATCGACTATTTCCCGCGTGTCCACGACACAGGAAAGCTCGAATGATTATTTCGCGTTTCTGGGCTTGTCAACTACTATGATCATTATTCCCATTAATGTAGTGATTTTTTTATCTCGGGAAGTGATAGTGTTCTGTTCCCGCTGGATGATGAGATCCTGTACCGACCGTCACCTAGGCTTGCGGGGTATTCCTCGTCGAGGTATCTCCCCCCCAGCAGAACATCGCCCCAGCCGGGACAAGCTCTAAGCTCCTGACTGGTTCTCCGAAATTTGTGGTGCATGTAAGTCTACGTGTGTGTGTGTAAGTAGTGAGGTTAGAAGATAGAGGAAGAAGAAGGAAAAATCGCGCGCGGTCCGTGGCCCATTTGTTAGGGTACTGTTCCGGAAACAGCCGCTAGAATTGTCCCCCAGACCGGGGCTAGAACCTCCTCATTAGATACATTGCAGTGACTCGTTTGATGCCTTGAGTTATCGCAGCCGGTTCTTCCTTGGGCGAACGAGGCAGGGAAAGGGGAAGGGGCAAAGGGCTGAGGGTGGAGCGTGTTACGCAGCGGAAGCCCTACGCCCTTCGCCCTTCGCTCCGAGTGTACGTCACGCAGACGAGGGGGCTGACCGACCCTTTTCCCGCGCTTGGCCACCGAAGTCGAGAAGTAAGCTTTTTCAGTTGATCCCGCGTCGTTCGTGTCCGATTTGGGTGTGTATTTAGCGATGCATTTCAACTATTGTGGAGGCGCAGGAGTGATGTAATGACTAGATTCGTAACGATGGAGGAGGAATGTGAGACAGAGAAAGCGGAAGAACACATTAAAATCTGCCGAGAACGCGTTTTGTCGATCTAAATTCCGCATGGATTTTTTGGGCATTGAACTCCGCCCTCAGACGTGGAATGACTGGTGCGCGAACTGTGGACTCCGAGCGCCATTTTGCCACCAACTCCTCCCTCCGCCCTTTCGTGACATAAAATGGTCCCCGTGACACACATGTGGTACTTTCTTTGTTGCTCAAGAAGAGAATTGTTATGTAATTTTAAGAGTGATGACCCCCTAAAAAGCACATTTTGTCCTTTTGGGTAAAAGTGTTAAAAGAATTATTTCAGCGAAAGTGGAGGTGAAATAACAGTTGTATTGTTGATTGACAGATGAATTAATGTGATTGTTGATAGACAAATGAACTATGAGTTTCATTTCTGATGTCTCATCTTAAAGGAGAAGAATACAAATTTATCTTTCTTGGATAATGAATAAGAAAGAAACCGGAGCTCGAAGTTTCCCAGTACCATTCCATCGAATTTACTTTGTACCGGACAATTCTTTACATCTGCAATGTACTGTAAAGAGCTCCTAATTTTACGACTATGTTTCTCCTTTAGGAGAAAGTAACTAATCCGCAAGCACGCGGACAAAACATTGATAGAGGTCTCTATTAATGTTATTACTGAATAGGAACTGACAGATTGCCCAGTGACAAGTGTTTCTAGCAACTTTAATCGGGAGGACCTAGGTTTCAAGTTTCGATGAGGTCTCAGGAATTTTCTACACTAGGGTATATGGCTTGGCCGAATTCAGCCGTTACCTGGAGCAGAATTCGAGCAGCCTGTTGCTTTGATCGGTAGCTTTCCGTTGTTTATCCCATTGGTACCAGGGAAATATCAGTTGGGGAGAAGGAATCACCACCCCCATCCCAAGAGACAGTTTGATCGATCTCCATGAAACTTATATCTTAAGTGTTTTTTTCAGGGAGAAGGTTTTTTATACACTTCGTTGACACTCACCTCTAGTTGGGAGTACGGCACCAAGTGGTGCTTCAGTTAAGTGCAATTCCCAATCCTCGTGGGCATCATCGTCACTGGGCGTGGGTTTGATTCGCGACGCGGAATAGAGCAGGGCAGGGCGAGCTGTGGGGTAATCGGGTTGAAACTAAGCTGGAGCTAGGAGACGGGTCGAAAGTAAGCTGAGCTTGGAGACGAGAATGATGGGTCGATTCTGGCATGAGTTCGTGGTCGAAGCAACGCTGGCGAAATGCGATCACGGCGGTGGGGCGTAATTTTGGAAGTATACTATAAAAATAGTGACCAATGCCTATAGAAATATTCTTGCAAGTGTTGAAAACAGGGGTCAGCTGTCAGTAACATTCCTAATTACTCTTCCCAGAGGGGATTACTCTTGTTCTCGTAAAAGGTTCTGTCGCGAACAAAAGCCTTACTATATAATTCCTTTAAAAAGTAGCTAACACAGAATTTCACACCAGACAAAATAATTTACTTAGAACGTTTTCTTATTAATGTCTTTTTCAATTAAAACGTGAATAAGCAGAAAGATTGCACGAAAGAGGAAAACGTTCTGTAAAAATATGTAGTAAAAGACTTCCTGGATTTCATGGACAGAGTTTTAACGAAACATTTTTAACGGGAAAACAGTCGTTTTGACGCTTGAAAACATCGCTGCTCCACTTTTTTTAAGACAGTCTTCTCGTTCATACTTAGCACTTCAAATGTTACGGCGTATTTCCTAAACTTTTAGTGTTCCTTTGTTCAGCATTTATTTTTATGGTATTAATCAGATCTTTAAACACCTAATATCTTTTGTTAGAGGAATTGATGTGTGAATGTTTCCAATTCTGTACTCAGATTGATAAAATAAATAACAATGTTTTGGTTCAAGATTTGTGCCTATATTTATCCAGAGAGCCTAAAGTAGGTAGAACTCCAGAATGTCTGAGGTTATTTCCGAGGACTTTCTCCCGTTAAAAAACAGTAAATCAAAGCTAATGATTTAAGGCCGAATGTAAATAATTAGACAAAAATGAGAATACAATTATTAAGTTAATAAATTTGGGATACACGGACAATTCCCAAACATGGCAATTAAAGTTTTAACTACACGGTATGCTTTTTAATTCTAAACATATGTAAGAGAGTTTGTTTCTCCTTTTGGCGAATTTAGCACTATAGCCATAGTAATTTGATGGTTTTGGTTGGATTGCCGCCTTCTACTTCTTGGCTTATTCCGATTCCTCATTATTTTGTGAGGACTGACTTTTATTTTATGCAAGTGGAGAAATAAAATATATTAAATGTAAAACTGGGGATAAATGGAAATCATCTCCAAAGAAATAATGAGGGGAAATAAAAACATAAAAAGAGGCACTTTAGTCCTGTTTTCACTTAATTTTACGATTTGTTAGTTACACTTGACGCATTTTGAACACTTAAAAATGTAGGCTTAAACTTGTGAAAATCGTTGAAGCTGGCAACTCGTTTTCTTCAATTTCCTTGCACCTTAAGTCCCGTCGGTATACAACTCATCCCGAAAGTTCATTTTCCTTCTTATAAGCACCTTTTTTAGAATCAACTGTCATTTAGCGTATTCATTTAGCTTGAAGTATTCTTCTTATCCTCGAGGTATCATACGATGTTCTCTGACACAGTTATCTACCCTTTTCTGCTATCAATAAATCTTTGTTGCAAATAGCATGCTTAAAAAGGATTAAAATTGTTCCCGCAAAATGTGTTTGTTGTTCAAAATTAAGAAGAGGAAAAAAATTAATTATTTCATATTATTGTTGTGAAATACACAGTGTTGTGTATTCCATATTATTATTGTGACCAGAACCTTGGTTTTCAAGAAACGTCAGTGTTAACTGTTCAAAAACAATGTCACTTAAAATGTTACCCCACGTTATAAACTCTTATATGTGAAGCTGCAGGCAACCTTTGAAAGGAATTTGGTCGGTCCTGCAGGCGGTGGCTGCGGTGGCTGTGGTTAGCATATCACCGATCGCATAAAGTTCACGAGCGTCATGTAGACCGCACATGGCAGGAAACACGCCCACATACACACACACATACACACACACACACACACACACAAGACGTATCACTTATCGTCGCCTGAGGAAGATCCATACATGGCAAGACTGCGGTCAATCTGCGGGAACATCTTTCCGGGAAATTGGGTTTCTTATTTGACTCATTTTGTTTACTATATTTTGTTTTTATTATGTTAATCTCGGTCTACATATCACAATATAAGAAATTCCTCTCCAACTCTGCCTTTCCTATCGTGCTTAAATTCCTTTCTTTTTTCTATTTTCACTCTTTTCGTCTTTTGATGCCTTGATTATTTTCTTCTCCGTAGGCGTTTTCCGTGATGAACTTTCTTCCACTTTTTCTTGTGCACATCAGTTACATTGGCCTTTGAATATTGGTCTCTTTTCTCTCACAAACTTCTTTTTTGAAGTTCAATATGCTCGAATTGCGCTTTTAGACGGAGGTAATGTTTTTCTAAAAGCTTCCAGATGCGTTGGTTTAATGATCAGTTTCTGTATATGGCTGTATAATGTTATTATATAGAATCTTGTACATATAATCCGTATACACCGTCTTAGTTCTAGACATGCTCTTATATTTGATTGACGATGCTGCAATTACAGAAAAAATATTTTATATCGTAGTCTTCCTTGATTTCTAGGTTCCCAAAACCTTGGATTTAGTCAGCAACGAGGTTGCGGAACTACTTCAAAGTTTATTTTTCCCTCCTAACATTTGACTTTGTCTTACCTGCTGAGGTGGCTCAGAGCATCAACTGATGTCACTGCAGTTCCACTGACTGGGAGGTAAAAAGTTCAAAGAAAAAAAATTTCTAATAATCGTGAAATCCTTTAGGCAACTCTGGGCTTGACTAACATTTCTGTGGATTTCCACTATCTTCAGCTTGTTTCCTTACTGATCCACATTGTTCCTTCAAGTTTCTAATATTTATGCCTTTACTTAACCATTCACCCGGGATCTTCATCTCTTCCGGTTAACTACTTCGTATCATACGCGTACAGTATGTGTCTTTGGTGAAGTGTGGATGCAGGGTGCGGCACAGCACCCAAATAAGGAACCGCAGAGACTTTCGTGGTTCATGTTTCAATGGCAAGTATCATTCATTGTGTCTTTTGAATGGAGACGCGTCTCGCTACCGCCTTCATTAGAATTCAGAAAGCCAAGCTCGAAGTCTCTTGAGAAGCATCCGTCGGTTGAACGTCTGGTCACCCATTACACCTTATGAACTTGGTGAAGCAATCCCCTTCTTACAATACCTTCATTTAATGACAACCACGAAGTCAAAACTCGGTAATTGATTTCTCCAGTAAAATCCTGCCTAGTGTTTTGTCTAATAATGAGATGCCTACTTCCAAACGAGAACGAAATTATTTTGTCAACTCTTTACCTTTTTGCAGATGGTAAGCATAAGGAGGTAGTAAATTGCGTATCTAGAATTAAGTAATTTTGATTTATTTTTACAATGTTGTTTCAGTTTAAGTTTACAATGTTGAAATTTGTAACATAGCTATGGTGAACGGAGTTCGAAACCAGACCTGCGTTCAATAATCCAGATTGTTTTACTTTGAGAAAATCGACAACTGCAGATTCAGACAAAAGTCAGTTGTGAGTAAAAAAATGGCACTGAAAATGATGCCAAGATTTGTATACTCATTTATTCCGTTTCAAAATGTGTTGTAAATATATTTTAGGTTTACCAGAAATTATTATTAATTTTGTTTCTCCTAACAATAGGCTACTTCCCTCATTCTTTTCTCTTTCCCCAATCTCTTTCATGGTTAGACTCGCTCGCATCTGTTCGCCTCTTTTTGTTATTTTGTTCTTCTTATTTCTTCAACCAGATTCTTCACTTCCGGATTTTTTACTGGTCCTATTTCTTTTTTTGCGATCCCACCCTTTTCCAAATCTTTATGGACGTTCTTAATCCTTTGAGTTTTCTCTTTCTCTGGAACCTGAAGATCCTGTTCGCTGTTCTTTTTAATTCTTCCTTCTGAAAGGCCCCTAGAAGGCTATATTCCTCTACCTAATTTTGTCAAGATATCAAATATTTCTTACGGCTAATAATTGGATCTAATGAGGCTTCTTCTCATTCTTTTTTCTTCTTCTGCTCCTCCACCGGCACTTTTATCTTCTTCTTCGTCTTCTCCTCCATTTTTCCCTCATCCTATTCATCTCTTCTTTCACTTCCTCCTTCACCTCATCCTTTTTTCCCTCTCTTCTTCCTTTTCTTCTTCTTCATCTTCTTCATCATCATCATCTTCGTCTTCTTCATCATCATCTTCGTCTTCTTCATCATCATCTTCGTCTTCTTCATCATCATCTTCTTCTACTTCATCATCATCTTCTTCTACTTCATCATCATCTTCTTCTACTTCATCATCATCATATTCTTCTTCTTCTTCTTCTTCTTCTTCTTCATCTTCTTCTTATTTATCATCTTCTTCTTATTTATCATCTTCTTCTTATTTATCATCTTCTTCTTATTTATCATCTTCTTCTTCTTCATCATCATCTTCTTCTTCTTCATCATCTTCTTCTTCTTCATCATCTTCTTATTCGTCATCTTCTTCTTATTCGTCATCTTCTTCTTCATCGTCTTCTTCTTCTTCTTCTTCTTCTTCTTCTTATTATTATTATTATTATTATTATTATTATTATTGCGAATCGGCCATCATGAATGGAACCACGCGATACGTGAATCTCACCGGGCTCAGACTTGATTATCGGGGAAGGTGCACATAACTATTCTATTGGAGTGATCAGCATTTTGCTGATTCAATTTTTACACCCCAAGGACGTAAACCCTGGGGGATGGAGGGGTAATGGTAGTGATGATAATGATGAAATGGACACACCCAAACATACAGGCATACTTTATTATTATTATTATTATTATTATTATTATTATTATTGTTAATGTTAGTATTATTATCATTGTTAGTATTATTATCATTGTTAATATTAGTTTTAGCGGCAGTGATGTATTTTTGTTGTGCGATGGTGAGAGAGCAAGACGCGGATCGCTCGTGTTGAAAAACAGGCGACGTAGTGTGCGTTTGCAGAAACAAATGCCGGCGATTAAATGGAGCGCGCTCGAGTGACGGAGTGGGGCTGGGGCCGTGCGAAGGGCTGCGCGGCGTGGCGCGGGGCGGGGCGCGGCGCGGGGCGGGGCGCGGCGCCTTGTGATCGCCTATGAGTTACCGCCGCTCTCCAGAGCACTGGGCCGGGCCGGGCCGTCGTCGTGTCGTCGCCGTTTGTCTTCCCCAACGGCCAAGTCGTTAGTCTTCTGGCCTCGACTCTTCGTAACTATGCATTCGCTTAAAGTTCTGTGCTTAAAGGTTTTTCGAAACGACCCAGCTGGCTGATGCGAACATATCGTGGTGGCGGGTAAAAATCGGCTCGGGTTGCGTGGAAATTTTACACGTTGCCCTCAAGAGTGTTGTACCTAGTCCTTGTCCTTCCTTGTTGCAACCTCACTGCCGGGGATTGCGCATGAGTTCTGTATGTCCGATTAATTACATAAAAAATAATACAATTTAATACAATTAATGGTTCTAGTGCTGATTCGCAACTCGTCGAATAGGTAGAGTACATAAATGTGATATGTTTCTTTTCCTCACCTAAGGTGATTCATCCTATATAGTTGTACTATGAAAGATACCAAGATACATACACCATTGACAATTGGTAGGACTGCTGATTCCTTTGTAACATACTTTTAAAGTAACAGTAAATCATTGTTAATACGGTTGAAGATATATGCAAATATAGAGAGATATTGAATACAGCACCCATTTGAGCTTCAGCATATTTGTAGCCTGCACAGAGCATTTAGCCTCACGTTTTGATTTATACTAAGATGAGCTTCAAAAGCACAAAATCTCATTGAATTTTGTAGTATTCTTTCATTTTTGGTAGTATGCTGAAACTATACAAAAACCTTATCATCTCTGGAAATATATTATTTGGACAACTCATATTGAAGCAATATGTGTATTTGGTACTTTGATCCGTATTCTGTAAACGCAATAAATGTCGACTTATGCATCCGACTTACGCATAGGCATTGCATTTGTTTACCAGACTACTGCTGTGTATGGCATCGCACTATTCAGGAATACGTAGGTAAGAACGATTTATTTAGATGGACATGGTTTCAATGTGAACGTTTTGAAGTTCCAAGAAGAAAAGATGAAATACTGTAAGTGTAAAAAAAACGGCACCAAAACCAACGTTACGTGTGAAAAGATGCATTTTGTTCACATTTCATTTCAAGAGCAGTATGTGAGCCTGTTGACGCTAAGCAGTCCTGATTCCAACATTCCTTGCGGATGTTCGCCGTCGAAGCGCGCGGATCGGGTTCTCGGGGCGATAGAACCCGTCGGTGCAGGTGCCTCCGCAGTGGCCCTTTCCTTTCGCAGACGTCACGTGCATCTGAGAGCGTAGGCTTCCGCGGCCGTAGTCACTATTTACTAGGCTGTCCGGGTGACGCCGCGTCCATGGCGAAGGTGCCGACGTTTCGGTCGCCATTCTGAGGAAGGTTGCAGAATGGCGACCGAAACGTCGGCACCTTCGCCATGGACGCGGCGTCACCCGGACAGCCTAGTAAATAGTCACGCGCATCGTCTTTCCTTTCTGCACTTCCGTTTCCTCTGAGACAGTCTTGCATCCGTGACGCTCAGCGCGGCGATCCTACGGTAGACTTTCGCTATGTTTCCTATTATCTAACGTTTTAAAACGTGTGGATAAGAATGGGAAATGTTGCAGGAAAAGAGAAATTAAAGTTCCTCAGTGTTGGGACTCGATATTAATAATTAAGAAGGCTGTTAATTGTTTCATTTTTCTGATGTTTTAAACAAGCATTCTTTAGCAAGATTCTTTTAGAAATCTATTATGTAAGCGTCAGCAACATTTCGCTGGGATGGTTTAAATATTAAAAAATAATATAATTTTTGCTAATGCATTGGTGATCCGAAGTACAAATGGGTTCCCAATCCAAGGTATCCCCCAAATATGTCGACTTCATCAGGCATGAAATGTGATTCAAACGAACTATAAAGTTTGATCACACTTCAGAAATAAAACCTGCCCCAAGAAAAAACACCAAATTTCTTGATAGGTTTCTATAAAAATTGTAATATTCTTTATGATCGTATGTATATAAAACGTCGAAGAAAATTGTTTAAAAAATATGAAGTATCGTTATGTGCATTAAAATAGCACACATTTAAATCACTCATTAAAGCTTAAGAGTGGAACCAGAGACGTAAAGAGATTTTTAAAATTAGGGATTGGAATGCGAAAAAAAAAATCGCGAAGATTCCCAATTTCGAATCTCCAATCTTCAGGACAATCACTTGGACCTCCTTGTGTACAGCCGGCTCTGGCGGCCGCTGTTTTTTCTTTTTATTTTCGGACTGTGGTTCCCCAAAACAAGATCGCTAATAACCTTTTTTTACAGTGCGCCCAACGTCGCAACTAATACTCGTGACCCAGACGGCCTTGGAGTACCCGGTTCAATGCCCGACCGAAATCTAGCCATATCTCATTTCAAAAGGTCGTAGGGGCCGCAGCAACAAAAAGAATACTTCCCCAAGCATTTGAAAGTAAAATGAAGAATTTAGAAAGTAAATCATCCAAATGGGAGGTGGCTTGTATACCCAGTGGAACCTAGAAAGTTTCAGAGCAATGCGTTCCTGACATAATGGATCAAAAATGTCCGTGGATCTGACCAACGCAAAAACGCTACATGATTGATTGCTAACGAAATTTGTCTCAATTTCGGCTGTAGTGAAGGGGTGCAAGGACACAGATTTTTTTGTTGCAATAAATGATGTAGTGGTTGGGCGAGTTCTGTTAATTATGCAGCCTCAGGCAGACTATGAAATCCTTGGCTTTAGACTCGTAGAAAAAAATTTAATTCGGAGGTCATATGCCTTGGACTTGTTTACTGTTGACATACGTTCAAGAGTTATATTATTTTTGTAATATATGACATTCGATAGTAATTTTGAATAGCGTGAAAGTTACTTACAACTTTGACTAGTAATTCCAAAAGGCTTTCACTCCACGATTTTTTTAGGTACGGGGTGATATTTTCATAATGCAAAATTGACGTCTCATAAATCCTCTTGTATATCGTGAGCTGTAAAGGCGGAGAGCACAGTCCCCTGAACATTTTGAAAGGCGCCCCGTAGCCATATAGAATAAAACAGGTTATTTCTGTAAAAATGAACAATTCCTCATTTCCCCCTTTTTTAAGCTGACGCTTTGGGGAATTGATGTGACATTTGGGGAAGAAATTCCCCAAAACTCTGGCGACTCTGTTTATGCTTGAGCACAAAAAGAATTGTCTTTATTAATAGAATCATTAAGGATATAATTTCATATTCCTCGTGGTAAATTTTATTTAATTATCAAGAAAATCTGTCATACGTAAATTTAAAACAAAAGTTAAATGGAAAAGGGTGCCTAGAGGAGCCGAACAAGTTTGCCCGCTTTCTTGTTGTAGGCCCACGCCTGTGCTGACCTCTTTTTCGTCTCTTGCCTATAAAAGTGCGTCGATGTTCTTTAGGGCGAGGAGGTTGTAAATTCGCCTCTGCAACTACAGAGATGGCAAATTTTAGCAAATCGTCCATACTTCGTTACATCAACAATGTTTTCAATGTCGATCAAAACATCGATGTTTAAATTTCGATTTTTTTAAATATGATGGAACATATCCACGTATAATGTCCTGGTTCTAATGTGATACATAACACGACAATATTAGTTTCATGTATATTCTGCCTTAAATTTGACAATCATAATATTTTTCTAATCAATGTATTATGTACTCTAAGTTCAAAATAGTTTAACGATATTGCCACGTAACAAATAGTCAAGAAATGATATAACACTAGAGAAAGGTTGCGAACAGCAAATGGTTTCATACCATCTGGGAATCGACAACAGTGAAAGTTATGAAGGCTGTTGATTACGAGCAATCCTCAAGAAAAAATATAGATACCGAAAATTTTATTTATATCATGAAAAAAAAAATTTATTGAATATATCGATGTTTCTGAACAAATATACCGATCAGAAGAAAACATCGAAACCAAAACATCGATATTATTAGAGGGAGTTTGTGCCACCTCAAATGTAAAGTACTATCGATCTTGTGCGCATGCGCAGATGGCACTAAAGTGGTGCGAAACCTCAACTGCGCATGCCCAGAAGATCGATCGTGCTTTACGTTGGAGGTGGCACAAACTCCCTAATATCGACGTGTGTGCTCGAAACTATCCATTTTAAAAACATGGATTTTTTTTTTTCTACCTGCAACGTCTCTGCGCGGCGGCGTGCCAACGCGAGCGCGGCGCGGAGCAGCCCAGCGCCTGCGCCTGGGCCTCAGCAGGCAACGCGACGCCGCGCACCGGAAGCCGCCTGCGTGCTCAGCTCCCCCTCGCCCCCCTCGCACCCCCCCCGCTCCAACACGGACACTCGCACTTCTGAACGAAAGCGTACTCGATCCCCGGCTTGC
Organism: Gryllus bimaculatus; assembly: GCA_017312745.1. Taxonomy (NCBI): domain Eukaryota; kingdom Metazoa; phylum Arthropoda; class Insecta; order Orthoptera; family Gryllidae; genus Gryllus; species Gryllus bimaculatus. The sequence continues at coordinate 587,119 of BOPP01000069.1, read as the reverse complement.
GCGGCGCCTCCGCGATGCGTGGTGCCCATGGCGCCAATACTAGATTTCTTCTTCTTTGACTTCGGTCTTCGACTTCTTCTTCTTCTTCTTCTTCTTCTTCTTCTTCGTTCTTCTTCTCCGACTTCTTCTTCTTCTTTGTTGTTCTTGTTCTTCTTCTTCGTTCTTCTTCTTCTTCGTCTTCTTCTTCTTCTTCGTCTTCTTCTTCTTCTTCGTCTTCTTCTTCTTCTTCGTCTTCTTTTTCTTCTTCGTCTTCTTCTTCTTCTTCGTCTTCTTCTTCGTCTTCTTCTTCTTCTTTCTTCTTCTCGTTCCTTCTTCGTCTTCTTCTTCGTCTTCTTCGTCTTCTTCTTCGTCTTCTTCGTCTTCTTCGTCTTCTTCGTCTTCTTCGTCTTTTTCTTCTTCTTCGTCTTCTTCATCGTTTTCTTCGTCTTCTTCGTTTTCTTCTTCGTTTTCTTCGTCTTCTACTTCTTCTTCTACTACTTCTTCTACTTCTTCTTCTTCCTCTTCTTCTTCTTCTTCTTCTTCTTCTTCTTGGTACTGGTATCCGGTACCAAGTACTTCTGATACTGGTACTGGTACTGGTACTTCTGGTATCCGTTTGAGGTTTTTTTAACTTGTAGAATATAATATCTGTGTTTAATTATGATTGCTCTAATTATGATAGGATTAGGCTTTAACAAAGTCAAAAATATTTTCTTAAACAAGATTTACCCTTTTTCTTTATACCCTTTCGATATACCATTTTTCTTTTCAAAAAACGGGGTATGATTTGTAACATCATTACTCCTGCCCGGTAAAAAAATATTCCTTTTTAAGATTGTTGCTTGGATTAAGCTTTAATGCGTGGACCTAAATTTGTAGATTCGTAAGGGATATGTACGTACTTTACAGATATATAAATTGGAACGCATTTGAACTGTCTTAATTGATCGTGAAAGGTGAAAATAAGCTGAATAATTCCTTAATAGGCAGTATAAATTGAAATGGTGATTGTACGTACTCATTTATTTTATTTCAAAACGTCTTATTAAAACATATTGAATTTATTGAAAAGTATTAAATGGAACATTGTTAAAGAAAGGAAATGTGAAAACAGCTATGGGATTTTCTCCCAAAATCATTCTATCAGCTGAAAATTCAAATTCAACGTGTGACGGAGCACATTTGAATATCCCCAAACGTACTATTTAAGAAGAAAGTATATTAACGGACGAATAGGTAGTTTAGGCACTCTCAATTCCTCTCACGTCATGCAGACCTTAATTACTTATTGTTTGCCATGTTGTGAGGTTGGCAGTACAATGCATTGAAATGCATCGCACAGCTCCGGCCAACGACGTTTAGGCGTTAGAGGTTACACATGTGTACTCTGATGTTTCTCAATGTGTGGTCCGCGTATCACAAGCCTACTCGATTCGTATCAGTATATACGCAACAATGAGAACAACCCAAGGATTAATTAAGAGAGGAAAGTTCTATTATTGTTTCGTTATATATCAAGTGTTACTTCCATCTAATGTAATCGTACAACGAAAGCAATAACAAAACGTCTTGTGAACGTATTAAACCCTTCACACACTGGCGAAGTCTATGCTCATTTCAGATGGGTCATGGGATTTCAGAAGATTTTTATGTCTTTCCAGAAAGTGTTTTTGGGAGCAATATATCCAGCTAACGCATCTGCCGTTTAATTATGAAATATTTATCCGGACTTCATACCTCGATCGCCCTTCAAGAAATTTGTGGCGTACACAACTAGTTCGTGACAGGTTTTCGCGTTGTTTCTTTGTTTTCTTCGCCCCTCAAGTCACCCCCACTCTACTTCTACTTCATCTCACGCTATCACCTATCATCCTTCATTACAATTTCATTCATTCCCCATAATTATTCTTCATTGCTTGGTTATTACAGCAGGGCACGAAAGATTAAGTGGGTTGCAAACCACGGACACTTGACTATCTCTCGGCTTTTCATTCTGAAGGCAGAGAGAACATGGGCGAGACACCCATTCCTTCCAATGATTGGGTATTATTAGTTTCCCGGCCGCAATCGGTGCGATTGAGTCTTGTTGGCTCAGCTATTATTAGGACGCTGATGTACTAGCTTGTTAATGACGAAAAAGAAAATACTGAGATGAGCTGAAATGCGAGTGAGGCAAAGTAATGGATGTTGAATTTGCGATGTTCTACCATATTCAGGATGGCCTTAAAAGGAATGTAACGGACAAGACCTTTGAAATCAACGTTTGTTGTTTTTTTTTACATTCTTGAGAAAAACTCGATTTTTTTCGCGATGTGATTTAATTTCGAATTTATAGTGTTGCTTAATAAGGTGAGTATTTTCATGTGAAAAAAATCACCGACTTCTCAATTAGATGCTCAAATGCTTTTAATGTAATTTTTCTGAAAAAACGCTTCATTTCTGCACAGTAGTTTCTTGACGATTCTTCTTTTATAACGCCCAGAAAGTTGTCGTTATCTAAGCTCTGAGGATAGTTCTAATTATTTCCGAAGAAAAAATGTACTTAGGTTTAAAATGGGGGTAAAAGCAATTGTATAAGTATCGAATTGGAGTGAAAATTAAGAAAGCCCTTATTCATGCTCGGCCCCTTGGCCTTGGTCCCCAACAGACCGTCAGAATACGAGGTCTCTCACTGTTCCCAGATGAAGCTAACTATCTTTCGAGCCTACAGCAGTGTTTCGTGTCACCGAAATGCGCACGAAGTTACATTGGTATGCAACTGTGTTGAAATTGAAAAATGTATATACTTTTATTTATATTTTATATGTATACAGTGGAATCCATGCTTATCAAGTCAAAATGCCGAGGAATTATTTATTGATAATATAATGAGACACTTGCCACGCTAGATTTTTTCGCACTATATTACTCACCAAGGGTTACGAGAGGTAAGCTGCACTCTTGTATTTATCCCTTTTCTCTTCGACTTCAAGGCATCCTCCTTTCGTGGTTACGCGAGAGATTTGATAACCCATTTTCAACAGCGACCGTTTCGTTAAGGTCGCACTTAATCGGTACAAACTTGTCAAAAAATATGAAGTCCCATTTCTACCACGCGTATTTTGTCAAACTTGAAAAGATGGTCGAGCATGCTACTGTAAAGCACGCGGGATGTACTATTCGACTTCCCTTCGAATGTCAGTGATGTGATGTGATACCAGCACCCTCCAAACAGTGCGTTTCTACTCACGACGCGTTTGTCTCAGAAGTTCAATACAAGTCGGGCGTAAATATGAAGCACCTGCTTTTCGTTCTATAAGATGTTTTCAGAGATTTATTTCTCTTCCTCATGGCTTCGCTAGAGATTATCGAGTTGTCCGAGGGGGAAAAATCCTGATTAATCCGGAGGGGATCAGTGTTTAGGGAACGCCATTCATAGTTCGACGACTGACACAGTTTATGCACTTGTATTAGTGTCACATTTCCACCGTCGTACGTGACTTGGGAGGAAAGTGAGCGTTTCCTTTATTTAACTTCCATATAACACTTAACGCCTGTGTAAACTCTGAGCTACGCAGCCCACGCAAATGAAAGCACCGGTGATGGAGCGCGGGGAGGGGGCAGCTCGAGTTGCAGCGGTGGGGGTTTGGGGGGAGGGGGAACAACGGGCTAATGGAGGCGGCGTCGTGGCCGGCCGCCCCGAGCTCTCTTTCGTCTCTCCACACTCGACGTTCGCTTTTCTGCTCCTGTGGCTGGCTCGATAAACCCTACAAACCGGAAATCCGTGAAGTCAGGAGATTAAACATTTCATGGGAATTAAGAAAGTGAATATGTCTGACTTCAATGAGTTGGCTTGAACGTAATCAAGTTTTCAATTAATTATTATATTTGTTTAAAGAAAAATAATATTGAAATATCTGGGATATATTATGGAATTTTGGGATATGGTAGGGGGATTAAGACTAAACTGGGGTTAAGGCTGGAACTGAAATTTCTTCTAGTTAGCAGCGTCATGGTTGTATCTTAAACGGTCTTTTGATTAAATCTATATTGCGGATTGCAAATTATTTGACATGGCCGCTGATGATCTCAAATGTTTGATGGCACTTTAAATGTTAGTCAATTAGTCATGTAATTAGTATCTAATAGGAGAATTCTGTAGTGACCGATTGAAATAGTGATCGG
>BOPP01000069.1:565529-579174 GCA_017312745.1 Gryllus bimaculatus | reverse complement strand
CTGCACAACACACAGCTTCAACACACAACTCGCGACCCACACCAACCCGCACACCACTCGCACGCACACACAACCGCAACACACACACTGCACATACACACTCCACACACTACAACGAACTTGCCACACACTACGCACGCACACTTGCACACACACGCACACCACCACACACGGCACACACACGCGCACACACACTCGTCGCGCTGCGCGCGCACACACACACACCCCACACACACACTTCACACCAAATGACGTTCAGAGAACTGTTAAATGACATAAGATAACACGAAGAAACAGAAATAACAAATACATAACAGCCGAAATTACATTACGAGCTGGGTTTTATTCGAATAGAGGGGAAGCCGTTCTGAACGAAAACGTCGTCGCGGTCGCGTGATCGCCTGAGGACCGAGGGGTCAAAGCCCTGCTGAAGCCCACCGCGCGAACCACGCGCCCACCCCGCCCCCCACCCCAAGAAAACGGCCCACCGAGCGACACCCATGCATCGCCTTCGCGTCTTGAACCCACCTCTGACCGGTTGACCCAATCCATCAATGCGTTACCTTTAACTGACGGTACAATGAGTAATGACCAATACACTTGCAAAAAGAAGAGGTGTTCCCAAAAAACTGTGCACCTTCGCAAGTGGATGCGTTGGCTTAAAGGTTGTGTAAACGTGTGAAAAGCATTAATCTCTTACGAAATATTTTGTCAATAATTATGAATATAAAATTTCGTAAATTTGTTTTATAACGCAAACACAAAATGGTTTTACTCTATTTTGAACATGCTGCAGGAAACACGATATTTATTTTCGTGCGATACTCGCTAAATGCACGTTTTTTCGATTAATGAATTATATACCTTCATAGTAGAATTAAAAAAAAGTTCAATTACAAATATCTTAGGAACATAATTTGCTCATATAATCAGCCGCCATTTAGAGACATTTCTTAGAGTAGCAGACATCAAACTCTTCAGTTAACTGGGAGGGCTCCAATAGTTCATAATGTTGAAATACCTGTGCTGTTCGAACGAAGCGCTTTAAAACTGTATCGTTTATTTACTAAATCGATTAATCGATGTCGTACATTCGCATTTTAAGACAGGATAAGTTAAAATAGTTATTATTATTGATTTGATTGGTTAACATTGTGTTCAAGCCATGTTCCGAATTTTATTTTTTGGTTAACACTTGTTCTTTACTAGCCCTCTAACAATAATGGTTATTCAAGTTTTTGGCTCCAGCTTTTATAAAGTCGAAAAGGAACTTGTTTAGTTTTGGTGTATATCATATAGCGATGAGAACTTACGGAACACCCACATATACTTAATAATAGAGAACGCCCCTATCTTGGACAGGACAAACAAGTCATTTGATGATAAAAGTATTTGAAACATTTTCTTACTAAAATATAAACTTACAAGTCCAGTATTCTCTGCAAGGTTGCTATATGCTCAAAACTAACAAAAACTCGGTTTTGAAAAAAAATATTATATGGGAATCAAGATAAGCTAATACCCATGTTACATCTATCGCCTGGTTTTTATCAAAAAAACCATGGAGGCGTTGAAAGAGGAAACGCGAGCCCCAGTGAAGAGCTCCAACGAGATAACATCTCGAAGGCAGGATACACACTTACCACTTACGCCAAAATGAATTCCTGAATTGATGTGGCCGTTATCTTCTACGCACTCTGAAGAAAATAAATTCCTTACTGTGTTCTTTAAACAACCAGATCGCGAAGATGTTTTCTTATGGGCCACTCCCAAGTTGTTTTTTAAATGGCGAACTTTTATCCTTTTTCTGAGAAAACTTCTAAACAGCCACTTTCAAGGAAATATCAGACATGTTAAATATTTCGTACATGGTCGAAGAAGAAACTAGATTTTGATTGATAAGGGAATTGATAAATTACGAATGAGACGATCACAATATGGAGCAATATCAGGAGGAAGAGGAAGCCTTTCCCGTGTAGACGTCTTGCATCCCTCAAGTAGTAAACGTAGCATTCGAATCGTTCTGGCAGACCTCAGCGGCTTCACCTTTCCATTAAGAGTCGCTCTCAGCTGATTTCAGCCGGAAAATGTTTTAAATAATGTTTGGTTGCCGGAAAATGTTTGGTTCGTGTGCGACTGTATTACCCCAAAATTTATTTGTTTTCATTCTTATGCGCATTGTATTTTGTAATTATCTACACTCAATATTTTAAAATTTGTTGTTTGGTTTATATGAGTTAATACAGTTTCTACTGAATAACGTATTTTACGCAATACCCTAACAAAGAGACCTTCGCAAATGCCTTCGCAGTACCCTAACAAACGGACCTTCGCAAATGCCTTCGCAGTGCCGTAACAAATGGGCCTTTGCAAGTGCCTTCGCAGTACCCTAACAAATGGGCCTTGGCAAATGCTCTTGCAGTGCCCTAACAAACGGGCCTTCGGAAATGCCTTCGCTGTAGTCGAACAAATGGGCTTTGGCAAATTCCATCGCAGTACCGTAACAAACGGGCCTTCGCAAGTACCTTCTCAGTACCCTAACAAGTGGATCTTGGCAAATGCCTTTGCAGTTCCCTAACAAAAGGGCATTCGCAAATGCCTTCACAGTACTGTAACAAATAGGCCTTCGCAAATGCCTTCGCAGTACTGTAACGAATGGGCCTTCGCAAATGCCTTCGTAGTGCCGTAACAAATGGGCCTTCGCAAGTGCCTTCGCAGTACTGTAACAAATGGTCCTTCGCAATTGCCATCGCACAACCCTAACAAACGGGCCTTCGCAAATATCTTCGCAGTACCCTAACAAATTGCCCTTTTCTGTAGTCTAAGAAACGGGCATTCGCAAATGCCTTCGCAGTGCCCTAACAAACGGGCCTTCGCAAAGGCCTTTGCACTACCCTAACAAATGGACCTTCGCAAATGCCTTCGCAGTACCCTGACAAACGGGCCTTCGCAATACCCTTACAAACGGACCGCGCGCTTCGTGGTAGGCGGGCAGTGCGTGGGTGGTCGGGCGTCGGGGGCGGTGCCCGGACGCTCCTTTTCCCTCTCTTCCGTCCCCTCCTCCGCCCCACTCCTCTCCCTCCCCCAGCTGCCTGTACGCACGGCCTTACGCACTTCCGACTTCTCCCACACGCAGGTCACATGCCGCCGCTTCCTCCTCCGCGACTACCACCCTCCTCTTCTCGTCTCACCTCGCGTTTCCTTCTTTTTCTTCTCGCGCGTCGCATCCGGTTCATGCTATTGCCTGCCGTTGGATTCATTTCCTTTCGATTTGATAAATACGATGATTACACTACTTTCTTTTTTAGTTCGCGCTGTTTTGTACGTATATTTTTGTCGTTCACAAAATAGCTTAAAAACTTAAAAATCGAAAGAAAAAAGAGGAAGCATCTGATTAATTGCCCAGTCAATTTCCTGTTTCCTGTTATGTTGTGCGTTAACGAAGTACCTCTTCTCATTTATTCCTTTTAGCAGAGTTTATCACAACATCTCATGCGATTTGTTGCGTTTATTCTCTTTCTGAAACATTATTCCTATTTCCTCTTCTTGCACCTTCTGCTATTGTCTCAAAAGGTCAATGAACTCCAGACAAGCCCTTCAAAGAGGACGAGGAACACCGCTCTCGTGTATAAAACGGAATGGAATAGACAGGATGTCACACGTGTAGGTTACGGTCAGGCCAGAGAAAGGGAAAGATGTTGTAGAGAGTTTGAGGATAATCAACCTGCTATTAATGTAGGACCAACTGGAAATTATCTAGTTTTTCATTCACTGCAGGCATTGTCTGTTTCTTCATTTTATTTAAAAATACTGGCCCGTTTTTTATGTAATTTCCTCGAAATGTTCAATGATACTTTGTTGAATAATGCATCTCTTTGTTGTCCTGCTTCCTTATTGACACACGTGTTTGCTGAGCGGGCTGCCGATGTCTTGTTTTAATACACGAACCTTTAACAAGATGTATTCTCTATCAGTTACCTATTATTTGTTTGTATGCTTTCTTCGTTCAGAAATTTCACTCAGCGGTACTATTTTCATTCGACTCTTGGAGAACAGTAAGAATATGCTACTAGATATAAAGTAATGAACTATTTCTTACTTTACTTAAAAAAATTTTCTTAATTAGATACTTCAGAAATTTTTACATTTTCTACCGCACGAAAAATGGAACCTGTAATTTTATGTATCGAATTAAACCAAATTGAAACTAAAAGGTAGGACAAATTGGTTTGAATTACTGAAGATTTGACTCGGCTAGTTGCTTGAGTTAATAAGAAATTAAAAGAAATTCGAATAATACCGGCTTAGTTCTTCGTTTATGCAATTATTTTTCAATTTACAGATAATCGTCAAGCAATTTCAGATTGCCTTGATAAGTATAAGATTAATATCATAAAAGAATCTAATTTTTAGGTTGTTAACTTCCTTCAACCTCTAACGATGAATATACTTCGGAATGGAATTCCATTGAAATTATTTACGAATGTCAAATGTTTCATTTCACAAAGTGGATCTAAAATATCTGTTCAATGACTTTTTAATATTTCGTTTTTGTAAGATTCCACCAGGAAAACAACGATGTTTCGATTTACTGAGGTTTTCCAATTTGTGTAAGTTTGTCAGTGTTGAGTCACGCCCTTTCAGATTTAACTGTCTTACTTTAATATTTTTTTATTTAAATATTTAACGCCAGAAATGCAGAAAAACATCGTTTGAGGGTGTGGGTGGGCTAAAGCTAGAAACTGGAGATTGGGGTTAAGTGTGTATCACTACGTCTCACCACAGAGCAGAGAGGTCGTTCATTTGGTTTAGTTGCGGTCGTGACAGAAGTTTAGGAAGAGTGTCGCAATCTTCTGAAAAGAGAAGGTGGGTGCGCGAGGGCAAACCGTTGGTGTTGAAGTGACGAGGTTGTAGCGGGCCAAACAAGAAAGCCGCTTCGTGCGCAAACGCCATCTACTCTGCCCGAAGTGAGCGTTGGAACCTAATCTACAAATTGTGAATTTGGAGAATACCGCGATTATTTGTAAACTAACGCCATATCTTATAATTACATTTGTAGGATGGGGGCACATGGTTCATTGTAGTTTAAGGGGTTCCTCTTCGCTCAGGCAAGTTTAACAAGTGGAATTTGTCTTCGGTTGCTTTTGTCGGGGTACTCCCGTTTTTCCTTGCTGATTTGCATTCCGCGCTATGTTCCATCAATCAGTCACTACCTCTCCTGTCATTAACCACCATTCCGCTAAGGATCTACGCATCACAGCGGACTAGGCGATAACCTAAGAGCTGGGGGCCATACTAACACAGCGGGCTGGTTAGGATAGAGTAGGGTCCCGGCGTAGTGAACTAGAGGGGGTAATGGTAAGGCAGTGGGTGGATGGTAAGGATGGATGGAATGCCAGACAGGGCGAAGGGTACAGCTTCGTTGAAGCTTGGCTCTGAGAGGGGAAAAACAAGTTTTTTGTAATGATATTTATAGAATTATTTACTCTCTATGTTTTAATTATTTTTGTTTATAGAAATAGAATTTACGTACGATAAAACGTGAGTGAAACGAATATTTGTTCTTGATAAAATGAGTAGTCTGTGAGTCACCGAAAGTAAAAGAGAGCTGAGAAGATGATGGGTGTTGGCTGTTACACAACATGCAATGCTGATTTGCAGCAAAGCGCACTTCAATGGAATCTATTTTTAAGCGCACCGTCACGAGGCATTCTCGCCGCTAACTGCTAAATGAATGGAAGCGCTCGTTTGCGGTAATGGCCCTGGGACAGCAATGTGTTGCGTTAACAGCTACGCGTGTACTTGTGATCTCGTTTTTGATGTGTATCTTCATAAAATATAGATTGCGTCATTGGCGTCTCTGATTCGAAAAATTCGGAGGGATATCAAAGAATGTGCATTGACTTTTTTTTTCCTTTACGTGTACAATACTTCTTCGAATCCAAGCAAATGCTTCCATGTCTATGAATCTTTTAAAGTTTTCTTAAATTCGCCATCATTAACACTTTTATAATCAAGATAATGAAATCTCTATTGACCGATTTAATTTCAGGGAAGTGTGTTCCAAATTTAATAATTGCATTATAGTTATTCAATCTTCACAGATTTCATTAATTTTATTAATTTTAATATTAGTTTGTATGAACAGTTTCATACATCCCAGATTTGAGAACTTTAAGGAATGGAATCGAGAAAATTTAGCATTCGTTTAATTTGGATAATGCAACTTTTTCACGTTCTTAATGTATTTGACATAACTGGAAAACATTCTTCGTGCAATATATGTATAAGCAGGGATGTATGTACTTAACGTGGATTAAGGAGGTTACGTGTGGTTAACACGTAGACATCCCCACGCCGTATTCCGGTTTTCTCAACCTGAGAAGTGAATTTTCTCATCGTCACTCAGCAACATGTACTGGGACATTTCAAGGAAAACGCACACTATTATCTTGGCTCGACTGGGAATCGAACCCAGGTCGCGTAGTGGAAATCGACCACGCTGTCCCAAGAGGTAGCCACGAACCCGCATAAGCAGGGTTACATGAGCAATTTCTTCATTTAGTTATTCCAATTTCCATTAATCTGTATTCGAAAAAATATTGTGAAATAATGGAAAGCACCAAAATTCAGAGCAGTTGGTCTCTGCGACCCTCCTGACAAGAGTAGCTCAGTCGATGGACATGCAAATAACCTTTGTCGCCGCGGGCAGGTGAACTTAGATCAATGGCTCCCAATTTCCTTCAGAATAATTTATCTTGCCTGTCTTTGTGTTCGTATGACAATCGCCCAGTGTTATACAGCGATTTTCAAAGTGTTGAATCCGAGCTGAAAACATCGAAATGTGTTCGAAATTTGAAGGAGATAAATTAGCAACCACGGCTGATTATGTTCTTGGTTAGTGGCGAAGACAAGCATAAAGCTGCTAATTACGAGTAGCAGTTGATGTATAGTAATTATAAAAAGAATTGTAGCGGGAACATTACTATGAATTCGGTCGAAAATCTTTAGTAAATGTTCCAAGACAGTACTATTTCGTTCTGTCAATAAATTATTTAATGGCTCGTTGCCTTTGATTTTAAATTAGAATTACTCATTTTGCCCTGTAGGCCATCTTCAAGTCTCCAGTAACATGATATCTCATATCATGGTGCCGTACGTTGACTACTACTCCACAATGTTCCTTTGTTTCTCTAGGTTGTGTGTTAATCCTAGTTGTTACGAAGAGATGTCCCGTTGAAATGATCGAATTGTATTCAACGTGAGACTGAGAGTAAACTAGTGGAGCGTCAATGCACGTGGTCAGTATATCAAATTTCGGGCTTTATATTTCAAATTTAAAATATTTTTTATTATTAATTTACATTAAATTTCTCTGCTTTCTTCCTATTCTTTGTAATGTGCTTATGGAGCACCAAAGCTCTAATTGCTTTCTTGGATACATTGTTTCCCCCTTCTCAGTGACGTATGAAAATGAAATAATTTTCTAGTGTGCATCACCAGTTATCTCAGCAAGATCCAAATGAATGAATAATAATAGTTTTTTTAAATTTTATTCCGATCAGGTACTTCTTATTTCTTTCATAATCTCAATTCCTTGTTGACGCAATCAGATATCACGAGATTCGTATTCCTCATGGAGATGTCTACGCCTTCTGTAACGATTACTATTTTAATTACTCCTGGCGTATTCTGTCCGCGTCGCATCGTGCCTTATTGGCTTGCACAGTCGATGTAGATGGAGGGAGTGGCAACCTCGTCCATTTTTGCACTTGCATGCCTAGCGGGAACGTGATTGTGATGCTGAAGACGACGTTTGAGCTAGTCTTTATCTGAGTCGCGTCCACCGCTATTAAAAGCTTCCTTCTTCGCTCGAGCCACTCAGTCTAGGGGCAGGAGAAGACGCAAACACTAGTTATACAGGTCAGCAGTTCCTGTACTGGTAAATGTGTAGAGCCTGCCGTACTTGCCACCAGTCACATACGACACTGAAAATAACCGAAGAGCTACCGTAAGGGAGCAATGCTGTTGAACAAATTCACGGTCAGACTCAAGGGCTTGGCGTTTCCGAATTGAATGGGCAGATGGATGCTCCTAGACAGGAATTTGTGGAAGTTGTGATTTGCATATGTAGTTATCCCGTAGTAGTTGAGACCTTGAACGCAAGAGAAAATTATAGGTTAACTGTAATAAGGCATTATTAGAACCGTAGTTGTCTCACGAGTCTACGTCTAAAACATTGCAACACAATGATTTACGAATTTTCACAGTGTATTGCTGGGACGATAAAGACATGGCTTCTCCAGGAATTGAAGTGATATGCTTTACGTATAGTGAGACTCTTCTCTTCGACGTCATTCTGAGAGTTTCATTGCATTCCACGTACAGAATTTCCTTACAAACAATTAAACCTGAGGTGGGAGATCAGGATCTGCCGCCTTCAGAATTTTCCGTCTTGATTTTCTTATTTCCTCGCTGAAAAGGTGCTGACTTAAGTTCGACGTTTGCCTTACACTTTGAAAGTTGGTTCAGTTCAATTCAATATATAGAATCATATGTAATTAATGTTACTAGCTAAACCAGATTAATCGATTTGTGTTCACTTCATTGGTTGCTGTAGGACCGAGTGCTTGGTCGATTGTTTGCTTGCTTGCAAATAGACCATCTTGCATCACGCGTGCCTGCACCCTGCATTTACTGGGGCTCAGTAACATTATCTCGGTGGCAGAGGCATGTGATTTTATCATGGGATCAGCATTTAACTAGATCCCCTAGGGTATGGAACATGAAATAATGGGTTGTGGGAAATAACATGATAACCCACAATTTACAAATGAAAAGAATAGTTATGAATAGTGCTTTAGATCTCTCTCATGCATCGAAAAGTTTCGTCTTGGGGTAGGTTTCTTGAGATAATGAAGCCAAGTGGTTTTTAAAACAAAGTTTTAAACAAAATTAAATTTTTCCTTTGTTTATTATTGGCCGTAGCATTGTTGCTGGCTCAAAACCAGCCTAACGTGGCTTTCCATATTATTACCCACAACCCTTCAAATAATGAGGATGATTATGAGGGGTGAGAGGATGACACACCTACAGACAAACGCAAATGCACCCATGGCCGAGGCGGGACTCGAACCCGCGATTGTCTGGTCCGAGAACGCTTCGACACCACTGCCTTGGCGATCTCGGCCATATATTACAAAATGTTTATTATTTCGAAATATAAAACTTACAAGAATTCATTTCTCCACGATGTTTATACAATGCTGTAAATATCTTGCGCAGATGAAAGCATACGACTAAGGTTTCGCTTTTACCAGGCCAGTGGTCCGTGTGTATATGAACAGCTTGTTATCTCTCTTTCGCATGTGTGTGTTACCCATGTAATGTGTCGGTCCTGTGTTCATTGCCGGCGCTGCTAAGTGCATGACGCCCGTGTACCTGTACGGCGGGCAGTTCCGTGACGCTCCTGTTGCCCACGTCCGTCTGCAGCAGGAAGGCCGTGGTGGGTAGTGTGTCCGCCGTCCGCTTCCTGTTTTGCAAGTGCAACTTGTCGTCGTGGAGACAACGCCGCTGCGCTGCACGACTTGAGTTTCTTCTCGCGTGTTCGTCCAGATGAGGGTGGGAAAGGGTGGCGCGTCAAGAGGGCAGCGAGGGGCGGGGGGAAGGGGGGGGGAGGGGGCGGGGCGGTGTCTTTACGGCAGAGCGAGGGACGTGGTGCACGTCGTGATCAAAACGAGTCGGTGGAGATCACCGTGCCAGTGGTTTGCGAAAGCCTCCTCCTTTTACGAAGGACGACGTATAATGAATTCTGGCACAAATAATTTGGAGGCTGCTTGTAAAAACAATGGCTTAAAAACAAATCTGGAAAATCATTTCATTTAATGTGTGATGTTTTCTCATTTGTTAATACTTCTCTGTGAGATGGTTCTCTCCCAGCCTCGGAATAATCTCGTGGTGTCCTCTGGTCATGTTAAAAGCAAATTACTTGGAATGTGCGCGATGTTTGTATGTTCGTTGTTGACACGAATATCGATGTAAATAATTAATAGTTCAAATTTTGAAAAAGGTTAACCCTGTGAAAGATAGAACTACATTAATAGTCGAATGAAAAGCTGGACATAAACGAGGAGACAAGGATTCGGTACCCCATCAAGATGACTATTGGTTTGAATAATTTAAATAATTACATTGCTAGTGAAAATGGGTTCTTTTACGTTGCGGAGTTCCTTCTACATCCGGTCGACTCTCGTAATATACAATGCAGATGTTTCGAAAGATATGATACTGCTCGTGAAAGAGGCGATGAACCAATAGCATACAGCGTATGCAAATAAACTACATATTGTATTCAACAACACCATTGTCGAAATATGGACTAATCTGGGCGTATATAAGCCCATTTACCAATTAGCGTGTTTTCTATTGTCCCTTCTCTTCATGTTTCGGTTACACCTTTTATAACTACGTATAACGTGCCAATCATAGTTTCATTCATATTATTCTCCTTAAAATGCTCTGTATGTATTTAATTAACGAGATGTGTAGTTATATTTTTACAAACGAAGTCCTAAAATGATGGGCATCGTACAAAACAGGAGTAAATATTATTGTTATCCCGCGATTTGAATTTTCAACATTCCTATACAAGTAATTTTACGTTGTTGCTTTTATGTTTACGTTTTTCATTTACAAAATGACCCTCTTTGTAATATTTTATACGCCTTTGAAAAAATAGTATCTTGTTTCTTGTATGCAGTGGTTTCCAGAGTTGTGCAGATGACTGTATTTATAATGGCATCCATAAATTAGTGCAATTCATTGATTCTAAGTCATTAGTGTACATGGAAGGCCAATGTTGTACTTGTTTGTGTTGAACCTGTTTTTTTACAAGCGGCTTCCGCCGGCAGTAAAATTGTACCTGTTGTCTGATGATATTACGGGTGCAGCCGTTTCTACTTTACTGCCGCAGTTATAAAACAGGAGATAGTATTCGAAACAGAACCATAATATACAAAGTCAGAAATGTATCAAATGAAAATGTTCTAAAAAGTATTAACATTCAAATCAGAACAATCGAGAATGATTTTTCATGTTAATTTGTGTTTTTGAAGTAGGAAAGAATAAATTGCACGGTCATTTACACGGCGCAGTTTGAAAGATGTTTAAAAACAGTGCGGATAAGGGAAAGAAAAAAGACGGATATGACTCAATTAGGGATTACGTTTGAAATTGCGTTTCGGTATACGTGTGTTGTTTTCTGTGATTACACCATTTCTGAGAAAATTAAGTTGGATATATCAGACGCTTTGCTCCCGGCGCGCCAGCTGCAAGAGTCATTAGTCCCGTTTGTGTAGTTAACTGGAAGGGGGGTGTTCCTTCCTCGTTGAATGGTGAGATTTGTCGTCGACCTACACGTCGGCGTCCAGGAGATTTTCACTCCAGGGATTTCTGCCAGCGGGAACCGCCACAGCGACGGATGTAATGTAGTGAATGTAATTGTTTGTAAAGAAAAAGAGAGAGGAAAGGGCAAGGAAGAAGAAGGAAAGATCGTGCGCGGTCCATTGTCTCTTTGTTGAGACCGAGCTTCGCCTGGTGTTGAGCGGAGAAAACACGTAAAACTACTGATCAGAGCATCGTGACGTTAGAATTCTCCTCCAGACACTGGATGAATTCGATCAGAGATTCGTATAAGCTAGTGTCTAAAATCCGCCACCGTCGGTACTCGAAGCCTATGACCACCCTACAGATCAGGAGCAATGCTAACTCTGAGATAAACTCAGCCAGCACCAACATTTTGAAAGTATCCAGAAACGGCATTGCAAGGAGAATTCAGAGGCCAAAGAAAAATTGGATTACTACTAAACACTTCGCCCATACTGGCCACCAAGGGGTGAATCATATTCCTTTTCTGGTGGAAATGCGTTCCCGGTTTGCAAGAATACAATATCTCACACGACTCTTATCGACTCGCAGTCGACATTCCTAAATCCGATGGCAATGTTGAATTGCCCTGCAAAGTTCAGAAAACCGAAATCAAACTCTTGTTTCAACACACCCTCTATTTTATTGTGCATACGTTCTCGCATATAAACACACCTTGAAAGCTGGTTGAAATGCAGCTCTTAATTGCGTGAGAAAATTGAATTCATCCTTGAGGCACTGCCATCTGTGCAGCGGTACAGGCAAGTCACCGCATGCCTCCATGTTTATGTAAAACCGTCGTTCAGTATATAAAAAAAAAGAAAGAAAAGCGAAATGTATGGGATATGTACCTGCTCGCCAACATCCCGTTAGCAAAACGACACACGGAGAAGTATCTCCGTAAAAAAGAAAAAAAAAAGTTTGATATGCGCGTCAGCTGATAAACGCGCGTACACGCTTTTGCTCTTCCGTTCGGCGGCGCCCCCGCCGCCGCTCCCTGGGATTTGGACGGCGCGCGCGCGGAGCCGCCCACTGGCGCGACAGCTGCGCCCTCTGGGAACGCCCGCGGCGAACGCCGCCGCCGCCTTCGCCGCGAGCAGCGTCTGGCACCGCGTTGCCCGCAGGAGCCCACGCGCCGGCCGACCGACCGGCAACGACAGCGAGGCGGCGCGAACGCTGCATTCTCGTTCTCTCTGCCCGGGTAATTCTATTGTGTTCGACGGGTGGCGGAGTATCGACTACAATTCGGTCGAATTTAGAGCAGTCTGCGCTTTAGCGAACGGAAATCCAAAACGAAACGCTTACTCATATTCGCAATTAGGCAATCTGCGCACGGTTAGCGTACCGAACTGTTGTACCCAAGTTGGGCCTTCCTTCGGAGGGGAAGTAAAGCCGGCTGTCCCATGTTAGTAGATTTACTTGCATGTAAAAGATCCTCAAGCCTAAATGACGTCTCTGAGCTAAATTGAAATCGCCTGTTTCTCGCCCAAGAAATAGTACCTCATTTCTCTGCTAGTTGGTGAAAGGAGCGTAGCGAAATTTGCGGAGTCAGACGGAAGAGCAGGCCTCATGGCCTGAGTCTCGCCACGTAAAATAAGGCATTAATTCAATTCAATCATTCAATTCAATTACTCCCAACACAACAACAGATCTCTGTACGGGTGGTTCGAGGGTTCGAGATCCGGCGGGGGCAGGATTTCCGACACTAACTACTTTCTTGTTGTTGTTTTTTTAATGCCATACACTGATTAGTGCGTAGGCTAGTCTCCAGGAGTCCGTGAGGCATTTGATGCCTCAGGAAACATTTAATAAACAATCAATTAAAACCGAATCATGGACAGATTAACGCTTAAAGCATTTGCCACGAATCAGGTCTAACCGAATACCTAAGTTCTTACGTCTGGGGGAGGGGCAAGACGTACTGTAATGGCTAGCGCATTCACCACCTCTGGATGTGAGGATCGATCTGACGTTGCATTTGGTGGACAAACCGAGCTGTCGACTGAATATCTCTGTTCTTCCATTCCTCTTAATCTCATCCCACCATTTCCCCATCATTATTGCTGTCATCTACTCAGAACAGTTGAGGGCCTCAAGTGTCCTTACAATGACAGCCGTATTCCTGACTTTAGCAGTTTCTCAGTGGCCTTGGGGTTTCCAAATTCCAATAAATAAATAAAATGATCACTTTATCTCGTTGTACTCGTCCTGATAGGCGTAA
>BOPP01000069.1:520845-557186 GCA_017312745.1 Gryllus bimaculatus | reverse complement strand
GGAGGAGCGTCTTCGCGTTGCGCCAGAGGGCGTTGCGAAAGGCCCAGGTGGGCAGCGCGAGCGCGCGCAAGGTTCACGTCCCACTGGCTCGCGTGCCGCCGTATCTGCGCGTTTGCATGCAACTGTGCTTTGTGTGGGCGGCGGGCCTTAGGCTGTGGGCGTTTTATCACCCAATCCCACGCTGGAATCACGACCAATACGTGGATTTAGCGGGATTGTGACAGCGTATCGCGTATTTCTGTTTCCCTCACTCATGATTCTTCCGTTGCTTTCCTCATCACTTGGGCCCGAAAGTTCAGGCATTTATTTTTATCTAAAATGGGTGGCCAGAAAGGCATTTAATTTTACCAAAACAGGCATGCAAAAATGTTTTATTCTGGCGTAAGTAAGCGTGCGAATTAAACAACGAAAACTCACTTCTCAAATAGTAATTATTGTAAAAAATAAATCATTAAAATGATTCCCGTTTTCATCCTAACTCTAAAATTTACATTTGCACTTTCGTGCAAGTAAACGCTCTTTTTTTTGAAATCTTGGTTGCACTTGACGATCCTGTATGTTGACTGTGAATTTGTCTTGCAACGCAGTCTATTCGAAATGCTATTGTGGACTCTTTTGAATCTTGAAATGGAATTGTTGCAAACGGAAATATATTTTTCGTTCTTCGCACTTGTGTAATCGCCAGGATTGACAAGGGTATATCATATACAGAGCTCTGTCCATCCCTCTAGGGATCGGAGGACATACTCAATAGTAGTTGGGAATTCCTCGTGAGCGAGTACAGTCTGTCAGCATCAGTGAAAAAATCAATCTTGACCGGTAAGATCTTTGTTTTTCATTTAGATTTTAACATTACATGGCTCTGGAGATTCCCTTCAGAAAGACAAGGAGCACAATAGCAAAAATTGCTCAAAAGATAAAATGGGTAAAAATATACAATATTAGAATCAATTAAAACATAAGTACAACAAAGTGATTCGTATAGTTAAAAACCATAAAATCGTAACAATGATAATAAAAAAATAAGAATTTTAACAAACTTGTACGCTTTACTCATCACTTATCGTATTCATTCATTCATTCATTCATTCATTCATTCATTCATTCATTCATTCGGTCCTTCGTTCTTTTATCAGTCACGAACTTGAGCCATTTGTCTAAACGAAAATGAAAGGTTAAGGAACACAATTGCTGAAGCGATTGGAAAGTTTAAATGTATGAATAATGGAATTGTTGTGCGAATCAATAAACAAATGAATGAACAATAACAAAAAAAACCTCTGTCTCAATTGCTCCTTCTGATTATGGAAGATACCGAACAAGAGGAATTCCTCCATCTACGTTTTTGCTACGGAAAAAAACGTTTTTGTGTTTTTTCGCCTCGAGGTCCACCCGCTTCCCCGGGCCTCTTATTATACTAATGCTCAGAACGTTCAGCGTAAATTCTACTCATTTTTTCCAACTTTTTACTGTTGCATGAAATAACGGGAAGCTCCAGTGCCTCTGTCTATCGAATGCATGTATCTCTCCACTAATAGAAGGTTTCACAACAAATAACGGCAAATATTGTAAAATCGGCGTAGACATTTTCTATCATAATAAAATGTCTCTGTTTCACTGCTTTACCTACGTACTATGTAAAGATCAGACTCTGCAAAGATCTCAAAGTAAGTCATTTCAACGTTAATGTAGTTAATGTGAACAAAATTTTTGTCACGCCGTAAATCAATCACGACCATGATTATGTTGCAAAGGCAAAATTTTTGGAAGCTGAATTTTTACAGCTTATTTACCTTTAATATAAAAAGAAATATTTTAATCACAAAATTACTTCCGCATGCATGTATTTTATATGTAATATATTTGTCGTTACATCTTGAAGCTTTTCCTCTGACATTTTAGCTCTTATCACATTTTCAACATCCTTGCGGCTAGAGAGGGTGAACTTTCTTTCGGGCCATGTGTTTCCTATGACATTCCAAGAGTGTGCTGCCGGAAGTTGTCAGAGACGAATAAGGAGAGACCCAGATACCGAATATCCGGCATAGGCGAACTGATGTCAACGCTCGAGAGAGAGAAGCAGTACCAATAAGTGTCGCAACTGCCAAGTAAAACAAAGACAGTAAATGTATTTATCTTTGATCAATGAAAGTGAAACGTCTGGAAACAAGAATTCAAATTAAACACTTAAACTATGTTTTTATACCACTGCCAAAGACTGTGTCATTGAGTCATATTTTTGACACTCGTTATAGTGAGTTTTCTTTTAAATTCGAACTCAGTTTTGGGAGGTCACAGAGAAAGCTGCATTATTCATTTCGATTTGTGTCAGCATTCGCTTCTACTCTTGCGGATTGAAGGAACATACTCGGATATGGGTACATCAAAGACAAGCATGTCAAAATATTTTGTAGAACGGGACTGGATGATTACATCTCTTGGGATAATCGGTTTTAACCGTTAAAGTTCAATGCAATTTTATGAATCTTTATAAATGAAATAAAATAACGTTATAAAATTAAAAAAAAAGAATTATTTCTCTTCAGTCCGACAGATGTCAGTAATAGACAAAATTTAATGATCCTTCTTTTTTATTGCTGATATTTAGTTAACATCAGTTTTTTTCGGTTAAGGTGCATTTAATACTCAGGTATACATTCATATTAATTTCTAGGTCATGAGTGGGTTTCATATCATTCGGATCCATTGATCAGAGGTTTGTTGGCATTATTTGTATAAACATTTTTAACGGCCTTTGGTGCACATTTTGGTTCATGCACTACGTGGGTGGTCTGCTACTGTGCCGGCCGGACCACCCGGAGAACCAAGCGTCCAACCAGACTCTCGTTACGCCAATGAGGTTCGCAAACATTCCTTGAGGTACTTGGCCTCTCTTATTCCGCGGTGCTGCGTTACAGCATTGGTTTCACTCGAGGCCGCGATTGCGTGAAGTCGCCTCGAATAGCGTTAGCATAGGCTGGCCCGCACTGCCCGCTGCAGCAGCGAATGACACTGCGCGTTGCTTTATGTCTGCGGCTTTTTGTGTCTGGACCCGTTCCAGCTATTGTTTGTTTGCTCTTATTTATTCTGCTTATTTATTATACGCCGTCTCTTTTCGACGTTAAAATGTTCCAGGCAATTATTGTACGAAACGAAATTTGAAATGCATCGTCCTCAATAAACGTTATGGGCAAAGGATTATTATTTTGCATATGAAATAATTGGATGGATATGTTAAGAATAGTTAACTGTCAGCTGTGTAGTTATACGACTCCTTCAAATAAAAATTCTATCTCAAAAGGAAATGAATAATGAACGGGTTTGTTCTGGAACCCGTTTCCCATTTGTAGTTAACACTCGGGTAGGGGTTATTCTTGTGCTTCAAAAACTGACGTTCAAGTTTCTCAAAGATTGCGTTTGAATCCCCAAATTAAAGCTTATCGATTCAAAACCATGTTAAAAATGTATATTTTAAAATTTTCTTTAACATCATGAACGGTTTAGTCGACTGGATCCGTCGTGGGCACGTAGTTAGAGCAATAATATGAACATCTATGTAAGACATTGTGTCCAATCTGAAAGATATCATCTCATTTGATATCTATAGTACACGTAAACCAAGGGACACTTATAGGATATACTACTACATTCACACTAACTGAAACTGTGAGAACCCTCTTTGAAAACTCAGATTGTTTCAAATACGTGCCTCGGTATCGTGAAAGGTCAATCACTTATTTATTTTACTCGAACCATACGAGATTGAAGGGTGACATCGATTACGAAAAGGGTTGTAGGAGAATTTCGTTCCGCACACTTCTAACTGAATTACACTGCAATCAGTATTCGCGTTAGATCCGCCCCGTCCGAAACGATCAGAGCTCTGCGTGTTTACACGGAGGCGAATAAACATCGTGCTGGACTTCCTGGAAACGAATTCTCGCGCGTTCTATTTCGGGCCAACGGCGGCGGCGGCTGCGGCTGCGGCAACGGCGGCGACGGCGGCGACGAGCGGCGAGCGGCGGTGACGTCATCCGGCGGCTCGACAGGCGCGCCTACGTCAGGCTGTTAGGTTGCAGAATAGGGGGCAGGGTGGGTCGGTCGGCGGGGCGCCTAGACAGTTCGCCCGCCTCCCTTAGCGATCCGGCCCGCCGCCCCGTCTCTGCCGGCGAAGGAGCGGCGGAGCCTGCGCGGGATTTAGCTACCTCTCGGCCCGCCCTCGCGGCCCCCTCCCCGACCTAGCACAGACTCACCACTAGGCCTAGACAGACTCTTACCCGCTCTGTTTCTAGGCTCTCATGCTCGCTCTCGTCGCAGGCCCTTTTGTCGGCAGATTTGTTATTCCTCTCTCCCCGCCGTTAAGAGTCTCACCACTGCTTTCAGCGCTTCCTGCGCACCTATATTGCTTCCCGCTTTAACCGCTCAACATGTACCAGTCCGTACGCCCAGAACGCCTCACTGACGCTTCTCAGGACTTCCTATGATTCCGTGTTCTTGTCACCTCGTTCGGGCTGAGGCTGCCGGAGTTGCTTTCCGGGTGTTGCCATCTCGCTCGAGTTCAGGTCTCCGCTCGTGCGCCGCTCGCAGCTCTTGCCCTCAGGCTCATCACTTAGTTTAACTTCCTGCTAGGTTGTCCGCAACTGGCCGCCCGCCTTCTTTGCGTGCATCCGCACTGTCTGTTGGGCCATCTGCCCTGCGTCGTCTGCATCTTGGCGTAGCGCGGCCGCGCCTCGCATCACTTCGGCATCGTCTCAGTCTGCGCGTCCTCCTCTGCACGGCCCGCTCGAATCGCGCGTCTCCCACCCGCGCTTGCCATTCCAGACCTCCCCGCGTTCGCGTTGCAGTACATTGCTTGCTCTTTGAGATGCGGTTCGACAGTCATAACCCTGCCCTGCAGCTCCTTGATTTTCTTTGATCTCCTTACGACTGTAGCGCTGCTTACCTCGTGTGCTGTTGCTGGTCTCGACATGGGCCCATGGGTCGTCGTCCTTTCCTGTACCCATGATTGGAGCTACTTCTGGGTTTCATACTCGCGTCACCCATCTGTTTCTCTCGCTTGCTTGTTCTGTTTTTGTACTCGCTCGCTATGTCTTTCGGCCCGCTATTACTCGGAATCCATGCTACTAGTCTATTCTTCGCTCGGCTTTGGTGCTGCGCTTCGTCGCTTCACATTTAGACGAGGGCTTACAGATATTTCCAAGCATTTCCCTTTTCGGGTCATCTCTCTATCTGTTCTTCTTTCATCCTTCCACCGATCCCCCGATAATCTCCTCCCCGTGCATCTACCCTCGTCATCTCGCACGTCGTGAGTAGGTGTTATCTCCTCGTCTTCCTTCTCATCTACTCCGCGTCATCTTCCCCTCGACATCATCGCGCTCGTGCGTGCCGCTCAGCTTGTTTTGCCTGGCTGCTCGCTCATCATGTCACGAATTTTCACAAAAATTTAACCTAGAAAACGCCTCATTTACGTTTCCTAGTTTTTAGGAGTTCCATAGTATTAATTTTAAAGTGAAGAGTTTGTTGTTTAGATCTTCTTGTTCATGGTTACAATCGCACGCGCCCCACTGCAGACCATGGGTTTTGTTTTTGTTTTTTTTTTTGGGGTGTGTGTAATTAAATTAGCGGTCATGTAAATAATTAGCTAAATTATCTCTTGACAATCCTTTTCAAGTGGGATGCGTGTGTCTAATTCATCGGTTTCGAACTGCAAATCGTTGATCAGAAAACTCTTTGAGAACGCGTGGGTCTCGATGAAGCAAACGTGACCTATGAAAAATTGCGTCTTTTATTGTTTTCTTTCCGCTTAGTGCATTGGTCGCAGTTTTCGCGGGAGAGTAGCACAACCAGGATCTTCTTCAGTGTGAGGCGTATAACTTGTTGTTTATTGCGCTTTGTAGAGTTAATATAAACACATACAGGTTCTCCTCAGCATTATTTTTGTTGTTACAATGCAAATAAATCAAATCAACTGTGTTCGTTTACCGTTACAAAATAAGTTTTCTAGAATGCAGGATAGCGAGTCTGAGAAGAATGGGTCTAGATTTTCAAATGGTTTGTATCCTCGAGCTTATTTTTTAAGTTTGTATTTTAAATCATTTGAGGTTTGATTTCTTAAAAACAATTTACTAATCTTTCAACTATTTATAATTGAAAATGAACACTGTTAGGTCTAAATTATGTGAAGGTATTCTGGAACTCACGAAAAACGTGCACAGATATTTCCCACATACGTCACAATCATCTTTGTTCTGCTTTTTTGTATGTATTAGTAAGTATTAACCAGCGTGGCCTCCTGGGGCATCTATTTTGGGGGACGCTTTGGCAGGATATAGCCCTTGCCAAAGGAAGAAGGGTTTTTCCCCGTAAAAGGGGAAGAACGCGGAGACGGTAGACACAAGGCTTTGGGAAAGATTTTCCGGCTTATATGGGGGAAGCCTTTTCAACTGGTTTATAGACAAGGCGAGGGGGTGCGTGACGTAGGAGGTACGTGGGCCTGCTATATAAAGAGTGTACGGAGCCAGTAGGCAGGCGTTTCTGGAGACGGGTGGGAGAACTCGTGCGTCGTGCACAAATGGCGCCAAGACGGTGGATATGCGAGCGCACAGGTCGCGAGGGCGTGGAGTCATTAGTTGACGAAGACTGCGGCGACTTTAATGTCCTCGGGTGACTGCGGTCAAGGGGGAGCGGGATTGGCGTGTGCGCTGCTCCGAGGTGAAGAGTGGTTGAGTTGCCACGATTCAAGCCGATTCTGCAATTCGGAATAAGATCGCTCCGGCTGCGATCGAGGCAAACAGCCGTATTGGTGGCGCCAGAAGCGGACTTTGTGGTCCCGGCGGAGGACATCCGTCACCGGAAGCTAGCCTTTGTGCGCGGCTTTACAAAAGTAGGAGTGGCGAATGGCACAATTCAAAAATCTTCAATCGGGAGTTTTGGAGGATCGCATGCCCGGCGATCAGGGGAATAGTAAGTCTAATCAGAGGCCTAAGGGTAGTAAGTAGAAATTATTTAGTGTATATATTTGGTTTGGTTTTCTTCGTTAATAAATATATTTGTTATACGAAAGCTCGTGTCTCGCTGGTCGGCTGTGAGTATCGCCATAGGACGTCCAGTATGATTACTGTGGGCACAAGCAGCCTGTGACCGGGCTCCTACGGGCAACTTCTCCTGCCTCGCGGCATGGTTAGGGGTAACGTGAAGCTTAAGCCGATTAGACAAGTCCAGCGGCCGTATTCTCGGATCTTAGTCACACGCGAAGATGAAGTTTGTTCATCGTCCAACACAGGAACATATACTGGGACACTGCAAGGATAAAGCACACTACAATCTTGCCTGACCGGGAATACGAACCCGGGGGCCGGTAGTGGGAAAGCGAGCACGCTGACCAGAATCGGCAGCGAGCACGAGGCCTTTTTACTGTTTTTTTTTGTTTTTTCACTAAATAAATGTAGAATCTGTAGGTATATGTTGAACCTGGAAAATTGTAAGTTTCATTCTGAAAGACGTAAACGTCACAACGTGAAGCGACTGAATATTCCTTTGGGCGGATTCTGAAGAATGAACACATAACGGTTTAGGGGCAGTGTTTTTCAATTCATTCTGATGTTTGGGTGATTATTAAAAAAAATCTCTGAAATTTTAAAGGTATCAGTAATAGCTACCATAAATACCTGCTACGTCGTTTTCATGACTCGAGTTTTGGAATCCACAGAAGTTTTGTACTTAGGAAAGTATCCAATGGGGAGCGCTTGCTCTTCGCATCAGTTCAAATTACCTAAGAAGTGTTATGTAGGAGGGGGGGGGGGGGGGGGCGTGAAAAGGCTGTATCGTCAATTATGCCTTACCATTTTTCTTCTTTGCGATGTGAACCCACTCTCTGAAGATCTCGCGTCTTCTCTTCGCAGACAACAATATTATTTCAGATTGGGTTTGAAGTTTCCTGAGTTCACATGAACAGTTCAATGCACACGCACATGTAAAGCCTGGTATTTTTGTTCCTTTCACTGTTCTGTAAAATGTTTCTCTAATTATGTGGCGTGATATAATAGTGTTAGCATATTTAAACTCGGCGAGTGTGGGCCAGTTCGCAAATATGCATATTAGACGCAAACAATTCTCCCCGCATTTCCTAATGTTAATATTTATTTTGGTTGAAGTGGTGTCGTCTTGTTACTGGCCTCCCGTTGAATGTTGAACAAGACGTTATATAGGACAAAGTAAGCATCTTCGACAAAACTAAAATACAGATAGCGAGAACTTGCTGTCATCCGCCGTGCTTATGCGGGGACACTGCCTACATACTATGCATAGTCAGCGTGTCGACAGTTTGAAGGACTTCGAAGCACAAATGGTGTCTGTGCGTCTCCGTTGATGGATGCGAGTGTGAAGTCATGTGATACTGCACAGCGACGCACAGACACGAGCTTTCGTAATAACAAATAAATTTATTACAAGAAAAAAAACAAATATATTACCTTAATAATTACTTACACGCGCTAAGCTCTGGATCGACCTACTATCCGCTGATCGCTGGGAGCGATCAAACCCGATTGAGAGATGGTTTTTGATTGTGGCATTCGCACTCTACTTTTGAGCGCGCACAACAGCCGTACGCTTCCGTGACCGGATTGTCACGCCTGGGAACCAGTCCGTTCTGGCGGGCACCAACTGCTGGTTTGCCTCGATGCGGCAGGAGCAATCTTTATCCCGATTGAGAATGGCGTGAATCGTGGCCAGCTCAACCATCTTCAGCTCTGGAGCATGCGCAGCAGCGCATCGCTCCCGGCGTGACCGCAGTCACCCGAAGGACATAAAGTCCGCGAGGCTCGTCAACTAATGATAACCAGCCTCGCGAGCTCTGGCATCGCATATGCACCGTCTTGGCGCCAAGTTTTGTGCACACGCACGAGAGGTTCTACCACCGTCTCCAGACCTGCTACTGGCTTCCGTACACCTCTGTTAATATAGGGAGGCCGCACGTGACCTCCTACGTCACGCAATCCCCTCGCTTGGTTTAACAGTGAAAGAAGCTTCTATAGAGCGGAAGACAGAAACCCAAAGCCTTGTGTCTCCCGTCTCCGCGTTCTTCCCCTTACGGAAACAACCCTTCTTCCTGTGGGGCGAGACTAATCCGCAACGCAAGCGTCCAATAGTATTCCACGAGGCACGCTGGCTAATAACGTTAACCGTTTTTGCTTTTACTTTGCAACGGGCCATGGAAAGAGGCCAAACGAAAGGGTGTGTTTGAGCAAAACTGGCTCACGCCATAAGGGGCGGTGGCACCCCAGGTAACGCAGGTGCGAGTCGTGGGAGTCTGTGGGCAGGAAAGGGCGAGTTCTCCGCGGGCACGGTAATGAGAAGGCAAATGACGCGACACGCATGGCTTATTAGGAAAATTGTTGCTCTGTTATGGCGATTGCGTGATGTAAGTGCAAGTAGTCTGAAAGTGATGCAAACTGTTCAGTAAGAGCCAGGATGGATGTTGTTATGATATTATTGGATATTCCTCTTTTCCCGGGTTGTTGGAAACTGTAGAGGACGGAGTGAAGGTTCGTGACAAGCGTTTGAAATGACGATGGTGGGGTAGGGAGGTTTCTGCTCTCTAAAAATAGTATATTCTTGGTGGGCATACTAAAAAATCATTGGAGTTTCAGTACGAAAATAAAACCTACAATATGTGCTGTATATAATTGAGTGCATCTGCATGCCATTATTATTTTTCAGCTTTTTATTATTTTTTGGATATCTCTGTTTGGAATATTAAGTTAGTAGCGCGAAAATAAATACAGTACGATCCTTCCTAAACATGATTCATGATCTGAAACGGGGGAGACGGAAGAGCCATTGCGCTCTACTTACCAGCGTCCTACTAACCCGCTAACTAAAACTAAATATCTTCGCAGAAGGGGCAATGGGCATTAATGGTGTTAAATTCGTTTTAAAATAGGGCGCGAAAGTGGCATCTGCTTTTATTAGCAAGCGGGCGTTACGGTCTTGCTGCCGACACGGGTTTTTGATTTTGCCTCTGCAATGATTGTAACCGGCTCAATCGGCGCCGGGGAAGAGGCATGGGCGGCAGGGTCGGCTATACCCTCAGCGCGCGTGCAGATGCACAAAGGAATCAATAAAACGTCGGATCTCAGAGTGAGAAATTGGATAAATAAACGCTTCAACAATGGTAATGTGCGGTTGTCATCAATTCATTATTAATACAAAATTCAGGGCGGTTCGGATGGCCGAGATCGTAAGGGAGTAATGCTGTACGACTTCGCTCGGCATGGGTTTGTCTTTGTGTTCGGTGCTTTCACTTATAATCACATATGCAAATGTCATTCTTCAGAGTCGCCAATATGGTAAATGCCATAATGATCGCTAATAACGTATATGATATGTGAGTATGAGTAGTGGTTAGGATTACTATATTATAGTGACATACGGATTGAATGATAAGTTGGTGAGCGTAGAGGTTAGACAATTACGATGGAGTAGCGTAGTGTGATGGAGGTGAGATGGGATGTGGGAGGTATATAATATGTATATGTATATATATGTATATATATATGTATATATATATATATGTATATATATATATGTATATATGTATATATATAATATGTTTCTGATGCCACTATCAGTAAGGCGAATATGAAGAGATACCGAATATTACGCCATGTTGAAGTTAGAGTTACTGGCATGCATAATAGAGAAAGAGATTTAACGGTCAAAATTGATTGAGGAAACCTTTTTCTGCCGTATGTCTCAAAGGCATACGAATTTGAATGATCACTTTTGAATTAACTCATTGTAGCTTTTCAATTTTTTAAATGAAAACTTTTAAATTAGCAGAAAAAATAACCTAAAATGAGGTAGTATTAATGCCAAAACACGGAATACAAAAATGTACGCGCTGTACATTAATTTTTGCGTTTTATTTTATTACACGAGGAAAATCTTACGTTTATATATTCAGCTATTCAGTTTATATATGTCAGCTTTCCTTGGCCAGCCATAAAACATGTTGGTTCAGGTGCCTCGGTAGCTTTCCATTGCATTCTAAGAATCCGTGTGCTCATATGTATTTCTTGGACTGCAGTTTGGCTTCGCCTGAAACCGGCCGGGTTCTATCCTTGGCATCTGTACGCTGCGACTAATATTTTTTGAGTGTTTCGCAACTACTGTCAAATTTAATTTTTTGTTTGAAAACAATGTCAGTAGAGTTTATTGAAGGACAAATTAAACTCATCAAATCCTTGAACGAAATCTTATAAAAAATATTCGTTATCAGCTCTTTTTAAACGTAAAATTGGAGACTATTGATTTAATGCATTCCTGTAGAAATGGATTTTCGTATATTGCAAATTTCATTTATATAATCTGGGAAAGTTGTTTGCCTCTTGAGACTACACCATTTGCAAAGTGATATCTTCGGACAATCAGTGAATTATCATCGAGAGGTAATATTGCATTTTACACATGAGAGTTTTGACCGTAACTCAGGACCAATAAAAAGCAAAGTAAGATAGAATTTCCTTGAATAACATGGGAAACTGAATATTGTAATTTGCGTTTCTGCACGCCCTTCAGAATATAAATTTATTTCATAATATGTTTATATTGCCTGCGTTTGAGTTTATTATTAAGTATTGCTTTCTTTTGTTTCAGGTAAGTGGATACCCGTGTAGTATCGTCGTCGAAGGGACATAATTAGCGGACATGGTGAGACAAATTCATTTTTAAATTTGCTTTGAAAAAGAATGTTCCAAATACGATAATCTTGTTAGAATTGTCAAATATAGAGATAAAAATGAGACTGTCAGCTACTAAACATTACAAATAAAATATGTTTTAACACTAACATTTCCAAACACACCAGAGTAAGTGTGTTTGTACGTCGCAAAAATATTGAATACTTGCTAAATACAAGTTCAAATTTAAATGAAAATGTGTGTTTGTAACATTCCTGAAAAAGGTAACTTTATAATCGCGGTAGATAATATTGCAACCTCTACTCGCCTGTAATCTGTTGGAATCTGTTAGGAATTTATATCTCTAATTAATATTTTTAACTTAATGGAGATCCTTAAATATTTATAAACAACAGTAATATCGAAAATAATGGCGACAATACAATGAAATGGGGAAACAAGAAGATACTTGAATGCAACTACACAAACTCTCTCGTTTGGGCAGTTTTCGATAAGAATATCAATCATAAAAATCCAAATATAAATTAACGAGATTTCAAAAAAAAACTATTCAACACCTGGTCAGTCTCAAGTATTGAACTCTCCTCCTGCTCTGCGGACTCAAAAAATACAACTGAAGATTTCCATGACATTAAAAATCAAAATGAATGAAAAAAAATAAGACCGAACAATAAAGTAAATGAAGCTGTCTAATAAATTCTTGCACGTATACTAAGAAAGAAAATCATCGTAAATCGAAGTAATTTATTGACGTAACGACATTCCTGTACTTTCATCCAATCGGATACGTTAAAAAATGAAATAGAAGCTCCCAACGAACTAACGTTTTACCTTTAGTGTGATTCAAATCCAGAAAATTGCATTATTTTGCGCAGTGCTACCAAAATCTGAATGTCTCGCTTTATATTTTATTATCTTGACCCGATTTCTTTAGCTTCCGATATAATTACTTACAGATCATACAAAAAATCTCGATAACGCCGATTATTTGCGATATTTACGACCCATATTAATACTGGTATTAATTGGCTCAGAAATGTTCCAAAAAAAATGCTTTTGAAGCAACTTTTGTTACTCTTTTGTAACTATGGTAGTAATACTAAAGAAACTCCCTTACTACTACAGGGGCATTGAGTGTTGCTATAACACGTACGGTCCTTTAATGTTGCAAAATGTCCATAAATGTTCATAAACGGCCCCTAACTGTTTTGAACCGCCTCAACCGTTTTGAACCGCCTTGAACAGTTTTGAACTGACCCGAATCGCACCGACCCGACCGTTTTGAACCCGACACGATTCGACTCAACTCTACCCGACCCGATTCGACTCGACTCTACCCGACCCGACCCGACCCGACCCGACCCGACCCGACCCGAACCGCACGAACCCGACCCGACCTTACCCAAATCGCACCGAACCGAACTTCCGAACCTCTGAGAACCGCCCCGAACTACTACCAACCACCCAATTCCTCACAACGCCCCACCCCGCTACGCATCATCACGTACGCTACAGTCCATCGTACCTCGACCTCCCTCTTCCTTTCTGCCTCCTCCCGCACCCAATATCTCTGCCTTGCCCGCTCCGCCATTCCCGCCCTGTCCGCCCTGTTTTTCGTGCATCCCCCACTAGGCATTTACCTCCGTATCTCCGGCCTGCTCTGACCCACCTGGTCCCCCCCCCCTTCTAGTTTCCCCACACAGGATCCCGTCTCCCGCCCGCCGGTCGAACATCGCCGTGCGCCGCTGACAGCGAGCCTATCTGATCGATGGGTCGTGGCAGACGCCCGTGCCTCTCGAGTCACTCTCACTTTCCCTCTCCACTCCCTCTACGGCCGTTCCCAAAGTCAGCTGCGTTGCTGTGCCCTTATCATCATCAGTCTTCTCCTTTTCCATTCTCGCGTGTTCTTTGTCCCGTTGAGTTTGGACTACGCTTTCTCTTGTAGCCTTTTTCTAGATTCCTGCTGAGACTTCGTCTCTCAGCATCCGGTCAAAGGTGACTTCCTTATGAATACAAATCTGACGTTCATTACTGGAGAAAGGAAGCAGTCTTCCTGTATTTGTAGAGGTCATGGCGTCCTCTCTTCGCAAGGCATTCTGGAAAAAGGGATTTTCATTAAAATTTTCATTTTATTAAAATAGTCACTAAAAATGATGTGGTATTGTGAAACATTGAAGCTTGTATTGAAAAGAAGATGAAAAAAATGTGCGCTCATCAAACATTCACGGTCATTCCCTGCGGTGCGTTTCTTATGAACCAGTAATGCAATGAATTACCAGTAAAGAGAACTGAAACGACTCTTTCGTACAGTTTACACTGGCCAATTACGACGCGCAGTACTCGTTTATCTGCACGTTTTCACGTGCGGTCGTAATGCGAGTGCGGATAGAGCGGCCCACACTCCGGACTCGGCTCGTCTTCCGCGCCTGCGCCCGCGCCCACGCCCGCGTCCACGCCCCGCCTCCTCTGCCTCGGGCGGGGTGTTGCAGCACGAGGCGGCGCGGGGCGGCGCGACGAGACGCGGCGTCGCTGCGGCCAGGAGAAAGTGGCTCGCGGGCGGCAGGAGCGCCGGTCGACGCCGAAGCGCAGTGGGAAGGTCGGACAATGAAGCTGGTCGTAATCGTTGCCCTGAGGAAGCCTGCGACATGTCAGGCGAAAAGTCGGCCTCCCAGCTCACGACGCGGCGTCTCCCGGATAGCCGAGAATTTAATTTATTGATTAATTAGTTTCGGCGGGCGTGTCACCTGGATAAGATAATTAATCCCGTAAATGTAGTATATGTTTTATTGTGGGACTTGGCGGTGATCTTTCCCCGCTGGAAGGCGCGATCCGACGCCGGGTATCCTCGTCGGCGAGTGGGTTTGTCTCCAAGCAGATATCTCTGCAGCAGGGAACTGCCATAATTGCGACCGTCTCCAAGCTCCTGAACGGTCTCCCGACATGGTTGGTAGTGTAGTGCATATGTGTGTGTTTTTATAAATAAGTATAGTGAATATGTGTAAGTAAGGGGCTAGGATTGGTATTGGAGGAGGAAGGAAAGATCGCGCGCTCCGTGGCTATTTTGTTAGTGTACTGCTCCGGCCTTCATCTGGTGTTGAACGAAGAAACTACGGAAAACTACCGACTAGAGCAGTTGGCTGAGCAACGGCTGAATTGGGCCTAGCTATGTATCTAGTGTCGAAAATATTGCCACAGCCGGGCCTCGAACCATTGGACCTCCTAGTCAGAATCACTGTAGGATGGATGGATCACTCACCACTCAATGGATGTCACCTAAGCTGGTCCGAGCTTTATCCAATCGAGTATTGTGATAAGATGTTACGACACGAGATAGTACAACGTTTAATCCACTTTGCTAAAATTGTAATTTTCATTTAAATTTGGCTATTCATCCTGCGAATGTTGACAGATAGCTTTTGGTATAGTTAATAGGAAGCCTTGTATTATTAATACTTGAATTGTACGACACAGTCCTTTGTTTCGTAATGTTCGACTTTAAATAAACAAAGACAATATATGAGATCCCCCTCCTATAGTACCCCTGGCTAGACGGCCATTTGCGTTAACTTAGTTGGAACATACATATTGCATGCACCGTCGCTCGGAGAATGTATGCGACATAGAAATGGGCTATACTTACCAGTAATTCCTCAACTTTCGACAGGCTATCTTTGTATCTTTGACAAAAGGTGATTCTTTTTATTGACTACGTGCAGGGGAATAGGTGGAAAAATGTTTCTATCGAAGATACACAAAATTGAATTTCAGCGAGGGAAATGTTTACTGTATGAAATTACATAGCATTTCGTGTTGATGTTTGTTTTTTTTGTAAATATTTCAAAGATATTAGGTTTTGAATATATTCGTTGCTTTCATTTACCTGAAATTACTTTGTAATTGGTGGAACTAACTGCGACTAAAGAAAGACCGAAATAATACTATGGTTGGAAGGAATGATCCAATGTAGTAGATCTTCGTTTATTGTGAGCACATATAGAGATAATTGTGTTTTTTGTTATAATGTAATATTACTTTAGAAGCATCAAGCATTAACACAATGAAGTCAGGAAAGAAGCTCCTTTGTTTAAGCTATGTTTTTATTTTGTTACAATATGTGTATTTCTAACATCCTTTTTAAAAGTGTGTTCTGTTAAAAAGAAGTAAATGTATTA
Source organism: Gryllus bimaculatus (assembly GCA_017312745.1). Classification (NCBI taxonomy): domain Eukaryota; kingdom Metazoa; phylum Arthropoda; class Insecta; order Orthoptera; family Gryllidae; genus Gryllus; species Gryllus bimaculatus. The sequence goes on along the minus strand of BOPP01000069.1, from coordinate 541,312 downwards.
GAGCGCCAGGGCGCTTTTCAAAATTAGGCTACCGCACAGTCATTGGTTTAGAAACATTTTTAGAGCAGTCGTGTATTTGCTTCTCAATTAAACGATAATCAGTTTAGTGGACGTTCATGCTCCATCATCACACAGCCAGGGCGGCTATTCGTCGCACCTTCATGCCCTGCGCGCAGTGTCCCCGTAAGCCAGGTTTTCGTGTCCAAAGGCTTGCGAGTTATTTGGCTACGTCCTAATCTACAAAGTAAGAGTTTTCCGGAGGTTCTGTTATGTTTTCGGATGGCACCCCTATTCCGCAACACGAGTTGTCAGGAACGTTCCGAATTAAGATCCAGTGTAAAGCCGTTTTCTATTTTAAAAAAATGATGAAAGTGCGGAGTGTACGCACGGGGGCAACTTGGCAACACTACTTTAGAGACCGGGTGAAATGCGACAATGCTAGGTAATGTTACCACTGCAGTGTCCCTGATTGGACGATCCGAAGGTTCGAAGTGAATGAAAAACATCATCGGAAGTGATGCTCTCGGTGTATGGTTATATTATTCAAATTACGACGTGTTTTGTAGGATTTTAAGATGCCATTAAATGCTACATCACAGGAAAATGGCGGTTGCGATAGCGCAGCAAGCTGTAACACCGTTGTTTCCGCGGCGTCGGTGGTCGAGGACACTTCGAGGCCCAACGGTGGTGGATTTTCGACACCCGATACATAGCTACTAGGACGAATTCAGCCTCTGACTGTACAAAGAATATTAACCGCCAGATACTCTGGGAGTGTTTCACTGTGTCTTTGATCAATTCCAGGCGAAAGCCGGAGCAGTACCCTAACAAATGGACCACAGACAGCGCGTGATATTTCCTTCCTCTTCCTTGTCATACTCTCACCCCTTACACTAACGTGCACTACGCTACCACACATACCGGGAGGCCGGTCGGGAACTCAGGGCTTGCCCAGGCTCGGTCGGTGCCTCGCTGATAGGAGATATATGGTTGGGGAAAGCCCCGCTAGCCGATTGTAGATCGGCGCCGGATTCACTATCCAACAACGGAAAATCACCGCCACCTCCCGAGGAATACACATGAACTACACTTACGGGACTAATGACCTTAGCCGTTAACCCGCCTGAAATCATTAACAGTCAACCAATCAATCATGTTCCAGTAGGTGTGGAACACAGTCACTTACCTTCTCTAACATTCACGCAACATTCCCACATTCACAACTAATCAAAGATGTTGAAGCACCTGAAAAACCGGAAATTCTCACTCGCTGACTGAGGTGCTGGAGTTTCGACCGTGCGATTCTGGCGGTGCGCCCGCTGGGCACGGCGCAGGTCTCCGCCGCCATTCACCGCGCGCCCGCGAGCACAACGCGCTCCTGTGCGGCAGCGACGCGCCCCGGGATATGACGCGGCAAATTCGGCCCGAGAGCGCCTTTTTCGTATGAACGGCGCCGCGCGTATTAATTGCTTATTAAAAGGTGGAGGATTTGCTCGCGTACATGCTCTGCATACATCGGCACCCGGAGGTTCGCTGACGGGTGAATGGTTGGTTGAAAGCGTGCGTAATGCTTGTGAATGGAGGGAAGTCGCACATGGTGAGGGTCGTTATTGGAGGTGTGCCAACGACCGTTGGCGTAGACCACGACCCAGTCTGGATGGCGACTAATTGTTAACGTTTGCTGAATAAGGGGGGGGAGGGCGGACGGGCGAATTGTAGGGGCTGGCTTCTCTGATCTCGTTAGAAAGTGTCAGTTGAAATGCTTTTTCTCCCATGTGAATACTCCTCCATTTCTGAGGTGTTCTAGTTTTACGGATCAGTACGCATTCTTAAGACGCATCTTCGTTATGCTGTCATATAGTGTGTTCAAAAATGGCATTTATCCTAGTTTTGTAACATCTGAAAATCGTTGTATCCTTGGACAATAAGACTGGATGTGAATACTTTCCCTGCCTGAATTTTTTTTCTCCGAGATACGTAACTTTGTAAAAAGCTCTTCAATTTTATAAAGCAACTGCAAATGCCATTTCTTTCGGAAGCATACTTATACATTTCGAGCAAACCGTTTTGTGGTATTCGTGCGATGTAATTCATGTTGTAATTCAATATGGCATGAAGATATACAGTCGACAATTGAAGTAAATTAATGAAATGTAGATATGCGACGCGTGGCATAGCGCCCAGACACATATCTAGCACAACTTGGACCAGGGCTTAATTCTCGGACGATCAGTTAGGCGTTTGTGATGGACAAAGCGGGTTCTCAGGAAGTTTAGTTGCTCATCGGTCATCATTGATCCTTTCATTATCAACACCTCCCTATCAATTTCTCCAATTTATTCACTAGGAATAATGAGTTCAAAAAGGCCAGTTTTAAAAGAATCACAGTTCAATAGTTCAAATGGCACTGAAAATGTGGTTGTAGTTGTGATAGTTCCCATGTATCCGCAGAAAAAAGTTCATACGTTGAATGCACAGTGGCCATGACCATATGTTTCAAAAACGTTGCATAATTTTTCTTAATATTTATGCAACGCGGCTCTCACGTCAGTTTTTGTTTGTTCATTTGTTTAGTGAGCATTTAACTGCATGGAACGTGACGTTAAAATGCCATTCATCGAAGACACGTCATGAAAAAATTGCGTGCCGTTAAAAAACGGCCCAGAAAAAACCGAAACCAGACATCTGGTGGTGCTTCTGTGTGCGTGCTACTAAAGGTCGTCGGGCCGTTGTCAGAAGTTATGACGGCTGGAAGTCATGATCATCTTCAAAAATGGTGGTGTGTTATGATTTATTCACGCCGGACGTTCATTACCAACGTAAGAATCCTTCCTGTAAAGCATTGTTGGAAGTTTTTAAAGGATTCCATGAAAAATAATTACTATAGAAATTTTCATTAAAGTCGCGATTTGGGGTTATACTAGGAGTTCATTAATAAAAATAATATGTTTAAAGTAATTATTTTGTCAGAGATTTGGTATCACTGCTCATTTATTGTGGACTTGAATAAATTAAAAAGTTTAATTTATTCTTCAAACCGTTCCTCCATATTATAATCGAGAAAGTAACCTGCAAGGTGTGTGTTTAACTATTTTGGTTTGTAAATGGAATTGCTATTCAACATTCGTACTAGTTATCCACAGCATCTTTGTTAGTTACAAATTTGGAAGTGATTATTTGTGAACACAATTATTATTATTATTATTATTATTATTATTATTATTATTACGGTTATTAACTGTTGAACTGTAAATAGAATTCTCTGATATTACGGATTTTTTTGAATTTATTAGATTGATAGATTAATCGTTCAGATGCAGGATGAAATCTGAATGCTGCTATGTTCATGCTTTCGGTTCAGAAGTTGCAGAATGACAATTGCAGTCCTGATGTGACAAGTGAGGAAATTTTTGCCCCAAATTACAAGACAATAATGATATGTTGTTCAGAAATACATTTCGAAACCTTTCGAGTAATTCGTCGGATTCGCCTTATTGATTAGTGAGACTAAAAACCTGACAAAGGAGCGGCTGTTTCTGAGATATTACGTGCATTTATTCTGCCGAATTCAGCCTCGTAGTAGTAGCCTATAAAGCAAGTCGGTGGAGTTATCGCGTCCTGGCAGTTACGAATTGTGGAAACACAATTGCCGCCTTGTGCCAGTCTCTGCGCAGCGACCCCGCAGACGCAATGCGACTGTCGCCGCAATGTTCAGCACCACTCGGCTCCACGCCCAGCGGCTGCTGATGATTAATGGCAACGAGGGGCATTAAAGGCAAGCGACAGAAACCCACACCCATAGGGGAGAGAACATGGCCGAATCTTGCCCCGACAAACTGGTACCTGCGCCAGAGCGAAGTGAACAGCCTGGCGAGAGTTGATTCATCGGGGTGACTGGAATGCAGACTGCGAGCGCTGCAGACCCGTTAATTGGTGTGATATACTACTTAATTGTTGGCGCAAGTCTTGAAAGGTCGACGGTTTTTGCTGAGTGATGTGTGGCCATCACCCACCAAATTAATATCGTGCTCCGTCACTAAATGTTATTCATTGTTAAATTATTCATCATTTAGCCTGTGTTTCAGTGTTCAATTCGCAATGTCTAGTATAAAGGCAAAATAACAAAGTGATATTTGAATCCACTTTTTGGGAGTTACGAAACCGGGCTTCAGTTTTCAAGTGCGAAAAATCTGAAGTGTATGTGGTTACCTTATTATTCTGGTTGTAACGTTGCTCTGAGTAACCTGAATCAACTTGTGGAATCCATCCTTTACACCTCTTCATGGTGCCATTCACTGACGTACCACCTCTCCCCAAACTGATATTAATAATTGTCTGCTGTGCTTCCATCCATCTTTACATTGGCAATTTCAAAAATCTAATACGAATAGGATGTCTTCAACACTTTAAACTGTTTAGTATTGACTTCTTCTAGCCTTTTCATTCTTAACAACTTTCTCTTGTGTTGGTAAAGATAAAATGCGACTAGATTAAGCGTTGAACCGTAGCTCGTTATCAAGCGTTTTTATTGGATCCGTAAACCAAGAAATACTGGCACTGAAAACTAGATCTGGTATCCGGTCCTAAAATATATTACCAATTCATTTGAAAAGAGTAAGTAATTTTCGAAACTAACATGAGCTTGGTTGCGATAAAAAACAATAAGCTAGAGGTTACATCCACTGTTCATTATCTCGCCTTCACCTAGTTGTTTCACCTTGTTCCTAGCTAACATCCTCCTCTCGCTACCTTCTGACATAATTGATACTTTGTTCCCTTCATCGTAACATTAAAATTCCTGTTGCACTTGTCCTTTCCGATGGCGCTATAGCATTTTAGGGACCTTGTAGTCCTAATGTTTAATTTACTCTGTTGTTGCAGTTCAACTAAAATTGTCTTGATAGTGTCTCGTAAAGTAAATTGCAATGGATCTCTCTACCATTCCATTATTTCAGTAAACAATATTGCCTATTTTGTTGTATTCGTAGTACCAAATAGTGAGACATGTGAATTTGTGAGAGTGCGCCTAATTATGTTTTATTTCATAAATGTTTTCCCTTGTTTTAGTGATGTAAAACGTTGAAAATATTGTGTGTCTCTGAACTGTCATACTCTTAATATGGTGATGAATCTCTCTGAATACGCATTATTATTATTATTATTATTATTATTATTATTATTATTATTATTGAAAATAATAATAATTCACACCCTTTTTTGGCTGGTAAACGGTGCTCACCTTCCCCAGAGTTGTTTCGAGAATAGGTTTGGTCGCAGAAGTGTATTTTATTTCTGGACTTCTGTCTCAAAGTTTCTTGCAATATGAGCCGTTAACAGCGAAACGTCTTGCTATCCCATGTTGAGAATTTTTTTGGTAGTTCAACTTCTGTTAATTTTTTTGGCAACTTTTGGTGACGAATCCTTCCACCGACCACGAGTAGGCGTTTTTCTTATCTCTCTTATCTATTATTATTATTATTAATATTTATTCTCAAAGTGTTGGTATTTCACACAGATACTATACAGATACAAATATACAAAAAGAGCAATGTAACATTGACATATTTGGAATCTACAAAACATTTAAAGGTATTCGAACATATTAACTTAAAGTAACACCGTTACAAATAATAATACAATTTCAACAGTCAAAATCGAACGTGTACCATCATGAACCTTCTGACTAGTGAGCACGTATTGATGATGACGTCTGCAAGTCGAGGTCTTCCATCGATCTGCTGAGTGCTTTTGGCTAGCCGCCAGTAGCTGGCAAATATTTTTCACTTCTGAAACATGCCAGTATTTTTTTTTTTACAGAAAAATGTTAGCTCTCTGCATTTGTCGATTTTAGCATATAATTAATGCAAAGTTTCTTGGCAGATTCGTTTGAGTGTCTTAACATCGGGTATGTTGTGCTGATTTGTCGTGTCGCTGTCGGTGAAAATATTGTGGTGCCAGAATAATTTATGAATTTGGTTTTCAAGTACTGCTTCAAAATAATACTGATATAATGGATAATCAACCTACGAAATAATTATTATTATTATTATTATTATTATTATTATTATTATTTTTACTATGAGGGCAATTGGAAAGGCTTTTAATTACCGAAAGTGCGAGGGTGACGTCCGCCAACGCTGGTGATGTCAGGGGTGCGTCAGCGATCCGCCACTTGCCCTGCGGGGGCGGGGGAGCGGGCGCCTGGGTGAAACGCAGCTTCGGACCAGTCGCGCTCTTTCAAGTTGAGCGCCGAAGCAGCAGCTCTTGCGCGCCCGGCGGTCCGACTCGGCGTGCGGCGGGGGCAGAGGCGGGCGGGTCGGGGACGGGGTGGAGCCGCGGCGCGGCGGAGGGGGGGGGGGCGGGGGAGGCGGGAGAGCGGTCGCCTCGGGGGGCCAGCCGAAAGTCGTGCGCCGCCAATGAACCGCTGACGGGCGACGCGCTCACACCCGGGGTTACGGCCGTCGTCATGCGCTAGTGCACGAGCTAGTATGGACGAATGCTTTGGCGGGTTTCTTATTTTGTCTCTCGTCTGGTCGATGTACGAGTGTGGGTACCCTTGTGCCTCTTCTCATCTGTTGTTTGTTTGTTTCTCTTTCTGCGCCCTTTATTTCTTATTATCTTTTTCATTTTTTCCGCTCTTTTTTCCTGCCACTTTTCCCGTCCCTCACTGCGTCTTTTTTTGCCTTTTGCGCACTTTTCTTCTATTGACAATAACGGAAGCGGTGCACAAGTAGTGTTTGCTCCTTATAATAATATTAATTATACTTATAATGTATTACATCGATTAGAACTTTAATCCAAGTCCGATCTATCGAACAGATTTCGCAAAATAAAAGTTATCGTTGACGAAGTACACTTAATTGATCATGTAGCTTACCTGAGCTAAGAGTATTTCTAATAAATCAATGAACAAAACTCTTTCAAGCAAGAAACTATTTTTAACGATGCTTGGTACTCTGTGCTGGTGTGTCGTCAATATTAAAATAGAGTTTATCCATTTTTTTTTTGCGCTCATTAATTTTGGGTAAGGATGCTATTGACATTTGATTACCTAATCGTAAACGTTTCATAATTTAATCAAGCTACTAATTCAACAAAATACACTATATCTTCCGCAGATCATAGCCAAATTTCAGCCTCATGGAATCAAGATCTCCACAATCAATGTTCTTCCTCGCCTCTAGCACCTCTGGCAATGTGAAACTATTCTTTATTAGTTCGAAAGGTCGAAACATTCTCCTTAACCACTAGGAAAACTTACATCCCAGTACAAATATAATTTTAATTATTAAATGTTTTTATAAGGCTTTGGATATTTGCTGGAGAGCACTCGAAATAAACAAACGTATCCATCAGCCAATATTCTTTTTAAAATTTAAAATGTGAATAGTGTTAATTTAAACTTATTATACATTAGTTTAATTTGGAATGCTTAAGTAATTATATTTCTTCCTGACTTTTATATATTTTTTGAAGTATTACTTAGTTTACTATCTTTATTTACTGAATGAATTTGTGTTCATTTTTTTCTCTTTTAAAAACAAAATCGCTAATAACTCAGATACGCTACAATAACGCTAATAATTCAGAAATCTATTGTGAGAAATATCCTTTCCTCGAATTTGGTGATTCAATAAAACAAAACAGCCAGTTATTTAATATAAATACTTGAAAAACATAAACTCGCGTTCTGCAGCTGGCTTGCAGTTTGTTGTGATACAGACATTTCTCTCCACACACCGCTAGGAACCTGTGATATTTCAAAACTTGGACTGTGTCGAAAATAGTTTGGGACATTTGCAACGCGTATAACTAACTTCCAGACATATATGAGTGACCATCCATATTCCATTCACTAGGAAAAGATGTAGGCTTGTTGTGACTGTTTCCCCCCCACAGCACGATTTTCTCCTTTTTTTTCTACGGCCTTCGCTATATTCTCGCCAAGCACCACAAGTGTGCTTTTTGTGAGTGTCAATTTTGAAATGACTTATCACACTGCCTAGTGACTTCTTTGAATGAAGTATTGAATGCTTGTTTCACAAAACAAATATCGGAAAATACGAACCAACTTACAGAGAAATGTAAGTGTTATTAGTGTATTTTTGGTGCGTGTATTGCCCGATTGTTATTATTAGCTATTCCTGGACGGTGTGTCCTGGAATATATTGTATATAGTATATATGTGTTTAAAATCAGTATTATTAGGATATTGAGTTTCGTGCGTCAAAAGTGAATCAGTTTTCTTCTTAATTTAAATGTGTACGCCTTATTCCCAAATCCACTCAAATATCTTTCTAAAAACGTTTAAATAATTTTGTTATCATGGCACCCAAATGGAGGCATTTGGATATGTGAAGGGGGATGGCATAAGGTATTCAAAAATATTAACAATGTACCCGTCCGATAAAGCAGAAAAACAATTCGCACAAACACAATAAACTATTCTTGGCTTACATTCTTAAAAAAAATTGTTCTAAAGATAAAATGAAGTGTCCCGACCCGAGGTTCCCTTCTAGGATCTCTCACTTGCAGTGAAACACATCCACGGAAGGGTTTCAAGCTGAAGTTCAATTCTTAACAAAACATAAATATGGTATTGTAACAACATTTTTATAGTTGTCTAGTAACGTACGTCTCTGTCTGTCTCTGTCACTCACTAACGATCTACCAATGGAGACAAATTGGCTGTTATTCGTTGCGTCTCGGTCTCTTGATGGGGAATTAATAATTTCTTTGCGAAACCTCCCGAAAATTCTACGAAATTTCTGTAAAATCGTTTTATTTTCGAAGCAATAATAAGCTTCTAAATATATAATAAGCTAAAAGTTTTTTCGATGACTTGCGGCACTACAGAGGTGATCAATAGCTCATTTGATTCCGCTCGACAGGAAAATCGGTTGATGCATTTCGTAGTCCGCTTGCTCTTGGATAGTACTGAAAGAAACTACAAAAAAAGGGTATTCGGTGGTTTCAATGCACCTACAAGTAGATTGGTGAAACACTGTGAGTTATTACACTCTCTTTCCAACTTTTACATGAATCGTTACGACTTTATTGATCAGACTGACGATAATTAAATGTAATTTTGAAATTGAACAAAAATTATACATGTATATTAATCTTTACTTTTTCATGTAACTTTATATGCCCGGAATTGTCGGCCGGGGCTGCTGTAATATGTTTAAAATTCATGTTTAGTATGAATTTGTAAAGTTCTAATTAAACTTTTAAGCATGAATATACTCGCATGAGGCGCCGCGCTAAGCAAGTATTATTTACTTAGAATATTCCAATGCATCACTTCCTTACCCCAACTCCATCCCTTGCATACCCTATCAACCCACAGCACTTTCCTTCTCAAGGGTTGAAATTTTTCTCACAGTTGTTAAAATTTCGCCGCTTTCTACTTGTTTTTAGACCTATTTTCGGACTGTCACAAGGAAAGTTAAATATTTGTTGTGTTGTTGACTCTATGTAAATATTCCAACAATTATTATCAATTTGATAATTAGCCGAACGTTGACCAAATCGCGTGTCTTCTAAACACACCAATTCCGCACCTCTATGCCCGCAAGTAATTGGCGTTGCTGGCCCTCTAATAACAGTCTCAATAATAACTACTTGTGCGCCGACCCGATGACATAATTCCAAAAGACGACTCACCGGAATGCATCGAATAGCGCCGAACACGCAGTAAGTAGTGAGCACTAAATGTTGGAGCGCCGTTTTATCTACGGGTCGCCCTGACGTAAATGGTGCGGCGGGAAGAGGGGTGGAGGCGGAAGGGTGGGGAGGGGCGGGAGAGGTCCGACCTAAAAATGACGGGGCCACGCCCCCATCTCGAGCGGGCGATGAGTCATGTCGGGGAGCGACGGCGTCGTGGCCGCCGCCGCCGCCGCCGCCGGGTCCGGCCTGCCCTCCGCCCCGTGACCCGGGGTCGCGCGGCGCCCGGGGAATTGGCGCAGGGAAGCGGTCGATCGGCCGGCAAATGCCCCGGCCTTGTTTTGATTTCCGGGACGTCATGAAGAAGGAGCGCTCCCGAAGTGTTAAGTGACCCGACGATTGGTCTGAATCCCTGTGCGCGGAATATGACAGCGGAGGTGAAGGAAGATGAGTGGGCGGAGTCACTGCTCGCCTCCGGCGGGCTCGGCCACTTGCTCGTTTGCCCTCTCGTGTGACTGGTTTAGTCAAACTGCAGTCTGCCTCGTTTCTCCAATTGGATTCGTGTCTAGTAATTTAAGCGTTACAGCAACATTTTGGGCCTATTGACGATTCTCATTCTAGCCTTAATATCCCCATTAAATTAGCGTGCGTGGCAAGTAATGGGTTTTAGGTATCTTGCGATTGATCTCAGATCGGAAGGTTTAATTTTAGTTGGGAGGAGTCTAATCATTTTTTTTAATTCGGGTGTAGTCAGCTTTCAATGGTAATTTAATTAAGGATTTATCAGATGGAGTGAAAGATTGTTATTACTCGCTTGCAATTCCCGTAAAATGTTTTCCAAATTGTTGCTTGTTATTGTGACCTACAGTGGTGGTAAGAGCAACTCAATTTGTCCTAAATAAGAAAGTTACAAAAATTTATCGTAGTTCGTTTTTAAAAGCAATATTAATTCTTAAAATGTTACTACTCTATATGTAATAATTCAGTGGTTAGGCCGAAGAGCAGCTCCTATGGCCTGATCCCCGTCATTAATAAAGACATTATTATTATTATTATCATTATTATTATTATTATTAATTTGAATGCATATTGGTTTGAGTGGCATGACTTACTGCAAGAATATACAGTTACGGAAAGCGCTTGCCAAGCCGGAGAGTGTCATGCAAATTTCTGAGCCGCGACTAATTCAAGGAAAAGCGTATTCAATCAGCACTCTATTTAAATACGGTATACGAATGTTGATTAAATATTTAAAAAACTAATTTCTTTGGTAATAATTGTTAAATGTGAAACTAATACCTGTGATAATTAATGTTAGCAAGGCGAAATGGAATTTTGTTTCATACTTAGATCTGAAGGACACTCCAAAAAGCAGTGACCTGATGCCAGCTCCTGCAAAATCAGTTATAGCTTTATATTACTGGTGGTGTTAGTAATCACTGGTGTTGGTTCCTTTCGGGTATTTCCTAGAAGATAATCTTTTCACCCAAGGAATAAGATAAGAACATTTGTAAGTAAAAGGTTCTGAAGGCCTTCGAACAATCAGTTACTTCAAAGATGCCGCTCAGTAATGAATGAATCTAAAACATTTATGGTAACAGCGATGTAATAATTATCCATATTCTTAATCATATTATACCAATTGTGAGTAAACAAAACGATAATCCTAACCACAATATAATACTTATTCATCTAGTGTACAAACTCGAGCACAATAACATTAGTCATTATACCATTTTTTCGCGAGTGAAAGAGAGAAGAAAACAAGTAGGGCGTAAAATCGGAACATTCCTTTAAAGCAAATTGTAGAAAATAAAGGAAACCTAAATGATTAATTAACAGGAGACCTCGTGTTCGAAAATCTCTGAAAAAAACTAAACATTACGTAAAACAGAACCATTATAACGGTCATCATATTTATACGCAATTTAAAAAATAAAAAATCTAACCAAATTCGTGAAAAATAGATCCACATGTGTAATGACTGCGTGACAAACAAATTTACATAACAGAAAGGACAAGCCATCCGGTCGTGTCACAAGGTCTCTCTTTGCTCAGTCCATTGATTAAACTTCACACATTAATATTGAAGAAATCTACTTGAATGGTTGGTGTGCATTTAATGGTTTATTGTTCTCTACATTGTCGTCGTAAAATTAATATTCCGTCTTTTGGTAAATATGAGCTGTGTATATCCCTGTACTTCGTCTTCCAAACGATTTTGTCTCAGTCGAGTGTTGAGTAAACGAGTGGAGTGCTATTTTGTTTTGCGAAGTCTCTTTTTTATTTGCTCTTGTGCCACGCCATCGTACAAAGAAGTTAGATTTTTCTTCGAATCTATTTTTTTTAATTAGTATTGTTTCCTAGGCCCTCGATTATATTCTCTACACCTTCATGTATTTCAATGTACTTTTTAATCAAATATATTTATTTGTAGTTATTAGATTTTTCAGACAAATGTTCCTGAATAAATAAACTATTCTTCATTGTTCAATTGTCAAATGATTCCAAACATTTTAAAAATATTTGGATTTTTTTCTGGAGATCGGAATGTTATTTCAGGACTCAAAAATTTCAAAACAGGATTTTATATTTGATCTTCTCTTAGGCTGTGTCCCTGACTGCTCTTGGTAGATGGCCAAGAATCGGTCATCTCTTATGTCACCGCCGGACTTATAAATTGGTCTAGCGCTTCAGTCCAACAAGCCAAATTCTCAGAGGGACAAATTGTGGTAAACAAATAATTGTAAATAAAAGAATAACAAAAATTGACTACTCAAGTTTGGTAAAACAAATTATATTAATTTTTCCCACCGTTAAAATAAAAATTACACATAATTGTTTACCCTGAGAGCCCGAGCTAATAATAATAATAATAATAATAATAGTAATAATAATAGTAATAATAATAGTAACTAAACGAATGAAACAGTGCGCAGCCTTTTGGAGGCTATTGTTTCCCTACAATTTTAATCCACTTCCGGAAACTAATACATGAATGTGATGTATGTATGTATTTAACGATTGGAGTGATTACTCCTAGATTTTTCACGAGTACATTTGAGCGATCTTCAATGAAAATGGTGAGGAATATGATTGCTATTCGAATATTCTCTTAAAAAAACAGTAAAAAAAACTGTTTGATGCAACCCGCGCTGCATTTAGGTATTAAAGCATTGCGTCACATCTGTGCGCACAGGATCTGCTGTCAGGGTGCGGTCAGGCGAGGGAGGGGTGGAAGGTTGGAGAAGACGGACGGGGCAGGGAGCGCCAGATTTAGCGGGGAAAGCGGGATGGGTTGGGGATGAAGCGCGCGGGGTGGAGCAGAGGTAGGCATGGCGGGGCTATATATAAAATTAGTTCCATTTCTCGTTTTCAGATAACATTAAATCCTTTTACTGACTTATGAATAAATGGGATAAACTTCAAATCTCGTTATTCCGCAGATTTTACCTGCTATCGCCGAAGGCAATGTTACTCATTGAGTATTACAACCATACAAAATAACCTTAAGATAAAATAAATATTAAACAACTATCCCAAGATTGAGTTAAGACCTCCTAATATCTTCTCCCTTTATATTTATTCTCTCGGTCTCTGTTTCTTATATTGCAAATTAAGAGCAAATCGATATGAACAAGCAGTTCTTAATAATAATAATAATAATAATATTAATAACAATAGTAATAATAATAATAGTAATAATACTAATAGTAATAATAAAAATAGTGATAATAATAATAATAATAATTATTAGTATTATTATTACTATTAGTTCGCGATTTGAATTTTTTTCGTGAAATACAATATAGTTACGGAATAAGACCTCAACAGCAGGCACATCCGTCGAATACTGTGTGAGGCCATCTTTCCATGTGGACGTAGTTCCAATTCGTCATGCCATGACGCCGCAAGTCCTCGACGCGGTGCTTGAGGCGCGCTGCACAATGCAGGCGAGGCGGCCGCGCGCAGTTGATGCAAATTGGCTGGTGGAGGACAGGGCGCTCGCGACGCCCTTTCACCTCGAGCACTTAAGCTCTCGATGTCTCGCAGATCGAGAAACAAGGCGCCGTCGAAGCAGTGTAAACGCGTTGGGCGCTCCGTGAAGCGTTCGGTAGCGTCCGCCATTGCGGCGAGACGCTTTGTGCTGTTGCGACTGCCTGTGTTGATTAGTTGGTTAAGAGTACAGTACGTAGTATAAAAAGTTTCCAAATCAGCTTTGGAATGAACGAGTAAAAACGAAATATATCAAACTAGAGAAATGGATCCGACGATATGATGTGGACAACGGCGAGACGATGTTGACACCGTGGAGACGATGTTGATGACGCCGTGGAGACGATGTTGATGACACCGTGGAGACGATGTTGATGACGCCGTCGAGAGATGTTGACGACGCCGTCGAGACGATGTTGACGACGCCGTCGAGACGATGTTGATGACGCCGTCGAGACGATGTTGATGATGCCGTAGAGACGATGTTGATTATGCCGGTGATATGTTGATAACGCCGGTGAGAGGATTAAGACATCGACGATGATGCCAATACGATGATGGTGACTATACGATGACGTCGTCGATATGTTGGTGACTATGATGACGTCGGCGAGATGAGGGTGACTATATGATGACGTCGAGATAATGGTGACTATATACACGTCGACGAGATGATGGTGACTATATATTGACGTCGACGAGATGATGGTGACTATATGATGACGTCGAGATGATGGGGACTATATAATGACGTCGACGAGATGATGGTGACTATATATATACGTCGACGTGATGATGGTGACTATATGATGACGTCGACGAGCTTGTTGTGTACTGCTCAACGTTTCCTGCACAGTTTTTATTTTGAAGACGTCTTCTCAAAGAGAAAATGAGGAAGCCGTCAAACATTCGGAGGCAGCCGCTCGCGATGCGCCGCTCCGCTCCGCGCCGTTTTATTTCTGCCGCTCGCCTCACGCGCTCGCGGATCCGCGCGCGCGGAGGATGTTTGCTTGCGCGAGCGATTGGGAGGCGGCGGCGGCGCGCGCAAATAAACGCGCTCGAGGCGGAGGGCGGAGCGGTGGCTGCGGTGCGCGAGGCGCGGCGCGGCCCGGCCCGGCCCGGCCCGGCCCGCCTCCAGCTGCAGCGGTGGGCGCCGGCGTTGCCTCGCGTTACGGCGTTGGGAGGCTCAGCTCGGCGCCGGGCGGAGTCCCCCTGTCGCCGCCTCGCCCACGCGACTCGTTCGCCCCGGGTTTGTCGGGAGTCGTCGACCCGGCTGCGGCGGCGGCGGCGGCGCGGCGTAGGTAGAGCCGTGATGCAACGGGGGAGTGGTGTAAGGTTGCGCCTCTCTCGCTGCAGTGCGGCCAACGAAGCTCTGGAGGACCATATGGCGCGGGCGGGCTGTGAGCGAGAGGGAAATGCGGGTGATGTCACCGTACGAGGCGATAATTGAGCGAACGGGTGCAAGTAGTATTGGGAACTGGCGTTTCACCTTTCGCGGGGAAATGTTTTGTGTCTTTCGCTAGAGAAGAGACACAAGTTGTAAATAAAAAAGCAAATTATGTCTGCCATCTGTTTGCCGTTCTTCGTTTCTCTTGGGATATTGTCAGGGCTATTCGCTCTTCTTCGTACAGACCAATAATTTCGACTTCCACCAAGATGTCAAATGCCGTTTCCAAATTGTCCATCTACTCATATTGACGCTGTGAATCTATTAACGAACAGTGCAGGTGGCCTCCGAAGACGTTCGAGGCCTTGATCGTCTTGACAGCTTAGTTGCGAGGGCAACAGAGCATAAATCAAAAGTCCCCAAGCTCGATTAAATGAAGTCGTAGGCTTCCGCGGCCAGAGTCATATATGCGTGATCTGGGCTGTCCTGGGGTGACGCCGCGTCGAAGGCTGTGTTGCCGACGTTTCGACCATCCTGTCGTGGTCTTCCTCAGGGCTGGTGTGCACACCAGGACAGGCTGAGTCGTAACGTCGGCAACACAGCCTTCGACGCGGCGTCACCCGGACAGCCCAGATCACGCCTAAGTTCGATTCCCGGTTGGGGTCGCAAGTGCTTTAAACAATTTGAATTATTGAATTCCACGATTTACTTACCAACGCATTAGTTGTGACGATAAAGTATACATTTTAGTATACAAAAAGATAAAATAAAAAAAATGATATTGATGGGAATTCGTTGTTTTTTACGCGGACCATATTCCATCATTCCGAGTTTCTTTCTCCAAAAGTTGGTAATTTTAGTCTTCAGTGATGTCGTGAGTGATCTGTGAACCCGGCGAAAATTCGTTCGGCTGTTTGTAACTCCTGTAGTCTTTGTCGGGCTTGAGCTTGTCGCCGCCAGCAACATCTGGGTGGACCCGTGTTTGGCCGAAGTCATCTACCCAAGTGTCACGGTGTAGTATTGCGCATCCCCCGGAAGTGCAGCGAGACGCAGGTTGAGCCCTAGAGAGGATATTAAGAGAGTCCGACTGTTTTCGGTTATACTCAAATTGTAACATTTACGTATACACAAACAATAAATTAAAAATGGTTTTCTGTGAAAATTCATTGGTTCATATACGGACCATGGTTCTCGTTCACTAAATGTTTTGTCTTCATGAGTTCATGACGATTTGTTTTATATTTAATCGTCTTTAATTATGTTTAATGTTTTCATATATGTACAAAATTTATCTTTTCCTTCATGGAGAAGACTTCGGGAAAATAGTGTCTACTTGAAGTCTTGAATAATACAGTTTTGGTTCACTTCGGACATTTGAGGAGTATGCCACACGTAAATAAGTTACAACCCTCTAAAAAAATTAACGTTTGGTACAGTGAACTATTTGAAAGTTGCGTCTTTTGCGCGTGCTATTTTGAATGTGTGTTGTAGCTTTTAGGAATAGGGTAAAAGTAGTTTAGATTTCTGTGAATATCAAAAACGATTTACAAACTAATCGTATCGCACTTAACCTCCTATAACTTCTCCAATTTTACTTTTGGTCTTTAGATCTTGAGGAAAACTTAATTTGTGAGATTGTAACATCCATGTCGTATACACGCAGTTCGATATCATTTTTCATTTTTAATTTATTTTACACGTGGAATTATTGAAAATGTTCTGTAAATATTTTTCTTGTCTTGAATTTGGAATTGGTATGTAATGATTCATTAACTTGTGTAGATATTATTATTGTTATTATTATTATTATTATTATTATTATTATTTTTATAAGTCTTCCGTTTTTGAACATTTTTTGTGTAAACATGATTTGAGACATGAAGTTTATATCAGGAACGTTCGTGTTTGCTTCAGAGTATTTTTTATTAACTGGATATTTTTACCTTCCAAAATTACCCTAGACACATGTGAGCACGCACGCATCACACACACACACAGAACCTCTTTTCGCAAAGACACTACAGCAAAGAATCTTAATTCATTGTAAGCATAGAAAGAAAACCGGAATATGCATGGAACAAAAATGAAAACAAACTCCAGCGGCTATCAGTTCCATAAAAATGCAGAGACAAAAACTACATTAGCTCAAGCTCTAGGGGCTTTTGTCGCCGAACAGAAAGAATCTCCGTTAGAGAGGAAAGTGAGAGGAAGCTGAAAAAAACGACAACGAAAGCGAATAGATGAATAAGAATGCGCCATTTCGTGAAGATTGTGTAGCACCGAAGAGATGGAAACGTCAGCGGCTCCATTTGCTCTGCTATCGAATCCTCGCTTGGCGAGCGGCCGCTGGGAATCGCAGCGGTGGTGACGGTGTTAGTGGTGGTGGCACTAGTGGAAAGTAGGGGTGAAATTCAGCTGCTCTCTGGGTGAGAATTTTTTAGCGAGACCGGCTACTCCTTAAATAACACGTATACCTAACAAAGGGGTTTCAGAACGAGCGCGGATCTTTCCTTCCTCTTCTTTGGTTTTATCCTCACCACTTACACACCCTTACAACTCACAGTACTAATCTACAGCTACATGTCATGAAGACAGTTGGAGCTTGAGCTAGCCCGGGCTGGGGCGGTGTCCCGCTGGGGGGAGATACCCTGATGGGGGGAAATCCGCTAACTCAGGTAGGGCGCGTCGGATATCACCATCCACCGGCTAGTTTTCAGCAGTCACCTCCCGAGCAAAAAGACATGCACTACACTTCCAGGACTAGTGATTTACACAGTGACGCGCCTGGAATCTAGGAATCAATGGAAAGGTAAATGTGTGTGTGTGTGTGTGTGTGTGTGGTGTGTGTGTGTGGTTGTGTGTGTTGGTGTGAGCGGAGTGGGAGGGGTGAGGGGCAGGTCGTGGCTCATTTGTGAGCGCAGCCACTATTCGCATAGGATTATGAAGAAATCTGTGGAAAAGTAGTGCTTGAACGCTGGTCTCAAGATTCTTCGCCAGAAATTGAAATTGAATTCAAACCCAGTTACGTAGCTAGTGTTGAAATCTGCACACGTCAGGTTCTAAACCTACCTATTTCCAGCACGTGATAAAAGTACGGGTGTTCCCTGGCGTTGAGCTATCACGTCGAGCTATACCCTGTTATGTACTACATGGAAACTTAGAGATAAGGCCGAATATACGTATAAGGATGAAATCTGATGAGTAAGGACGAGTGTGGCGGGTATAATGTGTGAAGGCAGGTGAGACATAGCGAAGGCGGAGGCTTGCAGTCGAGCGCGCAGAGAGCAGATCCAAGGCTGGAAGGACATAGCGAGGCGAGAATGGATCTAGCTTTACGGCCCGGCGTTCGTTTAGGCGCATCGCAGTCGAACATGATGAGGAGAGGGGCGAGGTAGGATAGAGAAGGCGGAGGACAGGCCGACGCGGGGGAGTGACGCGAGACGACTAGAGTCGAAGGGTGAGCCAGTTGAGCAGAGAGAAGGTGCGCACAGGCGACAGGGTCCGTTCGAACTAGGAAGGTGATGGATGATAGGACAGAGGACGACAGTCCTGCACGTGACAGTGCGTATGATAGGGGAGTAGCATTCACTTGGAATTGGGGAATGTGGAGGCTTTTTGCTCAGAAGGAAGGCTTCGGACCGACCGCGGGGTTGCGCGGACTGAACGTAGAAAGGACGCGATCAGTGCGCATGTGCGACTCATGGACTTGGAATGGTGAGTAAGTTAAGGCAGCAGGATCTAAAAACGTTGTATGGAAACGTGACGGCGGAGGCAGCTTTCGCTGCAGGGTAATGGAGAGAGCGCGAGGAGCCGTGCTGACGTAGGAATAAGGGCGAATAGCGGAGGGTTGATGTAGGCTGGACGCGTTTCGGATGTCAGTGGCGAGCGCGTAAGGGCGGAAATGTGACGCAGAATAGGGAACGGGTGAGGCCTTAGGAGCGCGGTTAATGCCTAAGTAGACAGCGGACGCACATATGTGTAGAGTCGCGGAACAGGACACGGAGCTTCTATCGGGATGAGGCGAAGTGGATGTGAGAGACGGAGGCTACTGAAGGCGTAGGAGTTACTCATTGATGGACGATTCCCTCGCAAATGTTGTGCACATGAGTGCGGACGGTTCGTCTCTGTGACCGATGTTGTTACGGTAGATTCCTGTATGGTGCTGTCGCTGCATAGAGGCGCGTTATACGCAGGAGGAAAAGGAACTGCACGAGCTTGTAGGTCCAGGGCCAAGGACTAGCCGCTGCCTCACGTGACCTTTGTCATACTCTGACCTCGTATCCTGCCTGGTAACCGAAATCTGATAGTCAGCGCACTTGTACCTATTTGAGCGCAAACAGAACATGTGACTTCAATCCTATCTTTATAGCACAATGTTGTGATCTGCTGACCATCTCATGGCTCTAGATACGTGATAACATACTTACATTTCAATATCTGATAGTTCAGATGATATAGTTTTGTCTGTGGTATGAGTGTATCTATAATCTTTCGCATAGCTCGTGACTGAATTCCGCTCGCATGCGTCAAGGGTCATGTACAGATGGATTCTTCTGTGTCAGTATCAGTAATTACTGCTCGAACAATCTCAGACTGCGATTATATGTATAGCGCATTGTGGCATGCAGTAGATTAAAACATAGTCCGGGGATCAGCAGGAACGTTGTTTGTGGGTCGGAGAGATTTAGAATTCAAGTGACACAAAAAGCGGTCCTTTTAACCATTTTTAAAAACGGCAGTTGGCTGTTTTTTGCATCCACGGCCTGTCTATTCGTGCAAATAAGCACTGTCATGAGACTCGCCAGCATTTGCACTTACATTTCATTGCGTCACAATAGCTAATGGATGAGAATTTCCGAGGCTGTGCTCTTGATTATCTGTGGAACGGGGGGGGTAATGAGAGGGAATTAAGGGGGCTGGGGGAATGAAGATGGGGAGGAAATGGGGTGAGTTAGAGAATTGGTTGAGATAGGTTTTCAGGAGGAGATGAATAGGAGCGTCGAGATAGAGATGGACGGGTCGAGATAGGATGGACGGGTCGAGATAGAATGGACGGGTCGGAGATAGAGATGGACGGGTCGAAGATAGAGATGGACGGTCGATAAGATGGCGTTCGAGATAGAGACTGGGACTTTTTGGTCGCGAGATGAGAGTGAGACGGCGTCGAGATTAGAGATGGACCGGGTCGAGAAGAGATGGACGGGTCCGAGATAATGAGTGACGGTCGAGATAGAGATGACGGTGTCGAGATAGAGATGGACGGTCCGAGATAGAGATGACGGGTCGAGATAGAGATGACGGTCGATAGAATGGACGGGTCGGATAGAAATGGACGGGTCGAGATGGGAGGAGGGTTCGAGATGTAGAAACGGCGAAAAAGATGATAACTGAACGACAATTAAGTTCCGCGCCCGCGAA
>BOPP01000069.1:508468-520820 GCA_017312745.1 Gryllus bimaculatus | reverse complement strand
TGGCGGCGGCGACGACGGCGGTGGTGTGGTGGTGACGGTGACGGTGGTGGTGGTGAACAGTGACGGTGGGGGGTGACGGCGGCGGGGAGTGGCGGGCCGTGGTGCGTGGTTTTGGTGTGGTGGAGGTGAACGTCAGCGGCGGCGGCGTTTGGCGGTGGTGGTGGTGACGGCGGCGGCGGCCGTTGGTGGTTGGTGGAGACGCGGCAGCGGCGGCGGGGCGGGCTGTATCGGTGGTTGTGGCAGTGGTGGTGGTGGTGACGCGGTGGCGGCGGTGGCGGGGCGTTGGTGATCGGTGATGGTGGGGTGGTGGTGGTGGTGCTGAACGGCGGCGGCGGAGGCGGGCGGGCGGGGCAGTTAGCGGCGGCGGTGGTGGTGGACAGCGGTGTTTAGCGGCGCCGAGTGGAAACGCAACTCTCAAGGGGCGCCAATTTAACACGCACCCCTGCGCACCGTCGGCCGCCTACTAATGTAGAGCGTCTACGTTTACAACGCGGAGCGATGTGTGGGGACGCGCTTGGTCATACTTGCGGAGCGCGAGGCCGCTTCGCGTCGATGCCCTCGCGGGCTTCTTTTCGACCGCCTCCACCCCCGCGGCCATCCGACATGCGACCGACTGTTCCCATCGGCTTGAGAATGGCGCGGGCGATAAATGTTGCCAGAAGCGGTTGTCCTTCGATCGGTGAGGACTTTCAGGTTCGAGTCCTTCCCCGAGTACGAGCGAATTTTATACACACACGTACGTCTGACGGTACCTTCACGTGACCTACGACAAAAACGTAAAATAGGTCGCAATATTACAATTGCTATAAAACATAATGAGGCAAGGAAGATTCCCAATTTGGCAGTTTTTCAAGTTTCTTGTCTATTCATAGATTTGGTTTTCTTGACCTAATTTCATAGATTTGAAATCATTCAAAGAGGGAAAAATCGTAAAGAAGGTCCGTTAAATTTTTGTTCCTGTCAGGGACAATTAATCCGGTTTCCTGCCGACGGGATGTAACTTGCGAGAAGGGACCATTTCCTTAGCAACGCCCATCATTCACTGCGCATGCGAATTAAAATATCATGATCGTCCCTTCAGAAATGGCCGTAGCTTTGCGGCCGACGTCCGTGTTAGCTCCCGGATGTCCACGCGTCACCTGAGGCGTTTCACGGCAGACTGGCTGTTTTGACGTTGTTTCTCAGAGAGATGCTTGAAAATAGTCTGCTTGTGCGGTACGCATCCTACATGTGCTTCTTCAGACGTTGTCGGCGTGCCCCATGAAACTTGAACTCTTAACGGCAGCAAACCTAGAACTCTCGCTCAGTTTGAAGAGGGAGAATTCAAAAAATTAAGAGAAAAACAAGGGGAATGATGCAAGGAAATTTAGGTTTTTGATTCAAAATTGTTCAATTACTGTAAAGTGAACCTTCGATGCTTAATATTTGTGAAACTCATGAAAATTCTAGTCTCGTAATCAGTGATTTTGGACTGGTGCGGAGATACTGGATGGGGAAAATCCGCTAACTCACGGTATCACCATCCAACCGGGGACCTAGTTTACAGTCACCTCCCGAGCAAAAACAGCACTACACTTCCAGGATTTTCAAACAATTGACAGGCTGCGATGGCGGCGGCGATGGTGTACGGTTAGCGTACTGGATCCTGTTGTAACCCAAGTTGGCGTTCAAACGCGATCGAAGCCGGTGGGTTTTTAAGGGCGAAAAAATCCTCGTACGCTCCTTCGGAGGGGGAAGTACAAGCCGGCTGTTCCCAGTTCGTAGATTTACTTGCATGTAAAAGATCCTCAGCCTAGAATGACGCCTCTGAGCTAAATTCAAAATCGCCTGTTTCTCGCCCAAGAAATACCTCCGTTCCTCATGCTAATTGATGAAAGGAGCGTAAGCGAATTTGCGTGGTCAGACGGAAGAGCGGGCCTGCTGGCCCGAGTCTCGCCACGTACAACTAAGGCAAATTCAATTCAATTCAATTCAATTCAGGCAAGTGGCTAGGGGATTAACTGATGCCACTGCAGTGTCTCTGCTGGGAGGTCCTGGGGTTCAAGCGCTCGGCAGCGGCAGGAGTTTCGAACACTAGTGGAAAGAGTGGGTGAAATTCAGCTGCTCTCTGGGTGAGAATTTTTTAGCGACAGGTACTCCTTAAATACCGTATACCTAACAAAGGGGTTCACGAACGAGCGCGATCTTTCTTCCTCTCTTCTTTGGTTTTATCCTCACCACTTACACACCCTTCAACTCACAGTACTAATCTACAGCACATGTCATGAGACAGTTGGAGCTTAGAGCTAGCCCGGCTGGGGCGGTGTCCCGCTGGGGGGAGATACCTGGATGGGGGGAAATCCGCTAACTCCGGTAGGGCGGCGTCGGATATCAACCGATCCACCGGCTAGTTTAGCAGTCACCTCCGAGCAAAAAGACATGCACTACACTTCCAGGACTAGTGATTTAACCAGTTGACGCGCCTGGAATCTAGGAATCATGAAAGGTAGAATGTGTGTGTGTGTGTTGTGTGTGTGGTGTGTGTGTGTGGTGTGTGTGTGTTGTGTGGAGCGGAGTGGGAGGGGTGAGGGGCAGGTCGTGGCTCATTTGTGAAGCGCAGCCACTATTCGCATAGGATTGAATGAAGAAACTGTGGAAAAGTATGGCTTGAACGCTGGTCTCAAGATTCTTCGCCAGATTGAAATTGAATTCAACCCAGTACGTGCTAGTGTTGAAAATCTGCACGTCAGGTTTAAACCCTACCTATTTCCCAGCAATGCGTGATACAAAGTACAGGGTGTTGCCCCTGGCGTTGAGCTACACGTCCGAGCTATACCTGTTATGTACTAACAATGGAATATGCCATCTTAAATTTGCGATCGTAAATGGGCGGTAATTTGATGGCATCTTCACGCGCCCGATAGCTCCACTTACGGCGAAATTATTTCCTTTCGGAGCCCGCTTTTGGCTACCTGACGTTGAAGGACCCCAGTCGCAGAATTGAAGCCCGGGTGCACGATTTAGTGATGAAAATGCACGACGGTACATTTGACCGTTTTTGTACCAGGAAGAAATTGCATTCATTATGTTGATCTTCCTGCGATTGACTTGGCAATAGCTGTTTTTTGCTCAGAAGGAAGGCTGAACCGATTTTGCACATGACTGAAAGACGTCGTGCATTGGAATCCAGTAATTGTTGCATAGTTTAACGTTAAAACGTTGTGCAAATGCCACGGAGGCTTGAATCTTGAAGCCGACGACGCGTCACATCAGAACTGGGTAGGATTTTATTTTTTCCTTTGCATTCAACTGCACGCACTAGTTATTCAATGAGGAGAACGACCCGTCCGCTGAGCTGTTCTCCTAATAGCCGGCCTCATTTACAAATGCGAAAAGACTTTTTGTAGCATGTTTTCCTAACACCTGATGGCTTTATTTTTTACATCTCAATTTTCTCAGTGGCTGTACTTTCTTGACATTTTATATATAGTCTTCTGAGAAGGTACTCACTCTTCTAGGTTAAGAACTGTAACTCTTCCTCACTGATGCATACCTAATGTATTGACGGTAAAGAAATAGAAAGGCTATCTATTGATGAAATATGCTTCATTACTGCAAATGTCTGGTGCTTATTTCTTCAACGTTCAGTTGATAACAAACTTACATTCAATATTGATGTTCAGTGGATATAGTTTTTGTACTTGGATCATTAATTTTATTTTGATATTTTTATTATTACAAGTAATGATCAACAGTATTGAATATTATATATTACTTGACTCAAAATACAATTGATCTGCGGTGGAAATCAAAATCGTCACGATTAGAAAGTGTATCAATGCCTGCCATTTCGAGAGATTTCAGAATCAATTACACAAAAAAGCGGTCCTTTTAAACCATTTTTTAAAAACGCAGTTGGCTTTTTAATGCATCCACGGCCTGTGCTATTCGTGCAAATAAAAGCACTGTCCATGAGACTCGCGCAGAAATTTGCCTTACACGATTTCATTGCGTGGTGGGCGGGGCGGCGAGGCCGCTGATCGCCTTGCCACGCGACCGCCCTGTGTGGCTCAGCGGCCCCTTTCCAAGCAGCAGCCTGCGCCGCGCCGCGCCATGTCGGCATGCGCCGGCCTCGGATTATTGCGCGCTGCGGCGCGGCGAAGGATGCCTTCTCGCGCCGCTGGCGGCGGGCCACCGCCCGGCATACAAACGACGGACTTTTATTTGTTTACATCTGACCGTCGTTCCCAGAACAAGCCTTTTCTCGCGATCTTTCTTTTCTGCCGCGGGGTGTCGTGCACGCATTGCAAGCCCCCTCGGAATTCCCGGACGCGTTTTCGCGTGACATCATTTTTGAAGGTTGTGGAGCAGCGGAGTTATTTTTCGGAGTGTAAGAAAAAGAAAAATTATAACAGCAGAAGTAGTTACGCAGCTTTATGAGTTCACTGTAAGTTTTCTATGGAAAAAAACACCTTTTATCGGAAATAACTCGTAATGTGTCGTAGATGAGTATTCCGCAATAAAAGGTTTCAAATTTTTTGTCAACGTGAGTGAATGTTAAGAATGAAGCATTCTCATAGAAAATTTAGAAATAGTTGGGCAGGATCATATTAACTATTAAGATAAGTTATTGATAAATAATTTTATAATTATTTATCAATAAGTTATCTTGGTAGTTAATGTGGCCCTGCTATTTTATATACTTACTCATATTCTTACTTATATACTTAGGCAGTGACTGAGTGTATTAAATGAATTTAAAAAAAGGATACGTATTTGACGTTTGAGCTTTGTCGATGAAGTACGCTCTCCCAAAACCGACTGAACTGCTGTTTCACAGTTCATTTTAGAAGATTGTCAGTGTTGTTGAGTCATGAAAAAAATTTACTGCGGCAACCTAATTTCGTCTTTCGAATAACTCAACATTTCCAAGCTGTTAAGTTGCACTGACGGCGCAGCAAATGAGCGATACTGGAGAGGCAGAGGGAGGACGGACGGCGCGCCACTGCACCGTAAATCCACGGCCCCAGTCGCGTTGAGCCGAACTAAGTGGCGACGACGGTCTCGGCAGCAACTCTTCCAGACCTCTCAGCGCTGCGGGGTCGAATTTCGCATGGGCTAGAGAGGAAAGGGGAAGGAAGTCGGAATGTGCCCGTTGGGGCTTCACCGCAAATCCCTCCATTTATAGATTCATAGCGAATTGCCTCCATTGTATGTCACGTTAATACATTATATACTTGACATCAATGGCGGATCCAGGGAGTTAGAGTTTGCTACCTCCGTTTATTTGGTACCTCCGTAATTGATTTAAATAATTATGTTTGTTATGTAATTATTTAAAAAATAATATTGTATAGTATCATCTATGCACTACATACATAATTTAAAATATAATAACATTTTTATTATTTGACAAAAATCTATGTAGTTCCCCCTTCCAAACGATCGGCTGGATCCGCCCCTACTGCTATATATTATAATTTAGAAAATTTGTTTTTTTATATTATTTCTTTTGATACCATAATATTTTTTTCGTTCTTCCTACTTGCCAAGCCTCATCGAATCTCATTGAATCAAAAATGCTTATATCTCTCAAAATACTTTCTCGAGACAAAGTTTAATGCAAATGATTGTTTCAAAATTTTCAACATCTTTACTTTCATTGTAATCTCCCTCAACACTTCTGATGTTTTCACCTTGAGATTGCAGCAATCAAGGCAAGGCTAACTACTACCGAAAGCAAATTATAATAATAATAATAATAATAATAATAATAATAATAATAATAATAAAAACTCAGTTGTCATGAAATTGACGAGATTATGCAATAACACTCATAAGCCACTCTGAGGTACAATTTGTGTTTGACGGACACCGGTAAGTAAATTGAGTAAGATAGGTGTTATCCAGCCTTTTCTCGAGATAATGGCAATTCAGGATATTGAATGTGAAGTGCTCAGAGAGCATCCTGGTATATCCGACCGGAAAAATTCAAAAGGATGGCTTCTGATTATCTCTTACTGGCCACTTCAGTTTTCGGAGGCAAATGCCAGCTGTCTTTTCTTGAGGGCCAACAGGAACATAGTAGCAATGGAAAAAGAAAAAGAAGAGGTGTCATTACAACTGAAAGTAGAATTTGAACTAACGTTAGTAGAAGTCGAAGATTAAATTACGGGATGTGGAATCCAGGAAGGTGAATGAAATAGATTGGTAATGAAATTAGGAGTAGGAGATGAATGGGAGGATAAAATAGCGAAATTTCTAGGAACTGGGAGACGAAATTGCGTGAGTTGGGAGGAACTGGAGGAAGGGAACGGCAGGAATCGGGAGGGGGCAGGGGAGTAAACGAGCGGGAGGAAAGAGGAGGAATTGTAAGTGGGGTTGAGCAGGCTGCCGGTCCGCGCGCAGGCGCCGATGGCTTCGCTGGCAGGCGAAGGGTGCGCGCGAGTGGCCAATGCGCCCCTCCGGAAATTCCTCCGCGCCGCGCCGCATTGCACGACCGGAGGCGCCATGAAGGCGGCGCTGTTCCGCGCCTTACCGACCCCGCGTCCCGCCGTGCATCTTTGCTATTTGCAATCGCGCTCCGCCTCCGCGCAGCCCAAGAACCAGCGGCCGCTTTGTGCCGAGCCTCTTCCCAGCGTTTATCGCCCCTCCCCGCTGCGTGTCACGCTTTTTCCGGCCCAGAAAAAAGGCCGCTCGCGCAGTGTCGCGTGACGGTTCAAATGTGCAGATGCAGCTCGCATGTGTAACGAGTCGATGTTTAGAGCCGTCAGTAATGAACTTCAGCCGTATTTGTATAACCCGGCCTGGCCCAGTCTCCCGCGTTACGGGCCTCCCCCTTTCCCCCTCCATTCTTTCCAGATCCTCTACAGCACCGCTTACCACAGCCTACATACGATTCACTCCCGCCTCGCTTCTTCTCCGCTGCTCTTTCTTCTTGCCTGCGTCCACCCCCGCCCGTCAATCACCTCGCGGCTCTCGATCCCGCTTCTCATTCCCGCCTCCCATTCCTGCCACCCAGTCCTCCGCTCTCCTTCATACTCGTATCCTCATCCACGTCGCTCCCTGCCCTTCCTCCCCCATCCCCTGCCTCACCTCCTCCTCTCGCCTCCTATCCCTGCCCCCATCAATTCTTGCTCCTCATTCGCGTATCCTCATCTCCTTCTCCTCATCCCTGCCTCCTCATCCCGCCTCCTAAACCTCCCTGCCTCGTCCTTCCCACTGCGCTCCTCCTCCCCGCCCTTCTCTCTATATCTCTTTCCACCTCCTCCCTGCTCCTTTCGCCGACCCTCCCCTCCTCACCGCCCGCCTCCTCATCCCACTCCGTTCCGTCCCATTCCTCCTGCCCGTCCCTCTCATCCTCTGCCACTTTCTCGCTTCCCCACTCCCCTCTTCCACCTCGCCCACCCCTCTTCCCCTGCCTCCTACCCATTCCGCTCTTCCACCCCGCCCTTCTCCTCCTCGCCCCGCTCCTTCACTCCGCCAACCGCACTCCATCTGCACCGCCCCAACGACGACTCTTCGCCTGAACTGCACGTGGCGGACACTCGCCGAGGAGCCTTTTCGCCTTCCTCAGAATTTTGCTATCGGCGCCTCTCAATGGCGCCAACGTAGCCAAGCATGGAGGATTTGCAGCGGGACGCTGCTCTAAGAAGTACACCCTCGAGCCTTAATGTATTGGCCAATATATTTCATTGCATCTGGAAGCGACTCTTTCAGAAATAGGTCGCCTAAAATGGGTTATTGGGTGCCAGTTAACATTTTGCAGCGACATGTACCTATACTATATACAAACAAAAGTAATACAAATTCTTAAAATTTAAACTAATGTAAGGGAATAGAATAAATAGCATTCACCATTTTAATACATGGTAACAATTTTTTGCGTACATTTGTTGTCGTTCGTCACCGTGCTACGAGAGGTTATTATCATGCAAAAGGTTGCCACACGTAGTCTTTTAAGAGAACACGTTTTATTCGTGTTCACCTGTATACTTTCTCCTTCAGTGGCGAACTCTTTTCTACTTTTTTCCCCTGGAAGGCAATAATGTCACAATATTCCTACAAATAAGATAGGTGCGAAGATGTGATGCAAGTTTTTCGTATGTAATTCAACTCCATTTGTAACTCTTATCTTGCGCTTTGCGGGAGAAAAAACTGTGGAAGGCCATTAGGATGAGGATGTCTAATTGTCAGCCTAAGTTAAATTGACTATTTTGTGCCTAACAGTCCGAAGGTATTTGAAAAACGTATTACTTTCTTTGAAACGACGACGCGACGATTAAAAAATTGAAGCATTGAAATCATTCTCGGGAAGTAAGTACTTACGAGTATATTCTAGGAACAAACTGAAGTAGAACTTAATGTGGCAAGTGCTCAGATCACAGTAATGACACGTATGTTAGCTATTTTAGCGGTACGAATTCCAGTCCTCGGTTTCGAGATGTTTCGAGATTTTTCGAGACCGGCGCAATACATAATGTCGCCACGCGGGAGCGAGCCCGGCGCAGCTGGCGATGGAAGGTTATGCTTTCGGAGCACTTGCTCGAGGCCAGTCAATGAACGAAAGAACAAACAATTTCATTTCTGTTAACTGATTCAAATGAGCGTTGGTTTTGAATACTATTGATATTAGGATTGTCGTTCTTGCTGCAATGTTGAATGTTTTTCCATCTCCCTCTTATTTTACGCGAGGAATACACATTCAGCACGAAATGTTAGCAATTATTTTTCTCAGAAACAAAAAACGCCAGTTCAAACAAAATCATCTACTACGCCGATAGATCGTGCAATATCTCATACCTTGCAGTTCCCAAAAATGTTGCTCGAGATTTTTTAATGCCCCCCGAGGTTGAACGTAAGTCTTGGGCCAAATCATCTTCATATTTTTATGGAAAAATCTAAAATTTGTGAAAACATTCTGCATTCTGTTAGGCTCTATAAAACTAGGTAATTTTGAACCAACACTCGTGAAACTCATTCATAAATGCTTTTTTCTCTAGCGATATCTACAAAGTACAAATGTTACCTTTGTAGTTGTAACTGTTCCAAACATGAATCTAATATCAAACGTTTTTCAACGATAGTAAAATATCAGAACGGCAAAGAACTGCAATTTTTTTCCACCAGGTACGCATCAAAACGTGATTTCAATTTCGGCATTTTTTTTTTTTTTTTTTTTTTTTTTTTTTTTTTTTTTTTTAGTTCGTGACTAAGCACTTTGTTAACACACATTTGTTATAAACGTGAAATGTGTTACACTTATGTGTTGAGACTTATGGCATTGGTCGTGTTTTAATTCGTCTTACTCGCAACGTTTTTACGCCACATGACGGTGGCATCTTCACCAGAAGAATAAAATGGGCGTTCGCCTCGTAATCCGCGGTCTGTTTATTACGAAGCGCGCTCTTTTCATTGCAACGATCTGGTAATCCTAAACTGGCTGTATCGTCTCTCGCCGCGTGCGCGCTCCATCGCCGTTTGTGCTCATGTGCACAATCTGTGCTATCTCGTTTTTTTAGTGCCGGGCGGGACGAGGCGGCGGGAGGGGAAGGGGGGGAGGAGTTACGCGAGGCCCGTTGTGTTGCGTCACTGCGTCACCTCGAGCCCGCACTCTCGCCGCACCTCTCGCGCCTCGCCCCCCCCCCTCCCCCACTCCCAGCGGGAAGGTGTTCCAGCGAATAGCGGCGGCAGGCAGCGTGCAAATCGGATATTTTCTCCGGGGGGAAGGATGTCAAAACCCCCAAAAGTGGCGAATCGACGAGTGAAACGAAAAAAATATATGAACACGTATATTAATCCACGCTGCTGGTTTTTTTTGCCTATGTCATTGTCTTTGCACGTCAAGATTTTGTCAAAGAAGTTCTGTATACTTTGTTTACATCTTTATAACATGTGTCCAATTAAATCTGTTGCTGAAATTATACTTTAATTGTCTCAAAATAGCAAACGGCCACAAAATAATATTATAATTTAAATTAGTCAGTAACTAATGGTATGGGGTTTCACAAGACTATTTGAGGTTTTTCCCCTTTATTTGAAAATGTTTAGGTGTATAAATCATAAAGGAAGCCCCTAAGTATAGATTGTGTCCTTTGTCAAAATAGAAAAAGGATTAAAAAATATTATAATTTAGATTAGATAGTAACTAATGGTAAGTCACAAGACTATTTTCAGTGTTTCTTTTCCTTTATTTGAAACTTTCTTGAACTGTAAGGCGTAAATGAAGCTCCTCAGTAGGGATTAATTGTGTACCTGGCAATTAACTTTCCAAAGTAAGTCAAATTACTTTTCCAACAGGAGTCATCCAACTAGGTAGGGAGATCCTAAGCTCATCCTCCCTCCCTGCAATGCACATTCTGACGACTGGCCTTGGCACACCGAATGCCTTGGTGTTCCGGGAACTAGGTGCATGCAGACATCTTTCCAGTATTCCGTGTTTCGTAACGTGACAGGAAGTATTCGAGAAATTACAGGGAAGAATAAAGCGACAGTAACGAGAAATGAATGTGTAAAAATGGAAAACGACTCTGTTTAAACGTTTGAACGTGATGATTTAATATCACGTTAATATGATTTATATAAATATACAATACTGTTATATTTATAACAGTATTGTATATTAATTATATATTGTTGTATTATATTGTTAGAAGTATCGATCTGATCATTTCGGTGTCACATTATTGTTTAATCACCCTTATTTTTTCCCGCTTTTGCTGTCGATGGACCTAACCCAAGTAATAATACTTGAACTATGAAGCCACACACATTCGCTGTCGTCTGTCTCTGTTCCATTGCTGAGTGAGCCTATTAGACGTGTTACGAGCAAAGGGATTCAGAGTTCAGTCTCTCTGAATATTTATGTCATATTTACTCCAATCTTGTATATCATTCACAACACAGTTATAATTTCTCTTGCTTCTCTTACACTTTATCTGAGAAGGACAAAATAGTAAAATTCAACTTTCGTAGCTCACTTTTATCTATATGGGGCAGTAAACAGTGTCTGGCTGTCGGATTAGATTGATATAAAAACTTTCGTGGCACATTCGCACATTCAGACTTCTTCATTTTGTTAATTTCCAACCGCTTCCATAAAAACCCGAAGAGCCGAATTTTTGCACTGTAAATCTTGGTGCTATTTCATTATCATTATTTTAGAAAAAACGTTAGCATACTGTAATGTGTTTAACTCTCAGATAGAAATCAACTATTTTTAGAGAAGAAATTTTCACGCTTATATCACGTAATTCTTTTCAGAAATTATACAATTGTCTATAAACTAAATAAATCGTTAATACTCATCAAATGTTGAACAGTAGAAGTAGCTTTTAATGAAATTGCACTTGGAATGACGGGCAGAAGCACTAGACGAGAAAGGACTAGACGGCAAAACGAAATAACCAAGACTCCCAACTTCACAGACATTGTAAAGTGTACTTAAGACAGAAACCAGTAGAGGAAGTTAGTTCTTTACGTGGCAGACTCAAGAAAGAGATTTCGAGTGCGCAGCGAACAAACGGCTGACAACCTACTGCTGTGTATATGCAGTCAGGATAACCAAGAGACTAATGTATCCCATTGTACAATTACTACTTTAATGACGTTTAATTAACTAGATAAGGATGAAGACGACCTAAAAATGCATCTTTTCAAAACCTCCCCATTCTGAAACCAAATGTCGTGATCAACGCACGTTTCCTTGAACTCTCGTTTCGCTATACGCGAGATGAGTGGAGGATTATTTCCACTCCTTATTATAACGATGTTTTTAACATCGCCCGTTGCTCTCATTTATTCATACTTCAACTAATGTTAGTGCAGTGTGAGTACGGATTCTGCAGCTCAAGAAAACGTGCGCCTACGATATTATTATTGTTTGTTATTAAGTTTTGTTAGTATACGCCCACCGCGGTGAGCAAACGGCCACCATGTTAGCTGTGGGGGCCATGACAGGATCATGAGCGTTGCTCTCCACCCTTGTAAGGCACTTCACTTTGCATTCTCTTTCTAACTCAAGTGCATAATTTAATTTAACTTCTCAGCTTTTGAAATGATTCTTTACGGACGCACATCATGAGCTCACGTTTCCGGGCGGGTTCTTGAGCTGTTTCTGCTATCCCAACAGGACTCAGAAATGTTCGAGGCATGCCATCTGGGAACTAGTTGGAATGTTGCAATTCCCCATTTTTTCTGTTTTTGTCGGAAAGGAGTATAGGAGTTTCATCCGAACAGCGAGAAAGTAACAGTTTTCAGAAAATAATGAAGTTGAACCGAGGAAATAAAGGAAAGCGAAATAACACGTGCGTACGGTAGGCTGCGCGTGCTGCATTTCTGGGCGCCAAGGTGTGGCAGCGCGCAGCTGGTCGGG
>BOPP01000069.1:458160-476613 GCA_017312745.1 Gryllus bimaculatus | reverse complement strand
GTCCGGGTGACGCCGCGTCGAAGGCTGTGTTGCCGACCTTTCGACCATCTTGTCGTGGTCTTCCTCAGGGCTGGTATGCGGACAGCCCAGATCACGCACATGCGCCAATGGGCTCGCAATGAACCTGACCAATAGGAAATGAGCAAGCACGTTTGTCATTCGGTTCATGAAAAGGGTCGGATTAAAAAGACCGCTCAGAGAAGGGGGCTCGGCTAGATCGATTAGTTGATTGGTGTCTCCGGGATGCTAGGGTTATTAATCCCGTTAGTGTAGTGAATGTTTTATCCCGGGAAGTGGCGGCCCCCCTCCCCGCCTTATGAGAAGAATTCCCGTAAATGGAACCTGCAGTTGAGATACGATATACAGAATTCTAATACATTTTGCAATATAATTGGTCATTTACAGATAATTTTGAAGCCGCGTCGATCAAAAAAAGTTCTTGAAATTCAAACTGATTTGCGTAATAATTGCTTCTTCGAATTGGAAGTTTTTTTACCAAACATCTCCCTGGGTTTGTACCTTTGTGCTATATATGTGAATTTTACGACTGTTTATATTCGGACTTTCGTGATTGCTGTTGTTTCCGGATGTGTCATGCAAAGGCAGTGCTTTTATTTATTGTATCAGCATGTTCGTTTTTAGAATAAAACTAAACTAAACGAAAATATTTTAAAAATCACCGGGAGGCTTGAATGTAAAGAATCCATTAACATGAGATCATTGCTCTATACGTTTTAAGAAGCCCCCTGATTATTATGTGACTATTTTCTCCGAGAAATCATGGCTGCTATTTGCAAATTTAAAGGCAATTGGGGAAGGAATCATAATCATGCGCAGAGGGTGGAGAGGGGCCATGATCCATGTAAGTTCGAGAGATCCCTTCGTAACCATAGCCCTCGTTTTTAAAACATTTTTTTCTGTAAATAAGAACAAGTCCTTAATTTAGAATTGGTTTGAATGTCTTTTAATTTTGTAGCTAGACATTCATTCACATAATAAATTTGTATTAAAATCATATACTATTTAGACCTACAAATTTTATGATTAAAAAAATTATTATATGAATCTGCCTAATTTTATTTTTTTCTGCTGAAAATTTTATGATTTTAATAAAAATTTATTGTATGGGTCTGCCTAAAAAATTAAAGGACCTTCAACCCAATTTTTAAAATAACCACAACAAAGTCAATCTTATTCTCACTGAATAGTTTTAAAATTTTCTTTAAAGTCGTGATTTTCCCTTTTTTTTAAACTCACACGTTGGGGAGTTGATACATGATATTTGGGTAAAAGGATGTTTAAACCATCTGACAACTCTGTATATAATTGATCATAAAATCAATTGTATTTATTAATTATATAATTAAAGTTATAATTCAATTTTTCTTGTAAGTTTTATTTATTACTAATAAAATCTTATAAACAAATAATAAACGAGTTAATAGAAAAGGGGGCGTAGTGGCCCCCAAAACTGTAGTTTCCCCCCGTTCTTGTTTTAGGCTCTCTTACTGTTTTAGGCTTGTTTTCTTGTATACGAATTATTCCACATCATTAAGGAACGTAAAATAGTCACTTCTGGCCAAGACTGTGTTAGTTTCTTGCCAACATATCAAATGAGTTCTTGAGAGTCATTTACAAGCTTTATTATTCGTTTTAATGTCTTGAAAAACTTCTCTGTACCATCACTAATAAGTAACTTTTCCCGAATCGCTAGTTTCGACCCACTGTGCGAGTCACATATAAAAAGTTGAATACAACCGTTTACGTGTTATTCTAATAGTTTTACGCCAAATAATGCTCATTATTTGGAGCTACTTGCTTTTGTCTAGTAACGGAACGTACATTGACCACTGTGACTGAGGAATGCCTGCGAGATGGTGTGAATTTTTAAGGTGGACGGTTGGTGGAGAAAATGTTTAGGTTGGTGTTGGTGAAATATTCGTGGTATGAAAGGAGAAATAAACAGCTACAGAGATGTAGTTTTGAGGTCGAAGGGTTTTAATCTTTGGCGGACCCATAAATAAATGCGGATCCAGCAGAATCCATCAGATATCCTGTAATCTGACTAAAAATGGAAACCTACTCCTAACCCTCAATGGAAAGGCTCGCTTCAGAGCGCGCCCTTTACACTCCACTTTATGCTTCTTGAGGACTTTTTGTATTTTTGCGAAATAAATAAAAATATTATTAATTTTATTAATAACCCAATTCTTAATTAAATTCACAATTGAAATAATATATAATGCAATATTAAAAAATGTACTACTCATAAATATAGATGATTTTTTCATTACATTTTTAGACATGTATGTAATGTACTTTTTATTCCAATCATAATTCATTAAATTGCAAAAAAATACATACTTATTTTAATTATGGTCAGCACAAAATTATGAGGAAATATTAGTCATTATAAGAGCCTTTTAAGGTTTTAATTCGGTATAATTCGGTTTTAATTCGTAGTAATAAAAAAATACTTCCAGAAAAACGACCTTTTTTCGCTTCGGTATTATTTGTAACCGTGTTTCGAAATCAATATAATTTGATAGTTATATTGATTTCTTGTGTAGTAATCATATGCCAAGTCGAATATGAATTTGTGAAAGTATACTTTTATTATTTAAGGTACTGACACTACTTGTGTTTGCTACACGTATAATAGAGTGGGCCAGACGAATGTTCTGCGGGAGAGCCCGCCCTCGGTTCGTTAAGCTACTCGCCAGATTCAGTGACGGATTCTTTCGGTCTCGACGAGCAAATCGATCTCTCGAAAAGCAGGAAGGAAGTGGAAGGAGGCGGAGTCCATAGTAGGGTAGCGGTCCTTTACTCGGTTTACGGCTTCGGGAAGCAGCTGATGCTGTTCTTAAAAACAAACCATTCCCCAAGGGATACGTTTATAACCTTGGAACTCTATTTGGGTGTCAGTGGTACTTACTCTCTTCAGAATGTTCTCACATTCCGTTTATTACATATAACCTTCACCTCGAAATTTTTTAAAATCTAGTATCAAGATTTCACACGTTTTTGACACAATATCTATACTTTTAAATAAACATTTTAAATCACAAGATAATACGTTTAAATGTTAAAATATTTTTTTATACGTGTCAATAAAATTTTGTTTTAATTGAATAAATCATTAATGTACAATTTCAATTCGTATGAATGTATATGAAATTCAAAACATCTTTCATGTTGACTAGAAATAGATAATCAAGAATGTTTTATAGGTAACAATGTAGATATGGTACAGAAAATATAATGTTATAGTTTTGTTCCTTCAGAAACTACGCGACATGAATTTACCTTATTAATAAAATAATAATCACATTTTCCCGAACACCGTCATCTAGTATATGTCAATCATCCATGATTACCATGAAATAGCGTGTAATTCGTCTTGAGTAAATGTATTCGCCGAGGAGACATATAGAGGTAATAATGCAAGTCAGCCAGTCGGCTTTCATAGGGTCAATCATTCATAATGGACTGTCAGAGACAGTCATCGATTGACTCGCTAGGGGTCAGAGCGGTTGCGGTACAGTCACGTGTTTCCAAGAGGTTTTTCTAATGCAGCGGCCGTCGGCACAGACGTATTAGGCCAGAACTGTTTCTTCTGCAGCGCCTCTTACTGGTAGATCCTAGGGTTCGAGCCCCACCGGTGGCGTAATTTCTGCAGTAGCTAAATAACACGGTGGAATTCAGCCACGGTGGAATTCAGCTGTTTGGAGGAGCCCCATCCTACAGCACACTGTCCGAAGTAGAATTCTAGCGGCCAGCTGCTCTGATCGGTAGTTTTCCACTTCTTTTTTTTTCTTCAATTAATACCAAGCAAATTCTGGACCAGTATCCTGCAAAACAAGCTTTGTACCAAACTGTATATTTTATTTCTTACTCTTGTCCTCGCTCTTCTGATATATACTCCTAAGCGCGCGCGCACACACGCGCACACACACACACACACACACACACACACACACACACACATTCACATACACTGTACTAACACACAATCCCAGAGGATTTCAATGGAAGTACCCAATCGGGAGACCATTGGAAACTTTAGGGGTTGTCCCGTCTGGGAGAGAGTCACTGTCGGAGATACTTGGGGGGGTGAAAATCACAGCATGAGGACGTGTGGGTCAGCGATTTGATAGATTGCTTGTTGGATTCGGGGGTTAACGTCATTATTCCCGTAAGTATAGCGCATGCGTGATCCTCGGGAGGTGGCGGTGATCTTCCCCCGCTGGATGGTGAGATCCGGCGCTGTAGGTCGGTGCACGATTACTCGCTGTTGCAGGGCAGGAACATCGTAACTTCCAGAGACATAGCTCGCACTGCACTTGAGACTAATGACCATAGAGATTGCTACGCCCATTAAAACGAAATTGTTGCAGCGAATGCAGCGTTGAGAGAAGGGGAGAATGAGTGGTTGCCTTTGTTCTAAAGCAGTATCAAAAGGTTATAGAAATCATTAATCAACACCTAGCAATCAAGAACAAAATCACTTGCTTATATGTTGCTTTCATGTAAAGGATGTCTTCTATTGACCAGATAAGATTCGCAAAA
Organism: Gryllus bimaculatus; assembly: GCA_017312745.1. Lineage (NCBI taxonomy): Eukaryota > Metazoa > Arthropoda > Insecta > Orthoptera > Gryllidae > Gryllus > Gryllus bimaculatus. Next base: position 472,044 of record BOPP01000069.1, on the reverse strand, counting down.
GAACATTAGAGATAAAGAAAAAAACTTGAAATTGACTGTTCCATTTTTGAAACAATGGGGTTGTCTCGTCATTATCTCATTTTGTATTTATTTAGTGGGAGCTTTCTTTTTTTCATATGACCTCTGGAATTTCCACCGAGGGAATGCTTCAATTCCAATCGCAAAGAAGATGATATTTTTAATGTGTGTAGAGGGGTACCTTTCCTTCTCTGTAGACTAATCATAGCACAATTAACGCCCTTCCCGAAATAAAGTGAAAAATTTGGCAGATTGCTACCGGTGTGCAGAAGACGAGAGAGGACGGGCGACACGAAAAGATAAATAGCCAGAATCAAAAGAAAAACAAGTGACCTCGAGAGCCGTTTAAATTTATTGTCCCAGTATACGTCGCTAATCTTCCTCCAGGAATCGAACGGGGCACTACTCCATCCGAGATACCTAGCACCCGACTTGTCTCCTAATATGAGTGGTAGTGAACTGTGTGTTTGAGGAGAGAAGAGAGAGAGCATGGATTATGTATGGAAGATAGCGTCTCGTGGCTCGTTTGTTAGGGAACTACCGAGGCATCCGCCTGCTAGTGATTGGAGAAACCACGGAAACCGGCCAGAGCTGACAGCCTCTGGAATTCTCTTCTCCGGAGATCAACTGAATTCCATCTAACACCCGTCTAAAATCCGTCACCGTGGGGTACTCGAACCTCCAGGACCTCACGGTGAGAGATGCTCCCGCGGCAAGGGGACATTATCACTGATCCATATCGGAGGGTCGTTGTACCATTCAGGAAGCAGTGCAATTTTTTCTAATATCTTTCCTCTGCGATCGCCCTTCTCGGAACGAAAACAGCCTCCGTCCGAAGCAGCGGCTGCGGCGGCGACACGTGCGACGCTCGGAACGAGGTAGATAGTGGGATGACGTCCCTGTGGCTCGCCAGCTGCCGTGAAAGGCGCGCTTGTGCCTTGTATCAGCCGGGCAGGGGGCGCGGCCGGGGATTTCCTGCTCGCCAGACGAGCGGCTAGCCGGCGCTCTCCATGGGAGGCTGCGCCCCGGGCGACGCGCGCGTCTCGTACAGGCCGTTCCACGGAGCGTGGCGCCTCGTTCGCGCGTGCGCGCTTGGCCACACGGCGAGGCTGGGCTCTTTGTCTATGAATAATAATAATAATAATACTCGTAATTATGATGATAAAGATAATAATGATGATAATATTAATAATAATAATAATAATAATAATAATAATAATAATAATAATAATAATAATAATAATAATAATAATATTACTATTATTATTTTTATTGTTATAATAATAATAATTATTATTTATTATTATTAAAGTCGGCTCTGCGGCGAGAAGGGTTACGGCAGCCGTTGCCTGCATCGAAAAGGCTGCAGGTTCGAGTCCTGCGTAGACATGATCATATCTGTGATTGTCCCTTCACCCCTCATCATCATTTTATCATCCCGTAATTTATACTTCAAGGCGTAACAACTCGTAGTACTGAGGAATACAGCTGAAAAGCTCTTCTTGGAAAAATCACACACGTTACTTGTGTAGCGTGGTCAGTAATGGCCTATAAATTATTATTATTATTATTATTATTATTATTATTATTATTATTATTTATATTGATGGTGACGCTCTGGCCATATCTGGCGACTTGCATCATCGTTATCTGCAGCGTTGTTTCGTGCTTGTGAAAGAACCGTTGTTTTGTTAATTATATAAAAAGGTTATTAATTTCGCATGTTGATTGTATGTTTATAAATTCACACACATGATTTTTAATGAAACATCGCTAGCTAACATTGATACAAACCCGTCGGGCTTCCAAAATTATAAGTTGTGTGTTCGCCACATAGGGGAGTCGTGTTGAGAGGTGTTCTTGTGTCTCTGGCACATCCTTTCCTCCACGCCAAGCAGCGATTTGTATCTTCAGGATCGGGAACCCAAACGTAATCTAACCGTGCCACATAACATTCTGGGTTTCCTTAATAAAATATTTCGTGTTTGTTTTCTCTTTAAATGCCGATTTTTGGACTGAAAAACTCGTTTTGTGTGTCCGACAATATGGATTTTTCTTCCTCTTATATGTAATAAATTACTACCTCGAATATATGGTGAACTGAGAATCTAGTCAGTTTTCATGCTGTTGATGCGAGAAAACTTTTTTTTTCCTCAATCACTATCCAACACTATCCTCTATCCACACACAACACTATCCCCTACAATGTATTCAGGATTTTCACGAAAATGGATATTCCTTAATCGATCTGATTTTCAGTAAAATTTGCGAAGTTTCGGAAATTGGAAAAACTCATGTTGTATGGTCGGGAGCATTATTCTTACGGAAACAACTAATGGCCTAGTAGACGAGTCGGTTGATGAATGCTAGCCTGGGCAAATATTTTTGCGCGTTGGAAACATTTTTACAAGTTCTCCTAATAATATAATATTGCGTAACAATAGAGAATATGCGCTGTTGTAACACATCACCAGTTTAAAAATATATTCTGTTGGTTCTGATTTAGCTCGCGACCTGATGCAAGCAAATATCTTCTGTTTGTGTGATGACATGTCCACTGCCTAGGCGAAGCGCGCTCCGTCTATATAGGATTGTAGAACTAATTTTTGTGACTTATTTGTGGGATCTTTGGGAAGTAAAAGTAAATAATTGAATTGTTATTGCAAGTAATTTAATTTTGAGCATGAAAACCTGGTGTGACTAAATGAAACGTAAATACAGAGCCACAAATTGTACGAAATGAAGATTATTTGAAGACTGAAACGAACATTTCCAGAGTGTAACGGTTTCAGCAATATAGTATTTAAGGAAAAAGTTACGATTTCGGTCACACTATTGAAAAATGCCGTTAACGGTTACGCTTTCGGAAGTAGAACGTTACGAGGAAGTTAATTAAAATGATTGCGAAGAGTAATCTTCAAAGAAACTATCAGGAAGTTGTTTTCTCGTTCAGCGAGTGGGGATGAGTTATAGCCGAAGCGAATCCTCGAAGAAGTAATAGGAAAGAGTCTCTACAGCCTCAACTGACTGGTTTATGCTCATGGGCGTTGGTTCCTCATGAATAAACGTTCCCCTATGAATCGCGAACTCTAATTATGGATGTGATGTCATTCGGGAAGGCTCCATTAACGTATTACTTACTATCAAGCCTTTAATAGGAGTATTAAGCTGTAAGAAAGGGCTTGTTAATCCATCATGATGAAATGTTAGTGAATTATCTAGTTGTAGATTCCACGATACCTTTTTCGCATAAAATAGAGAATTGCCGATCTTACTTTCTGGTAATGAGATGATTTCTCGGTAATTTTGAGTAATTTTTGACCCTTTACTTACCGGGTACTACTATTCGATCTCTAGATTTTCGGAACTCATATTTTCTCTTTCACTTTTTTCTCTACCTTTTCTTAACAATGAATACCTAGTGTAGATAAGTGAGTCTGTTAAGTTGTATAACGCTATTTAGTGTTCTTAAGATTAAATAACAAGTTGCTGTCGTTTTGATATTTTAGATCATTAAGTAACAAATTGCTGTCGATTTGATCTTTTAGAATTAGAGTAGTGGAACTAGGCAAATGTTTTCTGCATTTAATCTCACTCTTTCTCCTTCCCTCTCCCTCTCTCTGTCTCTCCCTCTCTCTGTCTCTCCCTCTCTCTCCGTCTCTCCCTCTCTCCGTCTCTACCTCTCTCTCCGTCTCTACCTCTCTCTCCGTCTCTCCCTCTCTCTCCGTCTCTCCGTCTCTCCCTCTCCATCTCCATATCTCTCCCTTTCATACTCTCTCCCTTTCCAAACTATATGCAACTTAATTTTGTTATTTTTCGTGTTTAAATCGCATCTAGAAGGTGACTGATTTTGGAACTAACTACATACTAGCAGGATAGAAACAGCCCTTGATCTAAAGAAGAATCCTAGCGCCATTGACCAGGCTAATGACAAATGAGCATCCTAACAAACGGCCACAGACCGCGCGCGCCAATCTGTCCTTTGTCCTCTTGCTCTATCATCAATCACTAGAGAGAAAATTTCTTGCTATAAAATCATGAAATAAGCTTTTTAAAATATGAATTTGTGTTCTTCAAATTCTCAATATGCCCTTTATTGAAATTAAAATTAACAAGATTTCATTTCCTCCATAAATCTCTCTTGATAATTCAGGAGAAGCATAATGAAATGAAAAAGATATATATTTGTGTCAACATAAATATAATCTCTCTTCGCGAGAGAAATAATTGAAGTAAATATTCATCTTAGTGAAGCAAATTATGTCTTAATTAATTTCATGTGAGTGGTTTAAAAAAGATGTTTTCAAGAGACATCCTACATTTGCAGAAGTATTTTATCATCTATTTTTAAAAAATTGTATTACTATTTTGAATGTGTTACATGGTTCAGTTAACACACAACTTTTTCACATGTCTTGATGCTTACTATCTATTTTAAAAATCTAAACTATTATTTCTTTACAATTATCTCGTAGGGAGAGGAGACTCACTGAGTACCTCAGAAAGAATCATATCATCTATAAGAAACACAAAACTTCAGGCTGTGACAAATTCTTTCGAATCAATAAACGGTCACAAGCAAATAGATTCTGTGAAAAAATGAAATGTTTTATAGATAAGTTTTATTTTAACGAAATATATATGAAAAATATGCGCCTATATTTGCATGAATATGCACTAACAGGAAAAATCGTCCATATATGCCCCAGTGTGCATCAGATGTCAAGAAATTTCACTTAGCTATGCAATGAAGCGAAGGACAAAAATATGCAAAATCATAAAAATTCGCTTCCTAATCATTGCTTACTTTACACACACTTACACTTACACGCACTACACTTGCCCATATTACGGGATATCAGTCGGGAGCTTATAGTTGGCTTAGCTGGGGCGGCACCCCGTTGGGGGAGATACCTGGAGACGGACTCCCCCGCCGACGTTGGATATAAAATTCCAGTGGGAGAGGAGCCCCGCCACTTAATAACTTGCGTTACACTCACGGGACGAATCACGGCAATAGTTCACGCGCCCGAAGCACTAAGTTCTCACTCGCTCATTATGCGTATAATATATTTCGCACGGCAGATCATGGAGTGCAAGTAAAACCGGCAAAACGTTTGGACAAATAATGTCGCGATAATGTTGCAAATCGCTGTAGAGAATGCACACGTAAGCTTCCGCGGCTCGAATCCATAAATTCTCGGCTATGTGGGAGAGCGCCGCGTCGTTTGCTGAGAGGCCTACGTTTCGCCTGACATTTCGCAGGCTTCTTCAAATCTTACTTGGTCACTGCCCTGAGGAAGGCTGCGACACGTCGGGCGAAACGTCGGCCCCTCAGCCATCGACGCGGCGTCTCCCGGACAGCCAAGAATTTACGCTGTCGAGAATGTTCTTGGTCGGATAACTGCCCTCGAGCCTCCGCGTGCAGCGTCTTACAACGGCGAGCAGATGCTGGAGGGACGCGCGCTGGTACGCGAACCGTGCGCTGCACGCAAGTCTTATCAGCGCGCGGTGTGGAGGTGGGTGTGCCCTTTCTGCACGTGCGCGAGATTTGCCAGCGCACGCTCCGTGCTTGGCTGCGCACAGTGAACCCAAACGCGTAAAGCGTGACAAAACCGTTGAAAATTCTTGATTGATTGATTAATTGATTGGTATGATTTATTGATCTATTATTTCAATGTTGTTGTTTTTTTGCATAGATTACAGGTTGTGTAAGTTGGGCACAGCTACTAGTAGATAGATAGATAAATTTATTATTTCTGCACATAGGTGTAGAACCTGGTGGCAGAACACCTACAATTTACATATTACAACAAAATAATAGTAATACACTGTAATTTTAAAGCATTTTAAGGCAATAATAACAATAATATAACAATAATAACGAACAGCATTACCTATAGACTTTATGACTGCCCTGCACGGAATTTTTAACCAATAATTACACTGCACTTCATTTCACTACACTTGCATTTCACTTCGCTGCGCTACACTTGCACTTGACTTCTCTATTGTACTACACTTAACAAAGACACTCCAATTCAACTACTACTTTAAATATAATTGTATATTTAACAAATCAATGTATTTAATAGTGATTATCACAATACTAATAATTAAAAAATAACAATTATAATAAAATTATAACTAAAATAATAACTATTTTAATAAGCCTAACTTATACAAATGTCCTTAGTTAATCTACTTTTAAAACTTTGTACACCTAGAGGAAAGGGTTCCATGGATGTCGCAGGTAACTTATTCCAGTCCGTTATTGTTCTATTTGTGAATGAAAATTTTCCAACATCTGTTCTCGGTGTTCTGAACTAAATTTTGTGCTTGTGATCCGCTCTACTAAAGTATATGTGACAAACTCAAATAAATGAACGCGCATTTTTAACATTACTGATAATGAAGAGTACATACCACAGAACAAGAGTAATAACATGGGATAGACGGTACATAATGCCCCATAGGTTAGTAAAATAGATTTTTGGTACTTGACGAGATTTCGAGAGGACAAATTCATAAGAAGATCATAAGACAGATTTATAAGAAAATATCAAATCATTAGAGGTTAGTCGTAGATTACTGGACTTCCAGACTAAGATAATCTATAGTGTAATCAGAACTAAGACTTGAAAGTTATAACATTACATTAAGTTAAATACCAATTTAAAAAAGCTTACATCGTTAGATGCAATAACCGGTTTCAAATTATGCAAGAAGGTTTTCAAATTAGGACTGGGTTTAATATAATTTAGCATATTAAAAAGGTTAGAGCCTTTATAATCGCAAGACTCTTTAAATACAGGTATATTGACTTATGATTATATAAAAAATTCAGACAAATTCTTGTTTGATAGAATAACTGTGCTGGGGCAATGAAGAAGGTTCTGAGGTGTTGGTTGGTGCTGGAGGTACTCGTGTCGTTAAAGGTGTTACACGTAGTTGGTGCTTTGAAAAATGTCTGGCTGCGTGAGGAAGGCGTCAGTTAACCACCTCGCTTCATTCAATTGCAGCCTTATTACAGCCTCTCATTACTGGCGCTGTAAGGATCCAAACAGGCCGAGGGCTGTTTACTATTCAGTTCATAAAACGTTCATTGAATAAACAAATAAATTCGATCTATTGTGGGGAGTTTATTAAACGAATTTTTCATTTGTTCTGCATGTTTATTCTACCAATACATGATTACTCAGTTTTTTGGAGTCTTTCTACTTTTTAAAGTCCTGTTTTATCCCGTTTCTCCTTCACAGTACCTGTGTGGAGGCAGGAATTTATTTGACATGAATTGAATACTTTGCGCAACTGCCTTACGGCTTAAGTAGCTAGGGAAGGGGGTATTCTTAAATACTAAAAGTTGCTTAATTTTACCTTAATCTAATTGTACATTTAAAATGTGTGCCCTTTGGCATGCCTAAGTTGAATGCTAAGTTATCATCTTTCATTATAAACGTCGTGATTAATTTAATTTTTTTATTCACTCATTCTTTATTTCCTTTATACTACAGTATAATACCATTCATTCAAACCATTCACTTTCACTCCACGACTCTTACCAGAAGAAGTGGCTCAGGGCATCAACCGTCTCTATCCTACGGTCCTACGTTCGAGCCCCGACAGTGGCAGGATTTGCCACCCAAGCTAGGTAATTAAGTCGAGTTCGGTCGCCGTCTTGAGGAGAATTCTAGGAGGCAGCTGCTCTGATTGGTACTTTTCCATGGTTTCTCCGATCATCACAAGGCGAACGTCGGTGCAGTACCCTAACAAATGGGCCACGGACCGCGCGTGAGATCTTTCCCTCCCATTCCTTGTCCTATCCTAAATCTTACACACACATGCACTACCCTACCTCACATGCCGGGAGACCGATCATATGCTTAGAGCTTATCTTGGCTGGGGTGGTGCCCTACTGGTGGTGATACCTAGTTGGGGGAAGCCGTGCTAGCCGACGGTATGTCGGCGCCGGCTCCCCACCATCGAGATAGAGAAGATCGCCGCTACCTCCCGAGCACAAAAACATGCACTACACTTACCGGACTAATAACCATCGCAATTGACGCTTCCACAACGACTAATCAATCAATCAATGCAATATCAACCTACCCGTGCAGGTCATGTTATGACGTGCCCCACTGCGCGTCCGCACCTAGCTGCATGCAGGATCACGCGTTCAGAGTGAATGAATTGGCGCACTTTTCCGTAGTGGGTGGTCAAGGTATCTCGGGTTCGAGTTTTCAATTTGTGCGACTCTCGACATCATTTTTCAAGGTTCCTTACTTGCAGAAAACATGAATGACGATCTCCTTGATGACTTATTTCTGAATATCATTCCGTGAACACTTCATTTAAAATTGATTTTACCCTTGTTCGCCGTTTATTCCTTGAACCAGACAACATTCTGCCGTCTACCCCTCTTAGAGTCTTTTTTTATCCGTGTAGAACATCTCAGGTCACTGAAGAGCAGATACATTTTTAAATTGTGATAAATATGTGTAGTATGCATCACCGTTTTGAATATTGGTCCTTCTCTGGCAATTATAATTAGGATGTTGGAACGTGTCTCAAGTGCTTTTTTACAATTAAACTGTTCCTTGTTTATTTTAGGAATGTAAAACGGACTCTAATCTTTTTATTAATTGAGAACCACTAGTTCGAAACAGTAACTATTGCCCCGCAATAAATTATCATTGAGAAATAATAGTTGGCATGTTAGTTAACAATTGATTGAAACTGTTGACAGTTATTCCAATCATTATTTCTCGCTCTAAGGGTTTTCCAAACACTTTATCCATTACAATAAATTACTATAAATTATCAGCGACAGTAAGTGGAACGATCTCTGATTGTCTCGCACTTCTGAAGTCAAATGAACTCATTGATATTTGCGTCATGTACTGGTGTGTTTTGATTACTCATTGTCGTCGGCCACTTGATTGCGGTACTAAAGCTGAAGTGACTACCGGATTTACAACCTTGAGCAGAAAATTCTCGATTGGGGATTGCTTGATAAGGTCTGATAGGAAGCCTCCAAGTACATGAGCGCATGACTAAAGAAGGAATGTAAACATACAGGTCAATGATTGAGTGCGTGTGTGTACGTTGGAGTCTTTTCCTTGGCGGGTGCGCGAAGCGAAGGAACGAGGTGGAGGTGGGGTACGATAAAATGGGGCCCGGCGGGCGTCATGTGCCCCGTGATGTGTAATTTTGTGGTCTGCTGCAATTTGTAATAGCGGATGGAAATAATGTAATTTTCATGATCGTCATACGTCCATGATCTTTATCTCCAGGCCAAGAGATGTTTCGAAGTAAAATGTTTGTGCATTGAAAGATTATAAAATAGTGCTGTTCAAGACTCACTAATGTATTAAAATCTTTGTTACGTACTCTCATTCAATAATTAATTTTGTCAGTTGGAATAATTAGATTAATTTGTTTTATTATTCCTTTCACTTTATTTCTTCGTGAAAGTAGCATAACTTAAATATTTTGTTTGTTGTTTTGTTTCATTAAAATTAACAACATTGCTCGTGAGGCGTATACCTTGTAAAACATTTGAGAAAAGATGTTGTTTTGAATATTTAAGATCTTTCGATCGCATAGCGATCACTGTCAGAAGAAACCTGAAAATACGTGCGAGAAATTATAAAAATATGAAATACGAAAATATAAAATTGCGTGAAATTGAATTTATTAAATTGAGAAGTACTAATTGAAAATATGTACAATTAAATACAAAATATAATGTTAAATACTACGACAGATGTGTAAGCAAAATGAATCAAACATTACTTGCAGCGTTTTCTCAGTTTTTATTTGACCACACATTCATACATAATACCGTCCAGCGCTTGGTAGCAAGGCAAACGGTTCATCCCCCATTATTGGAGGAAGTGAAGGAAGAATGGGACTCGGGTGCTCCGGACAGTACAGGCTCCATGTGTCTGTATTTGTCCATTCGTTCAGGTTCAGGTTCAGTTAATATTTGAAATAACTGAAATTTCGGTAGCACCACCAATTAATAGAATCGTAAAGATTATACGTGCTTCTGAAAATTTACGTTATGTTGACGTTATACGAACGTTGCTTAAAGTTAGGGACCTAATGTCAGTGAATGAAGGCCCCCTCAAAGGGTGTAGAGAATTTGGGCCCTGAAAGAGGATTGTACGGGTACGAGCGTGTTCTCGCTTTTGAATCAGACCATTTAATATTGTTTCAGTATTCCAAACATTAATAAAATAATGTATTGTGTAAATTGTAATTATGTTATTCATCAAATACTAATTGATTATTTGAAAGATCATGATATAAGGTACATTAATATCGTCTAAAAATTAGAACTGAAAGATTATGAGGTTAAAAAAAGCATCAGGCAGCACCATTGAGCAGAGTACTTGAAAAAGTACATTACGATATTTCTACAGTTAATTCGTAGACCGCGCGTTCAAATTAATTTAAAACACACACGCATGCGCTCGCGCGCACACATACTCACACACTCACTGACACACATTGCAAGCTGTAACCTGTAGCATTTCTGCACGTCTCCACATTTAGATGTGGCAAAAAACCGATGTTTTTAAAACATAGATATGATATCATCGATGTTTTGCTTTCGATTTTTTTCTTCATATTTATATATTTCTTCAGAACCATGGATGTTTTCAAGAAAAATTTACACGATATAAATAAAATGTCCACTATTTTTGTGGCTTATTCACAATCAACAGCCATTCACAACTGTCACTGTTGTCGATCCCCAGACGGCACGAAACCGTTCGCACACTTTCTCCAGTGTTATTGAGTTATTTGATTATTTTTTATGAGGCAGTATCGTTAAACTATTTTGAATGCATAGAACATAGAACTACATAAAATAGTGACTACATAGAACATTGATTAGAAAATTAAGTTGACAGTCACATTTAAGGTAGAATATACATTAATCTAATATTGACGAGTGATGTATCACATTAGAACCAGAATATTTTATTTCGATATGTTACATCACATTTAAAACATATATATTTTAAACATCGATGTTTTCATCGACATCGAAAACCCTTTGTTAATGTCTCGAAGTATTGATGTTTTGTTAAAATGTGCCAACATTAACGTTTCATTCATTGATTTGAGCCGTTGGGAGAAGTGTATCAGGTGGAAGCGTTGAGGTTGTGACGTGTCAAAATTATTCACATTAGTTTCATCTACTAAACATCAAGATGCGCATCACGTTGTGGGTTGCATGATATAATTCTTGTTTATTTCTCTCAAAATAATTTATCTCATTCTTCGTTCCCATGCTTACAAGGCTCTTCTTCCACAACAGTCAAACCCCATCGTCACTCTGAGCCACACCTCTCCTCCCCCCAAATAACACGCCGGGACGTCTCTGAAGATGCGCAGTCGTGGTGAATTATTTAAGACCGTGAAGGAGGTCCGCGTCCGGCGTGAGTGAGGCTGGGGGCGGAGGGGGGGGGCTTTGTAAGAGCGGTCGGGGGCCGAGAGAGAGAGAGAGGGAGGGGCCGCTGAAGATTCCAGCCGAGGGCGCCAGACCTGCGTGCACACGGGACGTGGTGACCCCTCACTCACACTCGAGAGCTGCGCCGACTAAGACGCGTGGTTCTTCTTAATGAACTACCGACTCCGACCGAGGCGGCGGCAAAAAAAAAAAAAGGGGGGGGGCTAGGGGAGGTCTTCCACACTCGCCTTGCGTGAAGATCAGCGCTCGTCAAGAGCACGAATGCTCAATTAGTGCAGCCGAAACCCAGTTATTATGGAACCGATTCGTCCGTACCAGGCGGGTTATTATCCCTTTCTCACGCAGCTTTCTTGGGGCCGTTTTGTTTCTTACTGTTTCCTTTTACTGACGCGTTGCAACTGTACGTGACGTCTGCGAGCGGCTTAAGTTCTTTTAATGTTCGCGACAGGAGTGTGCACTTGAGTGCAATCGCGGGTCGTTGACCGGCCGTGTGATTGTCGCGGCGTTCCTTATCTCTGAGTACTTGCCACGGACACGATCTCCTGGAGGAAGTAGACGCCCCTTGTACAGGTCTCTTGTCGTACACTATAGATTGTATACATCTGAAGTTGATTACTCGATGCATTATATATTCATTCAAAGTAATGCTCCCTGTTCTTGGACAAATGCAGTGCACATGTGGACCTGTTTCAATATGCTATCAGTAAAATAAATTAGAATAATTATTGGTTTATTATTTATAAAATAAGATTATTTTATAGAAAACCATTAAACGAGTCTTTAAAAAATATGACTGATTTTTTTAAAAAAATATAAAAGAGAAAGACAGTTTTTGTACTACATTTAATTGTTTGGTCTTCAGTAGCGACCACGATTCTTAACGTCCTTCATAACTCCTTCATAATCCCTTCGTCGCTGATACATGGAACACGTTACCGCTATTAAATAAGTTATTCTGTGGGGATATAGTATTTAAAATCTTAGTATAGCTGTTAAATACATTGATGTTATGAAGATAAATTGGCTTCTGACAAAAATGTTATAGATTTTGTTATTAAATGCAAATATTAATAGACAAAAGTTGAGTTTTTCATTTACAGAGCCTGAAAATGAATAATATTTTTTTTTTGATTAAATGAATGCACATGTATATAATTAGTTATATCAATTTATTGAATTATCAAAACCCTCAAATATTAATAAAATTAACGGAGCCCGGCCCCCGTTGGTAATGCAAAGGATCATACGCCTTAGGGCTGCTGAAATGAACATTTCGGGCCAAACTACCTTCGTGCCACTCGCATTCACTAGGCTTCTTCACCCCTCTCTCAGCAACATCTCTCCCTTCCCCTCCGACTGACTCTCAAGCAACGGGCCACACAGATTGCTTCCGGATAAGTGCAGGCCCACGTGTCACTCTCCATTCCCTAGAATAGTCTTCTTCACCCCTCCTTCCCTCCCTGCCCTCGGGCTGACTCGTCAAGTAGCTGGCCGTCCAATGCTCTACGCATGCCCAATTTATGCACAAACGCATCTCCCACAAATGTCAGTAAAATCTGAGTAATTCAAAACCAGTTTATCAGATTAATCACAATTGCCCGCTGGTTAAGTAATAAACACCTGCATTCCAAATTAAACATCAATACAATAATAAACCAAATAGCCCATACATCAAACAAATTTCTACTAAAACCTAGCAGATATCCCAGCAATCGTTTCAATCTAGCGAAAAATCCCACATCTTAGCCAATCAAGATACATAACCCCGAGGTGCGCCCCTAGAGCATCGTCTCGAATGTATAGATTAAGTTAGCTTAGATCTTATCTATATAAGTCTAAAAAAATCTGTAAAGTAATTATACTGAACGATGTATTACATCTAGAACAAATATATATGTTATAAAAAAGAGGTAGCTGGCCACACCGGTTGCTCGCAGATAAGCGTTGGCCCAATGCCACGCCCCATTCGCTAGAATAGTCTCGTTTACCCCTACTTCCCTTCTCCCAGCAATGCATGCAGCGCCAACTCTCCTGCCCTCGGGCTGACTAGCCAAATACCTATTGCTCGCGTATATGCGTTGGACCACGTGCCTCTCCTCTTTCCCTAGAATAACGTTCTTTACTCCTCCTTCCCCTCTGTGAGCAATACGAGCAGCTTCCCCCCTTCCCCTGCCCGCGGCCAAGTAGCTGGCCGCACCAGTTGCCCGCTGGTAAGGGGTGGCCCGGTGGCACGCCGAGTGGGGCCCGTCCACTTGAGCAGCCCCGACGCATCCCGTGGTCTTGCTAGGGTTAGCAATCGCGGCTTGGCGCCCGGCGAATGCCGAGTTCGACCTTCGCGCGGGCAGTGTGTCGAGCGGCCTCGGTCGGTCTCCCGCCCTCCC
>BOPP01000069.1:447889-458135 GCA_017312745.1 Gryllus bimaculatus | reverse complement strand
AGGCCGCCCTCGCGCCGCCCCGCCCTCGCCCGCCCTCGCCCCCTCGCCCGCCCTCGCCCCCCTCCCGCCGCCCCGCTGTGCGCTCTCCCCTCCGGAACGCGTGTAACCGCTGCCAATGACTAATGACCTCCACTGCCACCCGCACGCCACGCGCAGCCGGGGCCTCGCAAACACGCGCGAGGTCGGCGGCGGCGGGCGCGCGAGGGCTTCGCGCTCGAGCGTCCGCTCCGCCCAACGAAGACTTGTCGAAGTCGAAGGGCAGTTGACTGTGCACAAGTGCCGTATTTTCACGTGTGATTGCTGACACCTAGCTAGACAGCATAGTCAGGTTTAGCCGCCTCGGAGGAGAATTATAGCGGCTACTCCTGATGGGAAGGATACTGGAAACGATATAAAATAAAAATAAAAAAAAAAAATTCATTTTTCATGAATTGGCGCTTGAAAATTTCTTTTGTTGATTGAATTGGACGATCCGAAGATTGTTTTTAAAGTAGTTTAGGAATATCTTAATATTAAATTCAGCAAAAAAGCAATTTTATTTTCACTGTGGCAGTGCTTATTATATTAACTAATAAAATTTTAACTAAAGTTAAAATATTAAAGCCAAACGTTCGGCAAAGATTGGTAAAAACAGCATAGTTTGTTCGAACTACGTACATTGACACTGGTAAAATCATTATTTAATTTTTGAACTTTAAGAAAAGTGGGATTTTTGGAAGTTTTTAATTTCAAACCAAACCGCGTCAAAACATTCAAACATCGTCTTTATATTAAAGGCTCGGGAGTAAAAGATGGTAACCCTCAAAGTTATTAATTTAATGTGATATGAAACTTTTTCATCCAGCTGTCCTGCCGATGTATTCTCAAATAGCTCAAATTATGGCACGTTGCCCCGGCTGTCATCTTTATGTTTCTAATGTAAACCTCTTCCGGCAAAAAACTGTCACTTGCTTATATCTCGCAAAACTATACACCGTGGTTAGATGTTTTTACTCCGGACCGCAACATGACACGCAGTTTGTGATTACGATTCGGTTCGTTCGCGGATATTCCAGAGAGTCACCCTAGCAGCCGACCACTTTCTCCGGAAAGTGACGACTTCTCTACGCTGTACCATGTTAGGACACGCTCGGGCCTCTGTCCTCCCGTCGTCCCGTTAATCTAAAACCGTCCTTAGTCTGTCAACGCAATTTACCAACGTATTTTATGCGAATAACGCATAAAAGATACTTTGGCGTTATTGTTCGTAATATTTTCCATGAAATCCTCCATTTCTCTTATCTCCTGTTGCCTCATGAAGTTATTCCTCCATGCATACTCGCGTTGACAAATCGTATGCTCGCGTGCGTGAGCAATCATTTCACGAACTTATCTGCATGAGATGATTCAAGTTGCCGGCTGCTCTATGTTTGTAGTTTTTTCGTGGTTTCTTCAATCAGCGCAGAGAATCCGCACAGTACGCTCCAAACGAGCCGCGGACCGCCGCGATCTTGCCATTTCACCTTCCTATCTCCTCCCATAAGTGCACTACACTTGCTCCACCTTACCGGGAGGGGTCGACCTCATAGCTGTCCCGCTGGATGAGTGTGGAAGATTACCAGGCTTGGGAAAAGCCGGCAATAGTCCGCACCGACGTCTCGCCTTCTGCGGGACAGGTTTCTTCTCTGAGCGGAAAAAAAAATGACTTCACTTGCCGAAATAATGGCCTAGCACGAATCCCCGTGATCCAGTAATCAATCAATTTGACACCAAACCAGCATTTCACCTCAAACCCTTCATGTATCGACAATTTGATACTTCTCTCCTCCCAGCCATGCCCCAACACTCCAAATAGTCAACTCAGGCCAAAACGCACATTATCCATCACGATTAATCAATTCCCCAAAGATCTTTTCGCCCACTCACTAATTCATAAAATATATTTGGCCCCTCTTTCCCCAACACACTCTCCCCTCCTCTAAACCACAAATGCCAAACTCTCTTAGTGAAGTATATCCATAATATGATATTTTAAAAATATACGTGAAGTTATTCCGAGACCCCGATTACCGAGATGCCGGGTAAAATCATTGTACTTAAACATTTTACCCGTCAAAACCCCGAAAAACAAAAGTCGAACGGAGAAGAAATCAAATAAATTAAAAAAAAAAGTTCTTGTCGGCCGTTGCTCCTTGTATGGGAACCACTGTTGCTCCGAATGCGGCGCCCGTCTTCCCCTCGAAGCGGCGGTGTCGTCTCTTGTTCGCCGCGCGCGCCCTTGTGCTTGCCCGGCCGCCCTGCGCGCAGGAGACAACCTCGCGCGACCCTTGAGCGGGCCGTGGGGAGGAAGGGAGGCGTAATCTCACCTATGAGCGTTCCGCCCACTAGGTCGACAGTTCTTTCGTTCAGTTCTCACCTGTTCCTTGCCAATTCTTTCCTAGAAATGTGCGGGATCTCAGTGTAGTCAGTGGGTCATTCTAAAAGTGTTTTCGAAAGTGAATTTTCAATAGAAACGTCTTCTGTGAACTGGAAAAAAAATCGTTTTGTCCTTAATTAGAGTGAAAAGTGGTTTTGTATTGTTTTGAGTAGTTACGAGAAAGCAATATTCTTTTTTTACCCCAAAAATATTGTAAACCTATCTAAGAATATTCACTTTCATGTAATTCGTAAAAAACTGTCCCAGCTATATTTCCAGACCTCACCTTCTAAGCTATATTTATATCTTAAGTTTGTAATTAAATCTCATGTAACATCTCATTTGTTACTCTGTTCAATATCTCATCTTAAGATTACACTCTGATTGCCAGAAAAATCTTTTGCGATTTGGACAAGATGCCACTATTGAATTAAGCATGTTATTACAATACTGAATGGCCGAAAACAGATTCTTTGAAAACCGCAATCCAATTTACAAATTCATGCTGCGATGATGACATTTCATTTGATCTGTTCGACTTGGTTCTCTTGTGTTATGTTTTCTCAGTGACCAGTAACCTTTCTTTGAAGTTCAACGGATGATCATACATTCATATTTTGTTCCAGGTGAGCTAAGCGGAAAGGTCAAAGGCGTGGTTTTCGGTTGAATAGCGAAGTCTGCAGAGTATGTGAGTAGATACATTCCTCATGAAACATTATGTTGTTAATTACTAACGCTATGCTAATTCTATGTTATTGAAGTTAATTTCAATTTACATATATTAGGGTTTGTAAATTAAATTACAGAAATGAGACTGGTAATTTCAGCTTTAATTGTACCAATGTGATGCTCTGTAATATGAATTTTGTGGAAAAAATCAGACTACAGGAACTATAACAGACTTGCATTTAACATCACAATAATGATGTAACTAATTTTGCTATAGAGAATAATTTGTGTCGTTCTTTAATTTCGTAATTCCTAGCTTTCGTGATTGTGTTGCGAATCTCGTATTCTCTAAATTCATTAAATTTCCAATACCCATACGTTCTTCATTACAATGAATACAATTTCATACACCCCACCCTTCTACCAAGTCACTTTAACGCCAGTGCAAAAGTATAATCATTATTCCCACAGACTGTCATTAATGCATATTCACAGATAATCATGTTACCGTACTATGTTCGACAACGCTCAAAATCATTTACTGTGAATTTAAAATCACTATACTGAGAACTCTGAAAATATATTAAAAATGACAAATCTATTTTTTCTTGCTATGCCGTTATTTATGAAGATAACAATCCATGGAAACAAAAAACGAACAAGATTGCGCTGAGGAATCGTTAATTATTTCTTCGATAAACAGACTAACATTTGAACAACCAAGGATTGAAAAATAAAACGTCCATCCACCAATTTGCGTTAGATAGCAATATAATGTACGCGTTTCTGAAATTTGCGCATTTTGCAAACCTCTACAATTAGTTTCACTTCTCATTCAGCGAGATAACTTGACTTTTTGTGTCTGTTGATGTGATGTCAATCGTAATTTACATTACGTCGACTCAAAGTTTCAGACACCAGACTGCCAGAAATTCTCGGAAGAACACGAGCCAGACATCCGTTCCAACATTATCACATCTCTATTCATTCTACATGCAGCACATTCGCTGAAAGCTGCCTGCGTCATAGTGCACTGTGCGTGTGTGCATACAAACAGTGTAATGTGTGTTGCATTGAAGCACTCTAATGTAGGTTTAAGTAGCTGATTCTTTGCTAAGTTCCACTCAAAGCGTGCGATACAAATTTCAGAAAACGGCTTCTGTTAGGATCAACTCTCAACGTCTCTCGTATGAGGAAAAACAAAAGTATTTAGTATTAACGATCAAATAAAAGGATGAATAAAATACTAATGTCGAGTAAAGGAAATCAAAATTGCTTGTCTGAAAGGCGCCTTTTTTTTTTCTTGGGACGATCGTTTCAGTAGTTCATCCTGCAACGTGATAGGGAGTCCCAATCCTTCATGTCTTGTTTGCTTTTTCTTTGTTCAGTTTTTAACAGAGTACTAAAATTAACGGACTCAATTAAATACTTGAGTTATGACACCAACTTACTAGTCATGCGTTAATCAGTTGACGCGCCCGCCATCACTAAATCAATCAAATCAAATCAAAAACAGTTGACCGCCCGGCGTACAAAGATAACTAATCAATAAAATTCTAGATAATTACATGGCTTCCCCAATAGTCCCTCATGTAGAGTTTGTCATGTGTCGTCCTGTGAAATTACATTGTGTACATTCATGGACGAAGAAGGACATTCGATTTCTTACATGAGATGCCGTTCCTTTTTACTCATATCTCACCCCACCGATTCCAAAATCACCAATATTATTTGTGATAACTTACCCAATATAGTGCACTTACGTCATCACAAAACATTTTTTAGAAGACCGGGCGAGAGGAGCTGATAAGTTCCAATATTTGAGTCTACATCAAAATGTTGAAACTAGGTTAAAATTCTCAGATAAGCTCGAAGTAGATAACTCTCTTTCAATCAGAGAAGAGGATATAAATGTTAACAGCTTTTACTTGTTCCTCTATGATTCACGATATTTCGTTTTCATCTTTCTAATGTTAAGAAAGTGAAGCTGAAATTTAATAAAGTTGCTAACGGAGTTTAATATTTTACCCACTGTTTGTCAGAGCCACTATTTCTTTGCATTATAAAATTAATGAATTTCAATATTGAAAGTATCTCCCTTTCCCATCCCCCATCCTACTTCTCCCTCCCTGACTTTCCTCTGTTCTTATTACCCTCCTCTCCTTCTCTTGAAAGTTTTTCCTCATTGTTCCACGTCGCTTTTGCCCTCCTTTTTCAAACAACCACAGCTCCTCTCTCATTCTTCCTGCGGCACTTCCCATACCATTCTGCTTCCGCTTTACTCCACCTCCATACAGCTCGTGTCACCCTCTCTCTCTCTCATTTCACCCAAAACTCGTCCCTCGCCACTACAACCCATCCACACCCCACCATATCGCAATCCATCCCACCGCCCATATCCCATCCACCCAATTGTAGCCCGATACTCCCTTATCCCACCCAACTTATTCCTTCCCCATCTAATTCCACCCCATCCACTCCATATCACGCCTATCCACCCCAACTCTCCCCACTTTCTATTCCCACCCAACTCCTATGCCACCCCAACCCTATCCACCCCAACTCTATCCACCCCAACTCTATCCCACCCCCAATATCTACTCATCCCACGACCAAGGTTCTTCCACAATCAACTCTACCACCCCAAGTCTATCCCACCCCAGCTTCTAATCCCACCCAAGCTATCACCACCCCACAGTCTACTCCCACCGACAATCTATCCCACCCCAAATCATCCACCCCAAGTCTACATCCCACCCAAGTTCTTAATCCCACCCCAAGTCTATCCACCCCAAGTCTATCCCACCCCAATCTATCCCACAGTCTACCCACCCAAGGTCTATTCCCACCCCAAGCGTCTGATCCCACCCAACTCTATCCCACCCAGCTATCCCATCCATATCCTATCCCATCCCGATCAAACCCCACTCAGGTCCAACCAACCCCACCCACCCATTCGCTCAACCTTGTCCTTCCAGTTCTCCTCTCCGCCCCTTTACGCATCTTCGGGCCCGTTACACAACAATGAGTGACGGAACGGAATTGCGAGGCTGCAGCGTCACGAACGTAGGGCGGAACTGGCAAATGAATAGGAACAGATTGATAATGCCCTTATTAATTATCCACTACCTCATCGCTTCGCTCACCACCCCCCCCCCTCGGTCCACTCCCTCTCGCTCTTCGTCAGGGAGCACTGTCCGCCCTCCCACTGCTTATCTGAACGATTTTCTCCGTGCTTACACTAAAAACCTCTCTATGAAGACAAATAAATTTTCATAATTAGCAGACAAACCGCTGTATAAAATTCTTTATTCATTTGTGCCTACGATCTTATTGCAATCAGAGATTCATTCTACGATTCATTTGTCAAAGTAATCTTTAAAAAATACATTTATATCAATTATTACGTGTAGAGTCCGCTCTCGTACTATATTGAGCCCTGATGGGCAGCGAATAATAATTGTAATAAGATAATACAAATAATATCATACAGACCCAATATTAGAAGTACACCTTATAGTTCGATAAAATAAAGTTGTGATCTAGCCGTGCAAATGCGAAGGTGAGCACTAAGGGCTGCACAGAGCTTCGCTAGACTGACCCTCCAGGACACGGAAATAAACCCTTAAACTAAATTCTACATGAAAATGCAAATCGTATATTCATTGTATGAAGCAACAGTTAAAAGCCCCACTAGTCAATCACAACTTATTTTAATCGACCATAGTAAACCACGCTATAATGGTGAAATGCGTGTTTCCAGGCGGTAGAATGCCACGAGTGTTGAACAAGCTGACCCTCACGAGGCAGGGCCGGAAGTTGAGCGGGAGATGATACCGGGAGGGACTACAACTAGTTGCGGCGAACAATGCGTACTACTAAAGTGTTCAAAGTCCAAATACGCTCATCCACTCTATTCCATTAATCCATAGCTTGCCGCTCCTCCCCCCGCTCATGACGCCTCCAGCCCCTTCCGCAGTTCCTCGCTCCCCCCTCTTCTCCCGCCCCTCTTCTCCGCCCCGCCACACCCTCTCCGCCGTCACGTCTCGCTACGCTTCGAAAGGGCACACCGTGCTCCGCCTGCCGCGGAGAAAGTCTGAGAGAGAACCTGTTCGTCGAATGTCAAATGACGTTTGCAGAAGATAGGACCGAACAGAAAAATGTTCGTTCCTGCCATTGCTGAGGACGATTATTACCCCTACACGCACCATGAACAGCTGCGTAATAGCCCCGTGGCGTCGCCGTAAATTGCCGCTCAATTACAGCGACTGAAAGGAAACGCGAGTCGCTCGCCAATGAAAAGACGCTTTGACTTCCCCCAGTTACAGGTATTATAATTGTAACCCAGCCTCTTTGCGGCCGAATTTGGGAACATATAATCTTATGTTAGGTAGCACATTTGTCAAGCCGGACACGTCAGCTCATGAGAACCATGAACGGCTAAATGGTAACGAAAACCCAGGAACTCCAGAGCGCATGTGTCTTTGACTGAAACTGTATACCCAGATCAAAAAATACTGTGCCCCGAAGGCGTGTTGACTGAGAAGTTTGAATTTGTTGTTCATTGTGTCCAATGACTTACCGATATTCAGTATTACGGCATGTGTGAATGCGATTCCGCCGCCTTACTTTGACGATAAAGAGAATACAAAAAATTGAATTAAGGAAAACCCGCGCTCTCGCGCAAGTAAATAGTCGCTGTGACCTTACAACACAGACATTTCAAAACGATGTTTCACGTTTCTGCAAAAGTTTCATTGGAGTGTCGCTGAAAGTCTCCTCGAAAGATATAGCTTATGCATATTATTCACATACCACGATCATTAGGGTAAAATACTGCATTAAATATCTATTGTGCGTCATGTATTTAATAGCATTTATTCAATTGAAGTACATAATGGAAAAGTGCAAAAGGGCAGGAAAGCTGTCATATCTCCACATTAAAAAAAAAAAGAAACGTTTTGCTTCCAAGCTTACTGTTTCTTGCGTGATAACTTTGTTTCTTGTGCTGACTTTCCTTTGCATATTCATACTTTTGTTTCAGTTTTCTCCTTCATATTTCACATAGACTAAACTTGTCCTTATAATGACCTCAATTACTTGTTTTTCTATGTTGATGCCAATGATCGGAAAATTGTTTCAACACGTGTATTTCATTTTACACTACATATCTTCGTGAGGTATATATTTACCGCTAAAATAATCTACAATATCTTTAAAAAGTAAGCATTAGTCATAGGTACACAATAATGTCTGTAGAATACCGAATATTGATTCTACTTTTACAAGTATTAAACGTGTTATAGCCACCTTTTGATTTCATTTCAATAATGCATTAAAGAAGAAGCACTTAAGAAATTCATCGCCGAATAATTCGGAAAACTAATATTACTGAACATCATATGTCGATTGTAAATAGAAACAAGTCACTAAACACACATTTACTGTCTTATTAGTCTTGACAAGGTGTCTGTGTTTTACAATTTCAACAGTAGCAACCACCTACAATTTCTACAATATTGAAAAATAACCAAATACCATTTATCGTAAAAAATTTTTTTCAGCGCAGGTTACTAGCATTTGTAATTGCCTGCAATCGCTGCTAGTAGCACGACACCTACAGCGAAAGGCATTACAAGGGGACAAAAGAAAGACCGGAAAGATCTAGATTCGAGTCTCGACGGTTGCAGGATTTTCGACTCTAGCCTGACGGCTACGTCGAATTCCGGCGCTGTCTGAAGAAGAATTCTAGTGGCCGGTTGCTCTGATCGGCAGTTTTCTTTGGATGCTCTGATAAACACCAGACGAATGCCGGACAGTGCCCCAACAAACGCACCACGGTTCACTAGCGTGACCATCGCCTTGCAAGAAGCTCGTAGTGGGGCAGCGTCAATATCGATGTCCAAAATTAAACCATTGATCAAAATATCCCCATTAGTTCGACCCCAAAAAAAAGATGTTTTTAAAGTAGTTTTAGAATATCTAATATTAAATTCAGGCAAAACAATTTTATTTTTCACTGTGGCAGTGCTTATTAATTAATAATAAAGATTTAACTTAAAGTTAAAATATTAAGAGCAAGGGACGTTCGGCAAAGATGGTAAAAACAGCGATAGTTTGGTTCGAACACGTACATTGACACTGGTAAAATCAGTTATTTAATTTTTTAACTTAAAGAAAGTGGGATTTTTGGAAGTTTTTAATTCTCAAACCAACCGTCGAACACATTCCAACATCGTCTTTAATATTGAAGGGCTCGGGAGTAAAAGACGGTAACCCTCAAAGTTATTAATTTTGTGATATGAAATTTTCTTCCAGCTGTCCATGCGATGTGATTCTCAAATAGCTCAAATTATGGGGCACGGTTGCCCCCGGCTGTCATCTTTATGTTTCTAATGTAAACCTCTTCCGGCAAAAATGTTCACTTGCTTATATCTCGCAAACTATTCCACGTGGGTTAGTATGTTTTACTCCCGGACCCGCCAGAAATGACACGCAGTTTGTGATACGATTCGTTCGTTCGCGGTGATGATTCCAAGAGAGTCACCCGTAGCAGGGCCGACGCACTTTCTCGCGGAAAGTGACGCTTCTCTACGCTGTACCATGTTTAGGACACGGCTCGGGCCTTCTGTCCTCCCGTCGTCCCGTTAATATAAAACATCCTTGAGTCTGTCCGACGCATAATTACCAACGTATTTTATGCGAATACGCAATAAAAATAATTTGGCGTGTATTTTTTCGTAATGTTTTCCATGAAAGCCTCCATTTCCTTATCTCCTGTTTGCCTCATGAATTTATTCCTCCATGTATACTCGCGTTGGAACGAATCGTATGCGTCGTCGTGCGTGAGCGAATCATTTCACGAACTGTATTTGTCTGGAGAATTTCAGTTGCCGGCTGCTCTGGTTTGTAGTTTTTCGTGGTTTCTTCAATCAACGGCAGAGGAATCCGCAAGCAGTACGCTCACAAACGAGCCGCGGACCGCCCGCGATCTTGCCTTCAACTTCCTATCTTCTTCCCTTAAGTGCACTACACTGCTCCACCTACCGGGAGAGGGGTCGGACGCTCAGAGCTTGTCCCGGCTGGGATGATGGTGGGAGATACCAGGTTGGGGAAATAGCCGGCAATAGGTCGGCACCGAGTCTCGCCATTCTGCCGGGGAAGGTTTCTGCCTTCTAGAGG